>OX463852.1:5244995-5844995 GCA_949825065.1 Odontocerum albicorne | reverse complement strand
CTGAAAAATCTTTAAAATAAGCCTCTGCACAGTTTGTCTAAATTTGTTTGTGCGTTTTAAATATTTGTCAATTTAAAAAAATAAAACAAATTATTTAATTCGGTTCCGCTATAACCAAAAACACTCAGAATGGTGATTGGGAAAGTGTGGTGTATTTTTTATATACATTCAAATACCATTGGTTATAAAAAAACAACTAAAAATAGGATAGAAACAAGTTTTTATACTAAGTTGAAAAGTTATGAAAAAAATATTTATATTAAAATCTGTGTTTAAATTAAAGAATAGCAAAATATTAAAGTAGTGATATTATTGTACTCCTGGGGTTATGTGTGAAATTAATGGTTGGTTACTTCTGTTCCCAATATGGATGATTTTTTTTTACCCGTAATGGCATTTCTAATCCTGTAAACAAACTCTTGGTAGAGTGAAACTGGTATAGATCATTCAGTTTGAAGAGTCATTTTGCAATAGTGTGAGTAACAGTACGTTTACAAAAACTTGTCACTTTATTTCTTTAATGAAGTGAAAAAGTAAAAAAATATGAAAATAATATTTTATATTCAAACATTGAAATGAACACACGTTTTGTAAATTAAAAATACTGTCAGCTTAAATTGTAATAATCATAAAAATAAAATGAAAGTAAGTTTATTTAACATATTAATTGTTTAGGCATGGCAGATTCTAGGAAACATTAAATAACAATAATGGAATTTTTCAAGATTAAAAATAAGTACAAGTATTATAAAGTAAAAATGTTCATCAGCTTTAATTAGATTGCACATAAAAATAAAATGAATGTAAGATTATTCATATTAATGTATCATAATTACAATGCCAAATAATAAAGTTTTAAAATAATAATGGATGGAATGATACTAAACTCTAGGAAACTTTAAGTTATAACTAAGTACATTCTAAGCTTTTGAAAAATTTTGAATTTAGATTTAAATTTAGACAAAATGGCACTAATAGATTGCATCACCTTTTCAACTGATCCTTAATTATTATCAATCATTACCAAAATTTAAAACAATCTTTGCTTGGCCCGAAAGCGATTTTCCCTTTCCTAATTCCGACATGGTAGTGTTTTTCTAATCACCGAGTATTTTAACAACAATACAAACATGCGTTCTGCGCGAACCAATCTTGTGGCATTCTAAAACCAATACCACTACATAAGTTGTGTAATACAGAGAGTGTTACTCACACTATTGCAAAATGACTTCAAACTGAATGGTCTTTAAATGGACAAAAATTCAATGAAACAGAATTGAACAATTTTGTTTTTATTTTCAAAATTGATACAACCATAGTATAAATAGGCCAAAACCCATACGATGGTTGTCATCGAAGAAAGAATACGAGAATTGAATTTTGAATATAAGAGAGCGAGAGAGGAATACTTGGATTCTCTCCGAAAGTAATTGGAAATTTTAATCTCGGCGGGTCCATGATAACTGAACGAATTTTAAATACCTAGCTAACAATTTTTGAACCGGTGTAAAAGGGAACGATGTATAAATGATATATATATAAACAAATTCTATATTTATGAATATATATTTTCATAAATATAGAATTTCTTTTACTTCCGTGAATATTTCACGGGTTGCAACTAGTCAATGAAATATTTGTCTTTTGATTTAAATTCAAATATGAAAATTTTGTTTTAAACTGTATATTATTTATTTTTCTAATACAAATGTTTTTTGAACATTGTAGATATTTTAATAAACTTTACGATTCAAATCCACTTATAGAGCCATATATTACACGTACAGATTCATACCAAACATTACACAAATATGATCTAACTTGTTGATAGTAAAGTGATTATATGTAAAATGTGTTACATGTGAATAAGGAATGGACACAGGTAAATTTCGCGTATGTGAGATAAAATTCGAAATTTATCTAATGATGTTTTGTTAATGTATTCATTAACCTGTACACCGCGTTAAAAATCAAATTCCACGAATCCATGTTTAAACGCGTATTTTGTTTAGAACCACTGATATTTGATTACACCACCAAGTAAACATGACATTCAAGTAATTTTCTGATAATAAATAAATAGTAATAAATAGTCATTACTCTTAAGGAGACTCATTAAATAAAGGAGATAAACTAAACATTACGTAAAATACACAAAGGAATGCTACAGATCAGATCACAGGCGTTTGTGCTTCCCGCGAGGAACATGTTAACTAGTTTGTACATTGTCTAGTTAAATTCTAGAAAGCATTTTTAATTTCCTACCTTTTCTGTTATCAACATTTCTTGACAAGATATCAGTTTCCTTTTAGACTCTTCCAAGCTGCATGTCAGTGTTTCAACTTTTCTTATTTTTTCATTCTTAGCTTTACTAAAACATTTTTCATGGGTTATTATTTTAATTTTAGAATTGGTTATATAAGAGTTCTTTAGGAGCAAAATAATAATAATAAAATGATAATTTATGTATTACAGTTGCCACGTGCCATTATTTTTTCAACCAACCTGGTATATGATTTATGTTCTGAAAATCATAAAAGAACCTTTTTTTTTTAAGTACCACTAGGAATTGTACCAAAACTCTTTTAGGTTGAAAACGAGTGCTCCATAAACCAAGTCACGGAAATCATATAACATTTTTTAAATACAATAGAGCGCCGATTAACCGTGGCAATCGGGAGACACTCGAGCCAGGATAATCGAAAAAATTAAGTTTTTATAGAATTAAACATTTTAAGAGTTTAAATGCTCGATAAATTTTGCTATGCAAGATGAGTACACGAACAAGTGTTCTCAATGTTTGACTGTTACAACCCTGAATGCCAGATTTTCATGTTGATGTGACCACAAGGAAATACCATCAGCTTTCTAGCAATTGGTATAATGTAAACTAGATATTTTATAACAGTTCAGGTCCTTGCTTTGTGATTTTCAAAACTTGTATATTTGGTAAAAAATTTGAAATAAGTTTTTCGGGATTACTTAAAAAAAACAATTTGCGCTACAGAAGACCGTGGTTAATCCAACTCACGGATAATCGGCGATCTACTGTAATTATAAAAAAAAAACAAAATTTGGAGGTTTGCAAAATATCAAATCCATTGTCTTATTATCTGAGCGTAAAGATGCATTGTTTGTGATCTATCCATGGCTTAATCCTACTCAGTTTCTATTAGACATGCTTAGACATAATTCCATGAGTGTATAAAGAAATCTTCAGTTCCTGGTATATGTAGTCAAGTTCGTTAGACGAATTGAAAGTTGTCCAGCATTATTAGAAAAATTAGCATCAAATGTTCCTAATAATGACACCAGACTGCGTTAGCAGGTACCGTTCTCAATCACGCGAGAACAGGTCTCCCAGCCGTTATGCCTGTGTAGGAAAGGCCTTAACTCTTTTGAGCAGGACTGCTACGGATGTTGATGTGTTTTATATCTTCATCTTATTTTAGGCCCGTTATGGTCCTGCATCATTGTTTGCCTCTTGCGACGTCGACTGCCAGCTGTTTTTCCATCTTTTGGGAGGTCGTCCTGGAGGTCTGCTTGCTTGGGGGATACTGTCCCTGGCCATTCTTACGGCTCTTGGTTCCGCCATTCTGGATACGTGTTCGTTCCAGAACCTTCTTCTCTGTCGTCCCCATCTGACTATATATCTTCAACTTCGCACGTCTTTCGGATTTCTGTGTTACGTACTCTATCACGAAGGGTTTTGCCAGCGATACTCCTGAGTACCTTCATTTCGCTGGTTCGAAGGAGATTTTTGGTTCTGACAGTGTCGGCTCTGGACTTTATTCTGTATGTCATTATGGGGCGGACACAGGTCTTGTATATCCTCACCTTGCTTTGGATGTTCATATGCTTGTTTTTCCAAATAGTGTTTTTTAAACATCTGGAAATAGCTGCGGCCTTTTGTGATTGTTCAAGCACTTCGCAATACAGGTCATTATTGCACATTATGCTAGCACCCAAGTATTTAAACTTTGTTACTTGTTCAATCGGTGTGTCGTCGATCGCCACACTGCATCCAACTTGCTCTCTGGCTAGAGTCATGCATTTAGTCTTGCTGATGGAAATAAACATGTTGTATTTTTTGGAAGCAGTGTGGAATCGATGTAGCATTTGTTGCAGGTCTTCCTCTGATTCGGCTATGATGGTGGCATCGTCAGCATAGCATATGATGTTGAGCATATTGTCGCCCATCTTGTATCCCAGGTTAAGTTCGGCAACTTCTTGTTTTATATCACATTGTCAAAAGAAAATTTTGTTCTAAGACTGGGGACATTGAAAAGCACTCGTCAACTTATTTAAGAAATAATTGAATATTTTATTTTTTGTAATTTGTAAATTGCTTTTTGAAATTGAAAATTCCAAAGCAATGCCTGTATTTTGAATAAAATGAATTATTCGTCAGTTAGATTCAACGATCCCGGTAAATATTCACTCGATTAAGACCAATGTATATTCCTGATCTAAAACCATTTGTTTGCATAAACTATTCTCAATAACTGAACAAATAGCGTAAATTTGTATTTGCTATTTCATTTACATTCAGAAAAATGTGACTTGACCCTAAACTACCTGCTCCTTTAGTTATCTATCACTCATGATTTTATTCAATCTTATCCTTCATTATTGATAATTGAAATTGGATACCTGGGATATGCCCAAAAATAGATAGATGTTCCAATTTTATCCGTGTCCACAAGATTATCATCCACCAAGCTTTGGACAACCTCCTTGACTGACTGGACCACAATGCCTTTTTCTTTTGGAGCCAGTTTCTCAAGTTCCTGAAAAGAAAACATTGCATTTTATACTAAGGTAAACGGAGCATTTAGAATATCTATATATTATAAATGAAAAAAGGCAAACTAAAAAAATATTTATAAATAATACATCGAGGTGTTTTGTAATATAAAAAAATATTACAAAACACCTCGATGTAGTCGATAAATTCTGATTATTATTAATATTATTTTTTAAATCAATGCGTAAATATATTATGGAGGAATACCTAAAATCTTAACCTTGTATTTATTATATTTATAGAGATATTGATGGTTATTAGAAGCAACGTGTAGAAGATACCCAACACAGGGAAGGAAAGGTTATATAGGCCAAGATTCACTATGAATTAATACTAATTACGAACATTTAATTTTAGGTATAAAAAAATGGAAAATCCAATTATCGTATACCCCATCCCCAGCCAATGCAGGCTAACGTAGTGACTTTTGACAAATGTCACCAAATATTATTTGATTTTAACAAACTGCCACATTTTTGCTAATTTGTAACAAAATGTATTAATTTGTCATTATTGTTAGTTTTTTGTAATGTATTTACCTAAATAACTTGCTATTTATTAGAATCGAGGCTTATATTAAAGTTGATAAAATAATTAAAATTACTGAACGTCGTTACAAGGTTGTATTGGGGCAAATTTGTCAAGTGTCATAGGACCCATCCTAGATTTTCTGAAGTATAGCTTAAATATTTATTATTTTTGGTTAAAACATACTTTTAACTGGAAGAATTCTTTCTTCTCGTAGAACAGTTCCAGCATTCTGGTTCTCTTCTCATCAGCGCTTACTCCTTTTCTTTTGGACATAGTTCCTGGAAAATAAATTGAGGAACACATCACATTTTTTGAATCGTGCATAAATTATGAATGATGAAAGTTTTCAAAAACTTCATTTCGAACGTGCTGAATCTATTTCATACCAGAAGGCGCTGAACTGGTTGAACGTGAGAAATAGACGCCAAATTCACATACTGTCTCTATTGTATAATATCCTTAACTGTCCCGCCGCTCCCTCTTATCTCACAGAAAATTTTCAGCGTCTTTCCAATCATGGATTAGCGCTACGCTTAAATAGAGATTGTCTATTGGCCTTTCCAGTTCACCGCTCCTCTTTTTTTACATCGTCCTTTACTGTCCATACAGTGAGACTCTGGAATCAGTTACAAACCAATATAAGACTCGCTCCGTCCTTGGCATGCTTTAAGAAGCAACTGAAAAAACTCTTAATTTCTAGTCAGTAAAATAACGTGTTTCATTCCTGATTTTTCTTTTTCTTTCCTTTTCACTTGATTGATGATATCTTACTTTATATGAAAAAGAATGTTCGGGTGATTGTCCGTCTTTGTGGGGTTCGTGGGCATATGCTCACGTATGTGTTTATAGATTTCGTGGGGATGGATAGTCATTTGAATTATTAATGCGACCATGTAACTTGCATCATTTACTTTTGTCTGGTTGGTTGGAAGAGATTGCCGTCTGGCAATAAGCGCGCCAGATTGTATTAGCAATAAAAGTGTTAAATAAATAAATAAAACGTATTATATATTTTGCTTGAGCGTTTGTTTTGATGTCATTTTAATTATGGAACAAAATAAATTATTTTTTCGATACTTTTTTTACTACCACAATGAAAAAAATGTGACACAATCAAAAAAAGAAGTGGAATGTATGGTGACGATGCAGTAAGCGATTGTGTGTGTCAAATGTGGTATTAAAAAATCCATAATGGTGATACACAACACTCGGAAGTTTGTGTCCGCTCTGGAAGGCGATTATCACTGACCAAATCAAGGCTTTAATTGAGAATAACTAGGCGAGGGATACCACGGCGAGAATGTGTAACTTATTTATTGCTGTCGTTCAAGGAAACCTATGATCAGAGAGCATGTATTCAGATATTTATTTCATTAATTAAGGACACAACAGTGTCTTTATATACAAATGAACATGTGACAGGTTATACAAGTACTTAAAATTGTTGACAAATAATACAAAACTTTATCTTAAACTAGCATGAAGATACAAAAAGCAGTAGTAATAATAGATTACACTCATTGTTTTAAAATTATTTAATAATTATATGTGTATTTAAGTTCAATATATGTTATGTATGTATACCACAAAATATAACCAAACTTCACCAAGCAGACTTACGTAATTGTCCAAGACTTATTTTATAGAGGTAAAGAACTCAGATTTGTTTTTAGTGGAATAACGCTTACATAGATTGGATTTTTGAGAACAAAAATTGGATTTTTGAGAATTTTATGGATAGATCTTGAGATATAGAAAACACATGGACTCACTTGTAGAACGAGATGAAAGTTGCTTTGCGGAATCCCGGGACTAATTACTAAAACAACATTTGTTTGCCAAAATTCTTCTTTATTCATCAACATAGTCTCCTTCAAGAGCCATACATTCATTCCAACGCTTTCCTAACTTTTCCATGCCAGCCGTGTAGAACGATTTATCTTTGGTTTCAAAATAGGTGTTAGTTTCAGCAATCACTTCTTCATTGGAGCCAAATCTCTTTCCCTGGAGCATCTTTTTGAGGTCTGCGAACAGCCAATAGTCGCTGGGGGCCAAATCTGGAGAATACAGTGGGTGCGGAAGCAATTCGAAGTTCAACTCGTGCAATTTGGCCATCGTTACCATCGACTTGTAACACGGTGCATTGTCCTGATGAAAGAGAACTTTTTTCTTCTTCATATGGGGCCTTTTTTTTGCAATTTCTGCCTTCAAATGCTCCAATAACGCTATGTAATATTCGCTATTGATGGTTTTTCCCTTTCGAAGGTGATCGATGAATATTATACCATGCGCATCCCAAAATACGGAGGCCATAACCTTCCCGGCCGACTGTTGAGTTTTTGGTCGCTTCGGACGACTTTCACCAGCTGCTCTCCACTCAGCTGACTGCTGATTTGATTTTGGAGTATAGTGGTGGATCCAAGTTTCATCCATTGTCACATACTGATGCTAAAATTCCTGTTTATTTCGCGTAAATAGTGCCAAAACAGCGCTCTGAATCATCGATGTGTTGTTGTTTCTGTTCCATTGTGAGCAAACACAGCACCCATTTCGAAAAAAGCTTTTTCATTACCAAATGTTCATGCAAAATAGTGTAAACACTACCAAATGATATCTTCAGGATGTCAGCTATCTCACGCAACTTTACTTTGCGATTTTCCATCACAATTTTGAGAGTTTTTTTATGTTTTCTGGTGTAACGGCCTCATTTGGACGACCAGAGCGTTCAGCATCATTTGTGTCTGTACGACCGCGTTTGAAATCAGCATACCACTGACAAGTGGTTGTTTTCGACGGAGCAGAGCCCGGATAACACTTTTTAAGCCATCACTGAATTTGAATGGTATTTTTTCCCATTAAAAAGCAATGTTTTATCAACACACGAAATTCTGTTTTTTCCATTGTTTTGAAAATAGCAAAAGTAGCGTCACTAAAACCACTGTCTCAATGACGCAATGTCGGAATGTCATGAAAGTTTGACACGTAACTTCTAAAGGCTGGTACTAACTGAGAATGGTATGGATTTGTTATTAGAGGCACCATCTGTTGGTTAGTCCCGGGACTTATTGATCGATGTGTTATATACTTATATTAAAAATATCTAAATTGTTGCAAAACTCGTATTTGTATAATATATATTGGTATTTTTTTCTTTTCAGTGACCAAGCTATGAAACAGTTTTTGTTGCATCTCGATGAAACTTTAGCTCTAGGGAGAAAATTCATCCTTCAAGAATTAGACGAAACCCACGTTTTCATATCAGCTGATATAGTCGAGACATTACAAGCCAGGGTAGATGACCTTATGGATCAAATAAGCTTCCCACTCCATGAGAAAGGGCAGTAAAAAATAGAATTTATAAATATTTTACGTATAAGTTAATTATTAAGTAGTTTAACAAATTTTCACAAAATGGCAGCCAGAGAATCTGGTAGAATCAAAGAATCTGAAAAGAAAAGGATTCTAGATGAGGCGTCGAGGAAGAGAAGAGCGAGAAAAGCGCTGGAAGCGCTGGAGCAAGACAACTTCCATGATGATCCTCATTCAGATTTAGTTATGTCCAAGAAGGTACCCAAGTTTCAGGATACCAACGAGGTGAAGGCGAAGAGAAAAAAGACGAAAAGCGCCGAATATTATAAAATGAGATTTAGGAAATCTTTTGCCCAATTATTGGAAGATGACGGGGCTTATAATCCTGATCCACCCAACTACATTTCGGCTCAGGCTCCACCATCGAGGTAAGTGGTATAAATATTTTTATTTATTTATTTTCTCAAAACAGGCTTAGCCCAAATACGAGTACTTTGAAAATACAAGATGTGTTAACATTAAAAATAAAGAAAAATTATACAGAATAAAAAAATGTATATGCATACATATATACACACAAACATACACATATATTCAAAGTCACTTAAGTACGTTGATGAGTGCTTTCTAATGCCCCCAATCTTAGAAGAAAATTTACTTTTGCTTTTGGTAATGCGATATGAAATATGTCAATATCCGAAGCAGTCCCGTTCAAAAGAGTTAAGGCCCTTCCAACAGGCATAGCGGCCTGGAAGACCCGTTCTTGCGTATGTTATTGAGAACAGTTCTTGCCGGCGCAGTCTAGTGTAATTGTTAGGAACATTTAACGCTAATCTTTGTAGTAATGCTGGACAGCTCACAACTCTTCGAACGAGTTTGACAATGTATACCAGAAGACGCAGATCTTTTCTTACGCTCAAGGAGTTATACCCGAGCATGCCCAGCAAAAAATGAGTAGGATAAAGCCATGGATAGACACCAAACTCACTCATAAAGAGATATCTTAGATATTTTTTTGTACTTTCTCCACCATGAGTGAGTTCTGCGCCGCCACTTGCTACTGATCAATGAATTAAACAACGTTTTGAGCACCATTGGGTTTTCAAACGACCTCGAGACTTTTTCTGTTTTTCAAACGTGATTCTCATTACAAATCCTAGAGTTTTATACGCTGAGTTGCACATAATTTCTATGTGAGGACCAAATGCGAGATTGCTCTGGAACAAGACACCCAGATCTTTAATATTATCTGTGCAGGGTATAGGTATAGATTCTAGTGTATATCTATGGAATTTCAAGACGTGTGAGCGATGATATGACATAATTTATAATCAGATTGCCTCGAAAGCACTCTGAGATGGTTTGGGAATGTAGAACAAATGAATGTAGAAAGACTAACAAAACGTGAGTGGAAAGCGCGGTAGAGGAAGACCAAGGAAAGTATGGTTGGACCAAGTGAATAATATATACTCGCGTTGCAGAAATTTTCATGTTTCTGTGAAAGTCATATTCTTCTTGATGTTAATGTATATTTTCTTATTATAGATTTGTGGAACGCCATCTTTGTGCTGTTTGTGGGTTTCCTAGCAATTACACGTGCCTGCCGTGCGGGGCTCGCTACTGCAGTGTGAGGTGCCTGGGGACGCATCTCGACACCCGCTGTCTCAAATGGACAGCCTGATCCCTTATCTCTCATCTCGTTATCATAAAATTTGTTATCGTTATACTCACATGCTGTATGATGAACATGAAATCAAAATATATTATCTCTAACTGGTAGCACCTTATATGTGCTATTTTATCTTGAATCTCTCCTATTTTGAAATGGCTGTTAAAAATTATGCATCAATAAATGCTAATAAAATGGACTTTACCTTATTGAATTGCCAAGTATATGATGGGTTAAATAAAATAGCTAAATAAATTCATTTGTACAAGACAATTAATGCACACCATGTATGGTTTCAGTTTTTTTTTATAACGATTAAGAACTGTTATGTTATAAAACGGTGCTTGTATATAAAATATTCACGGGGTTAGCTACTTACTACTCCTATAACACATTTTATATCAAACAAACACAACATTACCATCCCGATACATCGTCTAACATCTGATTGTTAAAACTATACAATATTCTCTTGGGACTATAATTTATTTAACACTACATCAAAACGTGAAAGAAATAATTTATGAATTGTATGCAGTGGAGCTACCAGGGAATCCTAGTAGGCCAGTGGCCAAATGTGCCGAAATATTCAGTGTACTGTTTCAAATCAGTTTGCTAGTTCTTACGATTGCGAGCAAACTGAGATAGAATCATATAAAATTTGCAAAATTGTATGGCATGTTGTTTTTACGTTCTATAGACGTTTGACGTGCATTATTTGGCCAATAAACACGTTTTCATAGATTATAAGTATTTGTTAATACTTTTGTCAACGCAGGTATCATTTAAGAAGTATTTTTTGCAAGTTAAAATGTAGCATTAAATGATTGCGAAATTCCTTAACTTCAATCACATATCAAATGATAATTTCTTGCGATATAATTCCTTGAGCAAGATTAGTAATGATAATGTATCAAAAATTTTAACGTCAATAAACAAATTATTCAATAACTGTCTAATCTAGAAGAATCAGTAGGGAGGGGGTACGTGAAGTATTTGACATCAACGAGGGGTCGGTCTCAAGTAATTTCCCCGGTATATTTTCATTGCCAGTCCGCCACTGATCATATGTAGCCTACACAGTACTGATATTTTTTATCATAATTTCAAAACAGAGGGTGGCCATCTGTATTATTCTACGCATTATTGCTATTGGAGAAATAATTATTTTAGTTTCAACCCAAATCAAATAATTGTATTTACTGTCGAAAAAAGATTTCTCACAAATTCATGTCATTAATTTATTATTTGAATGAAACAAGAAAAATGTATAATTTTTTTAATAAACTGTATTACTTGAAATCTTAATCTCTTTTACCAAACAAAACAACACATCATTAATCAATCCATTCATCCACATGCCAATCTTCAACATATCCAAGAAGTTTCACCAAGCTGACTTACGAAGATAGACTGCGTTTATTTAAGTTGCCTACTCTGCAACAAAGATAAAATCGTGGAGACTTGATTGAGTGTTATAAGATCTTGAGAAGCGGTTATGATTGCTCAGAACTCCATTAACAATTTTTTTAAGCAAAACCACATTTGAGAAGACATAAGTTAAAAATCTCCAAAACTACGAGGGTCATCCAGAAAGTAAGGTTACAACATTTATGTAGGATCGAAAAATGCTTGTATTTAATAGAAATTCACAGGATACTTCACAAATATATTAAACTATTTTTCAACGTAATCACCGTTGAGATCGAGACATTTCTGTAGTCGGGGCACCAGCTTTTGTATGCCAGTGTCATAGACCTACGCCGCCAGTTCTTTCAGCCACTTCTTCACAGCTTTCTCGACCTCCTGATCGTTGGAAAATTGTTGGGGTGTAGTGACACACCCACGTCTCATCCCCCGTCATGATCGAGTCCAGAAAAGCTTCTCTCTCCTTTGCAAAATGATCCAAAAATTCACGCGCGGCGGTCATATGATTTTGACGGTGCTCCGGTGTGAGCATTCTGGGCACCCATCTCGCACACAACTTCATGTAACCAAGTTTTTCCGACAATATCACCAAGGAGATTTCGAGAAATGTCAGGAAATTCTTCGTGAAGGTCGTCAAGTGTCACACGGTGGTCATTTCGCACTTGTTCTTCAATTTTTGGCACAAGTTCGTCAGAAATCACTGCCTTGCCTCGTCGTATCAATACGGCCTTCTCTGAACAACCTAACCCACTTTGTGACATGTTGTTGACTCATCACATCGCTACCGTAAACTTCCACGAGCTTCCGATGGATATTCGCGGCGGTATTGTTCTGCAAAGTCAAAAAACGGATGACCGCGCGGATCTCGCACGGACAGGAGGTGGCGGGAGCGCGCGATGACCTCTCCATCGGAAGAATTTACTGTGACAACAAAATGGCCGACAAACACGCGGGACCAAACAAACTGACCATTAAGATCCTTCCTACACGCCAGGTGCGCCAACTTTGAAACAAAAAAATTCCCCCGGCTTCAGGAGCCCTTGTAGCCTTACTTTTTGGATGACCCTCAAATATTCCGCAATAGTCCAAGGGAATATTGTTTTGCTAACTGAGTTGTGGAATCTTGGAACAAATTGTCCAGTAGTGTAGTGAGGGATGTGACATTGAACCAGTTTAAAAATCATCTGGAAAAACCCTACACATAAACCCAGAATTTTTTTGTCTTTGGTATTTTTTTTAAATTAATCATATTTCTTTATGAAAATACGAGGCATATCCAGAAAGTAAGTGTACTGAATTTTTGTAGGTTACAATTTTTTTTATTTAAACAAAAAAATTACGTGGTTACCGTAGTACATATGTAAGCTATTTTTCGACATAGTCGCCATTCCTCTCAATGTAGGTGGTGAAGCGGGGTATCAATTTTTTGATGCCTTCCTCGAAGTAGTTTCCCGCCAACCCCTCCGTCCACTTCTCCACCTCCTCCTTTACCTCCTCATCGGTTGAAAACCTTTTTCCACCCATGTGCAGCTTCAGGGAGGTAAAGAGATAGTAATCTGAAGGTGCTAGGTCAGGGGAATGCGCGGGATGGTTCAGGACATCCCATTTAAACGAGGTGAGCAGTTTCTTCGTGGCGTTGGCCGTGTGTGGTCTTGCATTGTCGTGCAGCAGGCAGACTCCCTTTGTCAGCATGCCTCTCCTCTTGTTCTGAATCGCCCTCCGCAATTTTTTTAGGGTCTCACAGTATCTTGCAGAGTTGATGGTCTCCCCTTGAGGCATATATTCAATTAAAATTATGCCTTGACAGTCCCAAAACACGGATGCCATGATTTTCTTGGCTGAAATTGTGGTTTTGAACTTTTTGGCGGAGGGTGAAGAGGTGTGATGCCACTATTGAGACTGCCTTTTGGTTTCAGGCGTGTAGTGTGCAACCCAAGTTTCATCTCCAGTAACGATGGAGCGGAGAAATTCATCTCCATGGAGTTTGCAGCGCCTCAAAAACTTTTGCCCGGCCTCCACTCGATTCAAGTTGTGTTGGTCTGTCAGCTGTTTTGGGACCCACCTCGCGGACAGTTTCCGATATCCGAGGGTTTCTGTGATGGTTTCGTGTAGTAGAGATCTGGAGATTTGCGGAAACATCGCAGAAAGTTCATCCACAGTCAATCTGCGATCGTCACGGAGCGCATTTTCGATTTTTTCCACAATTTCGTCAGTCACAATTGAAGGTCTTCCGCTCCTCTGATCATCATGCACAGACGTACGACCGTTTTTAAACTCGCGACACCACTTGTACACACTCGTACGATTCATAGCTTTACCACCATATGCAGTTTTCACCTCATTATAAACCTGAACCGGAGGTTTTCCCTTCTAAACGAGATAACGGATGACGCCGCGTATTTTGCACTTGGCGGGAGATTGGATTGACATTTTTCACGAAACGTGTTGTCGCGTCGACACTTCTCAACGTACTGACCTCGAACCGGTCTCGTTGCGGAGGGGAAGGGTTAGGCTACATGGAAGTGTAGCCAACATGTCGAAAATAAAATCCATCCGGTCGTGAGAGCCTCAGTACACTTACTTTCTGGATACGCCTCGTACAATGGAATAACAGTCCTCCAGTCAAGACCTTAGATTGTGGAAATACTGGAGAAGGATCCTCATGAACTCAACAACATTTGTATTAAAAATATCCACCAAACCAGACGCAAAGTACCAATCATAGTATAAATAGGCCAAAACCCGTACGATGGTTGTCGTCAAAGAAAGAATACGAGAATTGAATTTTGAAGACGAGAGAGGAATACTTAGATTCTCTGCGAAAATAATTCGAAACTTGAATCTCGGTGGGTCCGTGATAACTGAATGAATTTTAAATACCTAGCTAACATTTTTGAATCGGTGTAAAAGGAGACGATGTATAAATGATATATATAAACAAATTTTACATTTATGAATATATATTTTCATTAATGTAGAACTTGTTTTACTTCTGTGAATATTTCACGGACTGCAACTAGTATCTAGTTTTTTATATTCTCAATGAGTTACATCGTGCAACCAGCCGCTGCTGGTCTCGAGGTGGGCTGGTGCGCTGAACCGGAGAAATAATTCGCAATAATTAAATTATATATTTGCAAACATGACTTCCAAAAATATTAAATATTTGTATGGATTAAATATGAATAAGAATACTGATAAATAGTACGAGGATTTTTATTTAGGTGAAAATTAAAAAAATTAAAAAAAAATATTCCTTTCAAATTGACCGGCCAAGTTTGCCAATACTACCGGAGCAATCTTCAATATGCACTGGATGGAAACGCAAATTCATATATGGCAGACAGAGGCATACAGTAAACCGTGAGACAGCGATATTTCATATTCGCTCAGCGTCTCGAGGTGCGTTGGTGTTCAGCGCACCTCGGGACCAGCCGCCGCTGCGTACAACTGTGATTAACAAATTGCTATTGGTACATTTGAAATGTGAAAATTTAGTGTTTTTCTAGCAGGAGTGTGAAAATTAATATCAGCCAATATATCGGGGCTATCAACCATGTTGTGAATAATGTTATACAAAAACATAAATTGAATATTTATCCTTCTTTCAGAGAGTAGAAGGTGGGTGAGATGCTGAGATGAAAATTAATGTCTCAGAAATTTATTCTGGACTTTTACAATAATGTTGGAATGAATAAGACAGTTAGGTTACTAAATTGTTGAGGGACACTCCAATATACAGCGGTACCTCGGGTTACGAACTTAATTCGTTCTTTGATTCCGTTCGCGAGCCGAAATGCTCGCAAACTGAAATTTTCTTGGGAGCCATAATGAGGGTGAATTTAATGCAAAATATATTTTATATATCGTCGTCATACAGGAGAAAGTGACCAACTAACAAAATGCAAAATGTTCAGGAGAGCCATTTAACCATTTTTACACTTTTGTTTTCTATTTTTTTTTAAATAAATGTATTCACACTTGTGATTATTTTTGTGTTTATATAAATGTTCATTACTTTCAAAATAAAGAAATAATATTTTTGAAAATTTTCATACATTTTTGCTTGTAAGAAAATAAACATCAATGCAGATAGTCATTTTAAACAAGTCAAGATATTATTATTATTCTTCCAAGTTCTTGCTGGGTTATTTCTTCCAGGCCACCATTATTTTAGTAAGGTGTCAGATAGTCATTAATCATGTTTTCGCGAAAAATGCACTTGGTCACTTTCTCTTGTATGATGACGATATACTGTATATTATATATGTAAAAAGTAAAAAAAATTGTATCAAGAACAACGAACGCAACGACAAACAATGTTCACAACGCGCGCACCTGAGAACAACTAATGCGTAATTGCGTAATGCGCCGTTACAACTAATTCGCGAGCCGAGGCATTGTACGCAGGTCGAGTCAAAATTTGTTCAGAAATTGTGTTCGTAAGCCGATTTGTTCGTGACCCGAGGTTTGACTGTACTCGTATATCTTACTTTTCTTGCATCAAGCTAATGATATTTTGAAAAAAATAAGAGAAATCGTAGGAGTTGTGTGAGAAGGTTTATGGGTGTAGAAGAGACGAAAAATGTGTGATGTGATAGGAAAATATAGCGTTTTTTCCCGATAGTGCGACAGTGTGATGTTATGTATGCATCTTGATCTAAAACTATGGAATCGATGAAATTTTGGTTTAAAACTCATCTTTTCCCTTTTTTTAGATTTTATAAATTATTTCATGTGCCAATTTACCTGGTTTTACGTAGACAAACTGGAAGTTCTGATGATAAAGGGGTCAAGTTGCACAAATGGTTGCTTTCTAAGCTAGAGAGTTGGCAATTTCATTCTCTACTTCTTATCTTTATGGCTTTATGAAATCCATATCAATAACACAGAAAAGTGTAAAGCGATAGGAAAGTTTGGCACTTTTTCTTATCTGCTTACCCTGATAGGGAAACAGCATGTTGATATCGTCGCCGATACTGCAGGAACACGTATCTAGGATTGCCCAAATTTTACAGGGGAAACAAAAAACTATTTTTCTGCAAAAATATAATAAAATAAAAACGTCACTTGGTATTGCAGTTATGAATAAATGCATTCCGCGTTGAAAATAAATAAATATATGTATTAATGCAAAAATGTGTCAATGATATGATACAAGAGATGACAAAAAATAAAGAAAGTTACTTATACCAAAAAATCGAGTTACGTGTTCCTGCAATATCGTCGATGATATCTATGGACTTAAAAATGGTATTTTTTTAACTAAAGCATTTAAGAACCTCACATATGACAACGTTTTCTATCTCTTGTTTTGATTGTGAAGTACTGCCTGTAATTATGGAAATAAGAGAACCACTGACACAAATGGCTGTTCTATAAGGCGGAATGTGATATAAAAAACAGACATCTTATGGGCGATTTGATGGTGGAGTAGCCTGGTTTTTCCTGAATAGGATAAGATGCGGAGTTAGCCGCACTGCATATGATATGCATTAATGGGGCCTATCAGAATCATCTTTCAATTATGAGTGCGGAGAAATCCAGATCATGGACCACATCGTAAACAGCTGCGCACTGTATATGTTGTTTGAAATATGCAGAAGCTACACAAAAAAACACCAAACCCTTGGAGAGGACAAATAACATTTGGACAGAACATATTGCGTGTGGAAACCGCGCACAGAAAAATAATTGTGAAGTAAGGTTATGTTAACGAATGTAATAAAAAAATATAAGCGTACCTTAAGTTAATTATGTCAAATGATGAAAAAAAAGGTGAAATATAAATATTAATTTGAATGGTATCTAGAAGAGATACAAATTTCTTGAAATAAAATAAAAAATCGTAATGAAAACAACTCGAATTCACAAAACTCGACTTTTTTGTTTTTGCCGCAAATTTTTCACTGGCGTAGTCAATGTTGCCATCTAGTTGAATCTAGACAAACTTTAAAACTATTTTAGATATGAACTTTTATTATTTAACTCTTTTCATTCATAGATGACAGGTCACTTTAAATTTTTTTATTACAGTAAAGTAATTAAAAAAAAAGAATATTCAGCAGTATTATCGCAACAGTATGAAATTACTCATTAGATCTTTCGAGCCTTAAATTAAATTTATTTTTTCTTACAATCATCTATATAGGGTTGCCAGATTCTTGCTAAATCTTATAGGGTTCGTTAATTCGCTATCATTTTATAGATGGCATTCAACTTCGGAAACGCCCCAATGTTTCATCACAATCACAAAGGAACGTGATAAAGCGTGTGCATTATTGTTCTGTATACAAGTACTTACTTCTACATTTATGTATGATTTTATGCACTTGTGAATATTACGCGCTCATCAGTTTATAAATGCGTCATCGCTGGCGATGAAATATTGTATTATTACAAATACACTTTTCGAGTTTCTCGCTGCACAATTAAATTTTAATGACTCGTTCATTTAGTGTAAAATAAATAAACAATAATTAATTTTCAATAAATAAGGTTCAATAATAATTATTAATCTTTTTTGGGTATATTTCACATTAATATAACAAGGAAAAGTAATGGTCTTATGTCCGTTAATATTCGAGCGTATTTAATTTTTTTTACATATGGTACATACATACCATCACGCCGTTTCCCTGTTGGGGTAGGCAGAGAAGGGAGAGCACTAAACTTTACTATTGTTACATTTATTTAACCTCTTCTATATCCATACACCTTCTCACACAACTCCTAAGATTTCTCTGAATTTTTACATTTCCTTCTTTCAAAATATCATTAACTTGATTCAAACAACATACTTTCCTTGATTTTACTCTACCACCCCTTCCACTTACATTTGCGCTGTACATATGTTTTATTAGTTTTTTCTTTATCCATTCATTCTACATTATCAAACCATCTCACAGTGCACTTCTTCATCTTACTTTATACATCAGCTTTAAGTTCAAATTTATCTCTAATCGCCTCATTCCGTATTAGCCCGACTATAAGGCGAAGTTTATATTTAAAAAGGCGACACGTAAATAGGGGGGTCGTCTTATATTCGAGTCACAAACATGGTGGGTAACAATAAATTCACTACTCACGATTAGCGAAATTGCAACATTGTAATGAGAGCGTTCAAAAGGCGTCATTGTTTACACATAGCCTGTGCGTAGTAATTTCTGACAGTTTTTGAGGTGTTTTTTTTGCTGTGCTTCGTTTTGCATCTTTGCTACCTAGAACAATACTATGACTGACCATATTGATTTGGTGATCATTCCTGATGGAATGACTTCGCAACTACAAACTTTGGACGTGGTTGTGAATAAGCCATTTAAAGATAACTTGAAAAAAACAGTACTCAAACTAGTTGATATCCACCCTTACACCTAGTGGTAAAATAAATAAACCATCTGTCACTAATCTGTGTGAGTGGATCCTGCAGGACTGGAATCAAATTTCCAATGAGACCATCATCAATGGATTTAAAAAAGGTTGCATATTCAGTAAAATGGACGGTGCTGAAGATGATATTTTATGGGAAAATATGATTGAGGATTCCGAAGACAATAATATCACTGAAGATGAGATGAGACTGATGCTGAGGATGCTATAGTCATATGTGAATCTGACTGATCTGATTAGCTACTGTTGTTGGACTTTGTTATTTTTTCTTTTCATGTTTAAACATGTACTTTACTATTATCTGGGTACTTTGTTTTAATACATATTTTTCGTTAATCATTTTGGATTTTATTTTCCATAATATTATAATGGTGAGGGAAAGGTTTTTTCTCCAAAAAGCAGATTAAAAAATAGGGGTCGCCTTATAATCAGGGTAGCCCTATAGTCGGGCCAATACGGTACATTGTCACCCCGTGCGTTCTTTCTTCACAATGCATGCATTTTTAGAGTATTTATTCGGCTGCTTTCTGTCTTTTTCCACGTTTCACTCTCATACATCAAAATTGGCACTAGAATACTAATTATTTTTAGTTATCATTATAAATATAAACAGCATTTAACAGTGTATAATTATAATATTAATTCATAATATGGAATTCTTCGATGTTTTAATATTATAACAATAAATAAAAAATAAATAATATAATTAAAAACTTTTTTTACTCACTTATTGGCACTACACCATCTCGAGAACTTGACAATTATCATCGACAAATTGAATACTTTGTATCGAATAATTAATGAAAAATTTCATTTTTTTTAATGGTCGTAAGTTTTCGTTTGAAAATGTTTTAGTTAAAAAAGGTTAATGATAGTGATCAGGCAAAACCAGATTTTTTACAAGAGTTTCAGTCTAAAGACATCGTTAACATACTCGTATTTTACAAGGGTTTCAGTCTAAAGTCATCGTTAACATATTTTACACGGGTTTCAGTCTAAAGATATCGTTAACATATTTTACAAGGGTTTCAATCTAAAGTCATCGTTAACATATTTTACAAGGGTTTCAGTCTAAAGACATCGTTAACATACTCGTATTTTACAAGAGTTTCAGTCTAAAGTCATCGTTAACATATTTTACAAGGGTTTCAGTCTAAAGTCATCGTTAACATATTTCTAGTTTGTTGGAAATAATTGTGACATGTCGTCAACAAACCTGCCAGGTTGCCATGTACGAGGCATATCTAGAAACTAAGTGTACTGAATTTTTGTAGGTTACAATTTTTTTTTATTTAAACAAAAAAATTACGTGGTTATCGTAGTACATATGTAAGCTATTTTTCGACATAGTCGCCATTCCTCTCAATGCAGGTGGTGAAGCGGGGTATCAACTTTTTGATGCCTTCCTCGAAGTAGTTTCCCGCCAACCCCTCCGTCCACTTCTCCACCTCCTCCTTTACCTCCTCGTCGGTTGAAAACCTTTTTCCACCCATGTGCAGCTTCAGGGAGGTAAAGAGATAGTAATCTGAAGGTGCTAGGTCAGGGGAATGCGCGGGATGGTTCAGGACATCCCATTTAAACGAGGCGAGCAGTTCCTTCGTGGCGTTGGCCGTGTGTGGTCTTGCGTTGTCGTGCAGCAGGCAGACTCCCTTTGTCAGCATGCCTCTCCTATTGATCTGAATCGCCCTCCGCAATTTTTTTAGGGTTTCACAGTATCTTGCAGAGTTGATGGTCTCCCCTTGAGGCATATATTCAATTAAAATTATGCCTTGACAGTCCCAAAACACGAATGCCATGATTTTCTTGGCTGAAATTGTGGTTTTGAACTTTTTGGCGGAGGGTGAAGAGGTGTGACGCCACTGTTGAGACTGCTTTTTGGTTTCAGGCGTGTAGTGTGCAACCCAAGTTTCATCTCTAGTAACGATGGAGCGGAGAAATTCATCTCCATGGAGTTTGCAGCGCCTCAAAAACTCTTGCCTTTTTACAAAATTTCGCACTTGGCGGGAGATTGGTTTGACATTTTTCACGAAACGTGTTGTCGCGTCGACACTTCTCAACGTACTGACCTCGAACCGGTCTCGTTGCGGAGAGGAAGGGTAAGGCTACACGGAAGTGTAGCCAACATGTCGAAAATAAAATCCATCCGGTCGTGAGAGCCTCAGTACACTTACTTTCTGGATACGCCTCGTATTAGACAAAATACAATAATGCAATATTTTCAAGTTGCAATTTGAAGCACGACAACTTGGGCGCTAGTCTAGTCTAGTCCTCGCGGCCATGGAACGTTTCGGCCCAAAAGGATAAGTCTTATTCAAGTCAATAGCATCGTCATCTTCGCATTTTTTAAATTTATTTATTTGGGGTCTGCGTGACGAGTCACCTCTCTTCGTCGTGATCTGTCCAGAGTCATCTCCGGAGTCAGGTTCATATCACTCATGTCTTGGTTAATGTTATCCTTAATAATAATAAAAATACAACTTATATAGCGCTGTTAAGAGAGCAAACTCTTTTCAAGGGCGGTCTAACTTGAGACTCGAACCCACCATTATTGACAGATTAAACAAATAAAAAAATAAAAAATATATCCCCCATCTGTACATGTTCATAAAATATCCCCCATCTGCATATGTTCAGAAAATATCCCCCATCTGTATATATTAAAAAAATAGCTCCCTTCTGTACATGTTCAGAAAATATTCCCCATCTGTATATGTTCAAAAAATATTTCACATCTGTATATGTTCAGAAAATATCCCCCATCTGTATATGTTCAGAAAATATTCCCCATCTGTATATGTTCAGAAAATATCCCATTCTGTATATGTTCAAAAAATATCTCACATCTATATATGTTCAGAAAATATCCCCCATCTGTATATGTTCAGAAAATATCCCCCGTCTGTATATGTTCAGAAAATATCCCTCATCTGTATATGTTCAGAAAATATCCCCCATCTGTATATGTTCATAAAAACATGTTTGGTAGAAAAACGAAAAAAACTTACCAAGGGAAGATGAACTGCAAATAAACCGTAGCAGATTTACAGATATGTGATAATAACGCATTCGGCTTTAGGTGTAGTGTGTGTATAATGTTCATATGTCATCATACATTTTGATAAGACCTCCTAAAAAGGGTTGTTTTCAAGTGTATCTTTTCATCCCTGCTTGTGACGACTTCTTCGTCTATATCCAGGGACTTCCATTCAAGACTTCCAGTGTATGGTTTCCCTTATACTCAGCAGGTTTAATTTGTATTGTACTCGAATATGTCTCTACCATCGAAGTCTAGTCTAGTCTAGAACCTCTAAGTTCTAGTGAGGTTGGAGCCACTTTCAGGGTGCCTCTCACGTACTCGGTAATTATTCTGTATGTATTGCGTACTCCTGATTTTTTTTATTAAATTATTGGAATGAAAAGAAAACAGAGCGGAAAATGAATGATCAAAATTTGGTGATGTGAATCGTGTAAGTACGAGCCAAGTTCGGTGTCGTAACGGTTGGCGAAGCATTTGCCTACTTTTGAAAGTAGTTTCTGCGGTTCTGCTACGAGTAGACGCCGCCTGTCTTAAGAAGTGAATTCATTTCACTTTCTACACTCCAAGACAAACAAATACTTCACAGGATGTGTTGGTTCATTTCCAACTTAACTTTTTCTAACTATCGACAAATATAAAAGTATTTAATTGTTGAATAAATGCCCACAAGGCCGCCGTTTGACTAACAATGTTTGTTATATGGACGTATGTAATTATGTAAAAAGAACCCAACCAGAAAATAAAGTTCTGTGGGTTGGGTTTCTTTCGCAATTTAGTTTATTTCAAATATCGAAAAATCATTGATCAGGGCTGTCTAACCTTTTTGAGGACTACGTCGCGATCTATCATTGCACAGGAAAAATACAAAATAATTAGATAAATATTTACTATGAACAAACAACTGTACAGTATTAAATTAACAAATGAATTGTATTATGAAGGAAAAATGTTAGGAACACAAATACTGGTGTAGGTAAAAATAATGCTAATGAGATATTTGACATTGCCCGAATTTGGCAAAGTTGAGATTTTAGGAGGAAAGAAATAATCTTATACACTGATCAAGGCGGCCATCACTTAAATAATTTCATATTTCTGATTTTAAAATTTACTTTTCGGAAAATGCGTATTCTGCCATGTGTACGTAATGGAAGAACAAATAAGACCTATTTAAAATCATGCCACGTCAATTGATATACAGGCGGCCCTCCACTTTCGCACAATTTGCTATTTCGCACATTTTTTAAAATTCAATTTTTTTAAAGATTTTTGTCGATAACGCAGAAATTGTTCGTTTCCATGCAGTCGCTCCCACTTTTTTGGAAGAATTATAATATATGGAACGCAATAAACAATATTAGAGACTCGTAGACTGAAATAAAAAGTCAATAATGAAAGGTTCCTGGAAACAATTATGCCCACAAATGATGAGTGATTTTATAAATTCTGAAGAAACTCCGGAAACTATCACATATGAAATAGTTAGCCTTATGAATGAACTAAACTTGGACGTCAATAACAAAGATGTTAATGAGTTGATTGAATCTCACTCAGTACCTCTGTCAAATGAATACTTAATTGAGCAACAAGAGTTAAATGAAATGCACAATGAAGAAGCTGATAAAATCGTCAAGACTGATAATCAAAAATATGCATGAAACCTTCACGCATCTTGACAAATTTGTGACTATCATGGAAGAATGTGATCCCAGTAGAGAACGTACATCTCAAGTACGTAGGACGATTGAGAAAGACACAGCATGCTTTAGAACTCTTTATCAAGAAAAGAAAAAAAAGGGTGGTATTCAACTAACTCTTGACAAGTTTATAAAGAAAACACCTGAAAGCACTTAAACACGCCTCGTTCACTTAATTATGTATATTGATAAATAAATAATATTATTGATAAATAAATATTTTAAAACATAATTATTGATGTTTTTTTAGATCCCTCTATTTACGAACATTCAAAATTCGCACACATTTTCAGGAACCAATTATGTGCGAAAGTCGATGGCCGCCTGTATCGTGATCGACTGGTTGGGTACCTCTGTCAGATCAATTCTGTGTGTGTAAAAATAAATACCAACCCCTTTAAATGGGTATTTGTGGTCAAATTAGTAAGTAATAAACTGTCAATAATGACGGAAGTAATTTTTTTCCATATGGCGTTGTGTTTTTATTCGTGTCCTTCATGTAGTCGTGTTTCTGCTTCTCTAGTCACGCTTGCTTATTGTGATTGACGCGATCGTCTCTTCCTTTTAGCATCTGCAACAATGTTTGTAACAATCTTATCGTTTTAATTCGTAATAATAAGTCTGTATAATATAACTTTAGGAATGTCAAAAAAATGCAATGTCGAAGCTGGAAAATATGTGGAAGGGCAGAACTATCACCATTACGGCGAAAATGCGTCTAGTTAAGTCTTTCGTCTTCGCAATATTCATGTATGGTGCGGAGACTTGGACACTGAGAGTAAGCGAGAAACGTAGAATAGATGCATTTGAAATGTGATGCTGGAGAGCGATGTTACGAGTTCCATGGACAACAAGGCGAACTAACGCCTCCGTTCCCCAAGAATTGAGAATCACCGACATATTGTAGATAAATTGCCTTCAACAAGTTCTCCAATTCTTTGAGCACATTGTTTGTGGTCAAGAAGACAGTTTGGAGAAGTTTGTGGTTACTGGAGGCGTGGAGATACGACGTCCAAGAGAAATAATCTTCATACGTTGGACTGTCCAACTGAGTGATGCAACTGGACTATCCTTGGCAACTGCTCTTTGAGCCGCGGAGTGCAGTGCTGGATGGAGAGGAATCGTCATAGGCTATCATGGGAGTCACGATTCTCAGTCATGAACTATTCAACAAGATGTATTCAAATATAGTGAGAATTCTTTAAAAAAAAAACACTTTCTTATCAAGTTACGTAGAATGAGATTAACTATAATTTATCAAATTTTTCGGTTTTATATATTGTGAGATAATTTAGTTTGAACGGCGAAATGCGTGTCAGTTACGTCTTTGTACAATGATGTCATTTGAATATTGTTAATAGAGATTTTTTAGAGAAATATAATAATGAAATGAAATGTTTCTGATTCAAAAATTTCGGTTATTATATTTTTTTTTTATTTGAGATTTGTAAAATGTATTTTTTAGAGTAGAGATTGGAAAATTTATATCCCTCTGTAGATACAAGAAATCATCAGTTGATATTCACTAGCATCCAACGAATATTTTTGTAATACGAGGCGTATCCAGAAAGTAAGTGTACTGAGGCTCTCACGACCGGATGGATTTTATTTTCGACATGTTGGCTACACTTCCGTGTAGCCTGACCCTTCCCCTCCGCAACGAGACTGGTTCGAGGTCAGTACGTTGAGAAGTGTCGACGCGACAACACGTTTCGTGAAAAATGTCAATCCAATCTCCCGCCAAGTGCGAAATACGCGGCGTCATCCGTTATCTCATTTGGAAGGGAAAACCTCCAGTTGAGGTTTATAATGAGGTGAAAACTGCATATGGTGATAAAGCTATGAATCGTACGAGTGTGTACAAGTGGTGTCGCGAGTTTAAAAACGGTCACGTCACACCTCTTCACCCTCCGCCAAAAAGTTCAAAACCACAATTTCAGCCGAGAAAATCATGGCATCCGTGTTTTGGGACTGTCAAGGCATAATTTTAATTGAATATATGCCTCAAGGGGAGACCATCAACTCTGCAAGATACTGTGAGACCCTAAAAAAATTGCGGAGGGCGATTCAGAACAAGAGGAGAGGCATGCTGACAAAGAGAGTCTGCCTGCTGCACGACAATGCCAGACCACACACGGCCAACGCCACGAAGGAACTGCTCGCCTCGTTTAAATGGGATGTCCTGAACCATCCCGCGCATTCTCCTGACCTAGCACCTTCACATTACTATCTCTTTACCTCCCTGAAGCTGCACATGGGTGGAAAAAGGTTTTCAACCGACGAGGAGGTAAAGGAGGAGGTGGAGAAGTGGACGGAGGGGTTGACGGGAAACTACTTCGAGGAAGGCATAAAAAAATTGATACCCACCCACCACCTACATTGAGAGGAATGGCGACTATGTCGAAAAATAGCTTACATATGTACTACGGTAACCAAGTAATTTTTTTGTTTAAATAAAAAAAAATGTAACCTACAAAAATTCAGAACACTTAGTTTCTGGATATGCCTCGTAGTTACTGTTTCTATCATAAATTTAACTAAATCAAATCAATATTGAAAATAAAGTTTTTAGTATCAAATTTCGAACAAAAATCACAGATATTCATTTTCAATATCAATGGACCATATATATCAGGGATGGGCATACATGAGGGCAACGAGAGCCACATTCTGGATTTTCATATAACATATCTAAAGAGCCACACCATAGTCACGTTCTCACGTAGTATTAAAACGACTAATTCAAATTTATTACATATTCTACATAAATTTTAATTGTTAAGTATATAAAATATAAAAAAATACACTTATAAGAAAATATAAAAATAGCGCAGAATACGGTTTACGTGGTTTGCGCACATAAAGAGGAAGGAGATACGCGCGCACCCTACACATTGAAATCACAGCACACACGTATATACCAATACTTGCCATTGTCTTTGACAGTTGCATTCATACATGCGCATCTTGTCATTTACAACATTTAGAAAGGAAAATCGCGAAAATACAAGTATAATGGGGAAAGAAAGTATCTGTATTTTTATAAGAGACATTGGGAGCCGCACTTAACCCAACGAAGAGCCGCATGCGGCTCTCGGAGCCGCACTTGCCCACGTCTGATATATATCATCAACAAGAATTAAAAAATTGTTAATTTTTTGAGAAATATGTTTTTCAACACTTCTTGATTTCATTTAGTATAGACTTTGTATTTGTTTTCTTACAAAACACTGTTTTCAAAATTTAACTAACTAAAATCGTTATTGAAAAAAAACCGCAGATTTTGGTCAGATTTTGATAAAAAAATCACAGATTTTTATTGATGTATCAATTGATTTTCAATATTGATGGAAAATATGAACAAAAAATGTTATTTTTTGAGGTATATTTTAAAAAAACTCATTGCTTTCAGTATAAACTTTGTATTTATTTGTGTACCAAATACTATTTCCATTATTTAACAATTTTTTTATTGAAAAAAAAAATGCAGTTTTAGTTATTAGATTTGGAAAACAAATTACATTTTTGTAACAAAAAATACAGATTTTATTGATGACGCAATTAAATTTTTTTTTTATAATATACAAAAATTTCCATTGAATAGAGTAAAATAGAAATTATAACAAATACTTGCTTATTTTTATAATAATCATAATATATACATGCTTATTTTTATAATAATCATAACAAATACATGCTTATTTTTTTAATAATTATAACACGTACATGCCTATTTTTAAAATAATCATAACAAATACATGCTTATTTTTATAATAATCATAGCAAATACATGCTTATTTCTATAATAATTATAACAAATACATGCTTATTTTTATAATAATCATACCAAATACATGCTTATTTTTATAATAATCATATCAAATACATGCTTATTTTTATAATAATCATACCAAATACATGCTTGTTTTTATAATAATTATACCAAATACATGTTTATTTTTATAATAATCATACCAAATACATGCTTATTTTCATTAGAAATGTTTTTCAAAACACTCATAGATTTTAGTATAATCTTTGTATTCATTTTTGAACAGAAAACATATTATATTACAATATTTTACTGAAATTCCGGAGCGAGCATTTTCAAGAAATTGGCAGCGTGTATGTGTATGTATGATTTTGTGAGAAACTGCCGCGTGCCGGGGCAAATAAACTTGTTAATACTTAGAACTGGAAACTAGGAATTTAATATCGTACTTGAGACGTTTTTACATTTAAATTTTCTAATATTTAACACCAACGTCACTGTTCTTCTGACGAAACATTTACATACATACAAATATACCATTACGGAGCTTCCCTGTTGGGGTAGGTAGAAACAACACATCGCCTAACTTTCCTATCTCGACACACATACGTCGCCTCTTCCACACCTTCTAATATAACTCACATTTCTTTCTTTCAAAATATAATTCTGATCCAACCATACTTTTCTTGGTTTCTGTCCTCTCTACCTACCTCAGCAGATAAACGGTGTGACGGTATGTATACTAATTTCTTCAGCAAAAATATTGAGATATAAAGGGTCTTCCAAATTGAGCGTTTTTTTTTATTCTTGGATAAAACACAGATGGCGTCGCGAACTTGCCTGGGCTTATTGCCATGTGGTAATCTCTTCCAAACAACCAGAAAGATGATGAAGAGGCCTTAAGTGAAAACAAGACTGGAATTCTTTTTTAATAAAACTTGAATATCAGCGGAGACCGAACCGTAATCGCGGGTCGTTAAACGGGCGTCTTATCGGCTAGGTCATTGAGATTGTCGAAATATAAACTCAGGCCTAATTCTCAATACCAAAAACTCACTGACAAAGTAAATCTGAGTTCCAACATAGATCGAACCCGCAACCTCCAAGCTGTAAGACAAGCGTCTCACTAATTATGTCACGAAGGCCAATCAAGAATTCGGGCTAAAGAGTTCGTCTATACGAAAATGTAGGATGGTTCCTGTGACATTTGAAATGTCATGTCTCAAAAGGATGGGATAAAATTGTTTTTTTTTTTACAAATCGAATAGTTTTTTTATAAATCGACAAATTGTTTTTCTCTAAACTGACGTTTTAATTCCTGAATTTCACTATACTGACTTTCTAATGTATTGTATGATTTGTATCTATCTTTAAATAGGCCAAGATCCACTATAAGTTAATACTAATTACAAACATTTAATTTTAGGCATAAAAAAATCGAAAATCGAAAATCCAATTATCGAATAGCCCATCCCTAGCCAATGCAGACTAACGTAGTGACTTTGACAAACGTCACCAAATATTATTTGATTTTAACAAACTATAACCATATTTTTGCTAATTTGTAACAAGATGTATTAATTTGTCATTATTGTTAGTTTTATGTAATGTATTTACCTAAATAACTTGCTATTTACGAGTATTAGAATCGAGGCTTATATTAAAGTTGATAAAATAATTAAAATTACTGAACGTCGTTACAAGATTGTATTGGGGCAAATTTGTGAACTGTCACAGGGACCATGCTAAAATTTCTCATGTATAGTAATAATATTCACACGCATTAAATGCGTGTGAGTATTGTTGTCCGTCCACATACCGTAGTATTTGATTGATGATATCTCACTTTAAATGAAAAAGAATGTTCGGGTGATTGTCCGTCTTTGTGGGATTTGTGGACGTATGGTAAAGTATGTGTTCATGGATGATCTTTGCGACCATGTAACTTGCTTAATTTACTTTTGTCTGGTTGGTTTAAAGAGATTGCCGCCTGGCAATCAGCCCGCCAGATTATATTTGCAATAATAAATAAATAAATTTCCAGCGTATGCGATGGCGAACTGTGAATTATTTTTCAATTGACTACTCCAATGGTTCTTAGCCGCAGACTCGATTACTGGTGTCGAAGACAACATTGTCTCGTCAACATGTTCAAATCATAAATTTGGATGGATATGTTGAGGAATTCGGAATGAATAAATTTACTAAAGAAAATCACAACGTTATCGCGATGAGTATACATTAATTTACTAGTTATCTATTTCCGGATTTGTTGTCACATCTTTTCCCCATTTTAATTATTAATGTACAGTGCAAGTAATATTTTTTATTTCATGTAATTTCCATTCCTTCAAATCTTGCAGAATATGTTTTTTCCTCATTTTATAGAGGTCATTTCCTCTTCGCAATATTTCCTCTTATATAAAACATCAATAAAATACGATGCCTTATTATTAAGGATTTCAATACACTATACAAGTAAACGATGCCTTATTATTAAGGATTTCAATACACTATACAAGTATACGATGCCTTATTATTAAGGATTTCAATACACTATATAAGTATACGAGTACGATATCGTTTTTCCTGGTTTACTTTGTTCATAAGCGTTCGAAATGTGGATGAACCGGAGAATGCTACGGATACCCTGGACGGATATGGTCACCAACACAAGGATTCTTCAAAGAGCCAAAGTTGACAGAGAGTTGCTGACTAATATTAAAATCCGAAAGGTGTCCCATTTGGGTCATGTACTTAGTCAAAATAGCATGCCAACTCTTGTTTTGTGCAAATTATGTTTTGTCTGATAAGTGATGTCAGGAATTACAGCAAACTCAGTCGGGATGGCTGGCAACGTGGCCTTCCGATGTGGTGTTTCTTCCCTCGGCATTATTCCCTGTCAGTATTTGCGTGTATTGGGTTACTTACGACCTCCTGCGCTGAAGAGGAGCAAAGTACAAATTACTGCACCTGATCATCCAAGGCAAAATAGAAGGCCGAAAAGGTGTTGGCAGTAAGCAAATCTCCTGGCTCCGCAATACACGTGATTGGACTGGCATAAGAGACGTTGGAGATCTTTTTCGGGCTGCCGGGGACATAGATGTCTACTCTCAAGTGATATTCAACGTTGGGGGGACCTGACATGACACTGAGAAGGAGAAGAATAAACGAGTTAGGGAAACAAAGGACTTTAAAATGAATAATCAATAAATGTAGTTCAAATGACTATATCCAAAAGTACAGAAAAAATTATCTTTTGTGTGTATCTTTCCTTATCTATGTTGTCGAAACACTAAACAAGCTTATCAGAAAGAGAGAAATATAATATTTATCTCTATGCTTCACTTTATTAAAATGCCCACAAATGTGACTAATAAACAACTAACAATTGATTTTATTTCATTCGAATTAATTAATATGCAATAAACGCGTATATTTATTTAAAATGTCTGTTGATTCGAGAAATTATTCATAGGAATATTTCTTCGTGTGTAGGTACCTTAGTTTGTTATGTATTCGTATGGACAAACATAAATAATTAATTACACACAGAAAAAGACACAATAATTCATTGCTTGTTAGAATGTGAATAAATGTGGCATAAACGTTTTTAAATTTCACATTCCAATCGCTAAAACATTATCATCAATGAGTTGTACAATTTTTTTGTCTTTCGGAGTGTTGTTGGCTTACTATGCCGACGTTTTGAAAAAGTTGCAGTTTTCATCTTCAGGACTTGTTTATAGTCAACTACGCTATAAGTGGATGCGAATGAAAGCCTTCGTTTCTGATAATATTATATTCGATATCAAATCAGCATGGTAATCCATGATCAAACCAAAGCGAAAACTAAATGAAAATGAATGATAACTTCAACCTTTGTGGAAACTGCGCTCTTGTTCTCCCGTAGTGCGACGTACTAATGTGCTTACGTTAAGTTGAGGTTTCCTAAGAAAGCGGTGCCGTTATCTAGCGGCCGTAATATAGCTGTGGTTGACGTCATTAAAACGTTGTCTTTGCAAACCAGATGGCGTTGGTTTCCTAGAGAGCGTTGATAATGAGCGTAACGTCAAATAGCGGTGCAGCCACTTGCATGACGGCCGTCATAGCGGAACAAACAGTCGTCGAACGTTTTCTTCCCTTGTAGCGGTGACCATTTTAAAATAAAAAATGAGTGCAAACACTGCAACCGTAATTCGGACCAGCGAAGATGACGAAATATTGATTGATTTTGTAAGAAATAATGAACCTTTATATAATGTAGAGAGCAAAAATCATAGAAAAGCCCAGTTAAAACAAAATATGGGGAATAATGCCTAAATAATAACTAAAATTTGAAATGCACCCTTTGTAGCACGATTTCTAAATATCTCACTCTCTTCCAAACGACACTTTTCGTCTTCCGATGACTCCTCATATTCCAAATATAGTAATAATGCTATGTCTAGATCGCCCATTCTCCACCGCAATACGCTCACTGACCATTTCCGTATCTTTTTAAGTTTACATCTCTAGTTACCGTTCTTACGGGCATTTTCTTACTTCCGCCACATCACGTCATGTTACGGCCGCTACATAACGGCACCGCTTTCTTAGGAAACCGTAGCTTTACGGTTGACTCCGCTATCGGCGAGCATCCAATTGTGGCGAAGTTGACTACGGGCAAGCCTTGGTATGAAAAAGGCAAAGCTTTCGAAACGTCAGCATCATAAGCCAAACCACGTGGTACAACCCTTCGACAGACCTTTTACAACTAATACGAAGAACCACGAAAACCTCAGAACATACGAGTATATATTATTTGTGGTCTTACTAAGTCTGCTTTGGAATAAGAATAAATTGTTTAGTCGTTTTTCGTCACCCATTCGTTCAACATGGCCAAACCATTAAACGTGCTCTTTTTCATCATATTAAACACATTCGTTTTTAGTTTTAATTCATCCTTAGTAATTACATTTCTTATTTTGCCATACGTCGACAGGCTAAATATTTTTTCAGAACAAGCATTTTAACTGTTTGTACACGACGACTCCTTTAATTCATTTTCCACGTCCACGTTTCACTCTCATACATCAATGTTGGCACTATTTATTTATTTATTTAACACTTATTGCAAATACAATCTGGCGGGCTTATTGCCATCGGCAATCTCTTCATGCCAACCGGACAAAAGTAAATGAAGCAAGTTACAATGTCGCATAAATCATTAAAATGACTATCCATCTCCACAACATACGTGAGCATATGCCCACGGACCCCACAAAGACGGACAATCACCCGAACATTATTTTTCATATAAAGTGAGATATCATCAACCAAAAGAAAAGGAAGGGATGGTGGAGAGGAAAGGATTTTACTGACTAGAAATTAAGAGTTTTTTTTCTGTCGCTTCTTAAAGCATGTCAAGGACGGAGCGAGTTTTATATTGGTTTGAAACTGATTCCAGAGTCTCACTGCATGGACAGTTAAGGTTGACGTAAAAAAAGAGGAGCGGTGAACTGGAAAGGCCAATAAACGATCTCTATTTGAGCGTAGCGCTAATCCATGATTGGAAAGACGCAAAATAAATTCGGCGAGAAAAAAGGGGGCGGTGGGGCAGTTAAGGATATTATACAATAGATACAGCATTTGAATTTGGCATGACTTTTAGTGTTTCATTGATTTGGTTTCCTATTGCAAATCGCCTTTCAATATCTCGTTCCACCTTCCCGACGTTCTATTCTAAGAATATGCCAATATTTTAATGTGTTCGATTTATTTTTCATCTAATGAATATAATCTTATACTATTATTAAAAAGAAGACAGCGAATAAATCTCTACGTTTGGTCAACCCTCTTTGAAGTGTCGAATAATCCGAGCTGTCTTCAATATCTGGACCGACTGTTTCTCCGATCTGGTGATGGCAGAATCCTTTGTATACCAGCGCGTAATACATAATTTTTTGCAGTTCATTCGTATCAACTTTGCAACGATTTTCCTGGCTCAATCAAATGTGCTTCATCCTAGTCAATATTTAAAAATAAACTAAAGAATCATTATTCATCTCAAAATATTCCTCGTCCTACAAAAAAATTGCTTTAAATGAATAAATCCGCCAGATGTCAGTCGGTTACAATTATAAAACGAGACATAGTTGATTGAAAAAATTGCTTTAAATGAATAAATCCGTCAGATGTCAGTCGGTTATAATTATAAAACGAGACATAGTTGATTGAAAAAAAATGCTTTAAATGAATAAATCCGCCAGATGTCAGCCGGTTATAATTATAAAACGAGACCTAGTTGATTGAAAAAAAATTGATTTCAATAAATAAATCCGCCAGATGTTTTTGCATGAAAGTATTAAATATAATAATAAATATTATTCTACATGTTTATGCAATTTAAGTTGAATATTTGTTGAAAGTACTTGGAAAACGGATGAATAATAAAATATATATTTACTATGCGTCGGTACGAAAACGTATTTCAAGTCAAAAAAATAAACAGGCAAACGCACTTTCATATATCAACAAATGTAACGTTGTGTATTGACTGCGATAATAATGGCATTGAGGTTAAATATAATAAGAAATTTCATGCGTGTATATATTCGTATATGACCGGGTCAATGTCATCAAGGTACGCAAAAAGTAATACATTAAATCTTAAATTACATACATATGTACCATTACGACGTTTCTCTATTTGAGTAAACATAAAGGAGAGAGCGCCTGACTTTCCTATCGCGACAAAAATATCTTTCGCCTCTTCTACATTTCCTATTTTCAAAATATTCACTTGATCTAACCATCCTTGGTTTATTTTACTTAGCGAAGGAGTAGATTTACTAGTAATAATTAACATTGACTGCACAATCCACTTCCACTGTGACATAAATAAATGAGGTGATCATATTATATAATATTATATTTTGAATAAATCAAATGTTTTATTTTCTTTCATTAGATATATTACGCGTTTATTCGTACAAGTCTATTGGATTGTTTGACGTAGTTAGTATTAAATTATATAAAGGTGAATATTACAATAACGGCCAACGAGGACATTTTAAAGTAAATTATGCCCTTCTGCTCAATAAATACTACAGATTAATCTGTCACGCCATAATTTGTCCGTACTTATCACCTTCAAATCACCATGATTGTCAACTGCGTCAAGTTTTTTTATTTTCCTACTTTTTTGTCTATGATGTATTCATCCTTGGCAAGACGTAATCAAACGAGTCGATGGTCGCAGATCAAGGTTAAAGCGTGTAAGGTTTTGTAGTTGTCTTGTTGGATTGTATAAATTATAATTCTCTACTATATAACATAATATCCTTATATTGCGAATAATTTTTGTTTTATTCTATTTGGAGCATTTTAGCCAATATTAAAATAAATATTTTGACTTAAGTTTATTCTCTTTGGATCCGTAATGTAACATACAATTATTTTGTTATGTATAATAACTGTCTTTTGTTATGTATATTAACTGTCTTTTGTTATGTATATTAACTGACTTTTGTTATGTATAATAACTATATTGTGTTATATACCTATAATAACTGTATTTTGTTATGTATAATACCTGTCTTTTGTTATGTATAATAACTGTATTTCATTTTGTATAATAACTGTATTTTGTTATGTATAATAACTGTCTTTTGTTATGTATAATAACTGTATTTTTATGTATAATAACTATATTTTGTTATGTATAATAACTGTATTTTGTTATATATAATAACCGTAGTTTGTTATGTATTGTATAATAACTGTATTTTGTTGTGTATTAAGCACTCGCTGTTTTTTATCATTCTTATTGTTATAAGACATTATACCGTATAAATAAATAAATATGAGATTCTTGTATTATAGTTGAAAATGCAAGTTGCATGGACAAATATGGAACCAATAAATTGTATAATATTTTAAGACTATCTCCTTTCCTAGTGACTTCTTAGTAATCTAACCATTTATTTATTTTACATTCAATGTAGATTTAACCCAATTACATGAAATAATAAGAAACAAATGATTATAAGTCTACATATAATATCGATCGTTCGTCGTTGCTGGGCCTCGTAGTCGAGGATTCCCTCACCATTCCAACGTCAATTCAGTTGGAAAGCGAAATTGTGCCGTGGAGTTTGTTTTTAAGTGAGTGAGCCGTTGCACACTAGCAAACTCACTGGTCACACCACTGTACTGGATTCGATAGCCCATCGAAGTGAGACTATAAAGAATATATATGAACGAAGTCATAGGTATCCTTATACCCCCAATACTATACTAAAGAAAATGTACCATGGTCCCTGTGACGTTTCACAAATTTGCCCCAATACAACCTTGTAACGACGTTCAGTAATTTTAATTATTTTGTCAACTTTAATGTAAGCCTCGATTCTAATAAATAGCAAGTTATTTAGGTAAATACATTACATAAAACTAACAATAATGACAAATTAATACATCTTGTTACAAATTAGCAAAAATACGTCAGTTTGTTAAAATCAAATAATATTTGGCGACGTTCGTCAAGTCACTACATTAGTCTGCATTGGCTAGGGATGGGGTATACGATAATTGGATTTCGATTTTTTTTATACATAAAATTAAATGTTCGTAATTAGTATTAATTTAAAGTATTAATTCATAGTGGAAAGACAGATACAAATCATACAATACATTAGAAATACAGTATAATGAAAATTAGGAATTAAAACGTCAGTTTAGAGAAAAACCATTTTTCGATTTATAAAAAAACGATTCGATTTGTTTAAAAAACGATGTTGCCCCATCCCTTTGAGACATGACATTTCAAACGTCAAAGGGACCATGCTACATTTTCTCGAGTATAGGCGGAAAAAAATACCTGCGTCATTCGTAGGGAATAGCACGGTACGGGGTTCGAATCGATGACATTCCACACTGGAATCCAGTGCGTTACCACACGATCATGCACCTCTATATATAATATAATGACAACATGAACAATGATATTCATGCTTCCCTATGAAATGGCTCAGTTATATCTACAAAGTTCATTAATAAGCTAAATCCTGAATGTATCCTTCTAGATGTGGAAAATATCACTATCGGATAATTCTTTCAACAAAGTCATTCAAGTGCGAGTCGTGATGCTTTTAACAGCTCAGTTCCGGAATACACCACCGAAAACAAACTCAATTCACAACGGCGTAAATAATTGTCCGGTGCATAAAACAATTTGTCTTCCTATTATGTCATTTTTTTCTGTTAGAAATTTTCAAACAAAAACAAAAGGTTTTCCTATTAAATCCTTTTTTTCTGTTAGAAATTTTCAAACAAAAACAAAAGGTTTTCCTATTATATAATTTTTTTCTGTTAGAAATTTTCAAACAAAAACCAAAGGTTTTCCTATTATATTATTTTTTTCTGTTAGAAATTTTCAAACAAAAACAAAAGGTTTTCCTATTATATAATTTTTTTTCTGGTAGAAATTTTCAAACAAAAACAAAAGGTTTTCCTATTATATAATTTTTTTTCTGGTAGAAATTTTCATACAAAAACAAAAGGTTTTCCTATTATATAATTTTTTTTCTGTTATAAATTTTCAAACAAAAATAAAAGGTTTTCCTATTATATAATTTTTTTTCTGGTAGAAATTTTCATGTACATAAAGAGGTGCGTAGATCTCTTGTAATGTTTCATCACCTTCTGTAGATCATGACTGAACATCGTGACTCCCATGATAACCTCTGACGACTCCTCTTAATAGGTTCCTGCACTCCGCGGCTCCAAGGGTAGTCCATTAACGTCTCTCACTTGGTCAGTCCAACGCATTGGGATTCTGCCTCTTGTGCGTCGTCCTTCCACGCATTCAGTAACGTTCAATGACATGATATTACAAGTATATCTCCAGAATTACATATATAGGGTCTTTCAAATTGAGCGGTTTTTTAAATTCTTGGATAAAACACAGATGGCGTCGCGAAGTTGTCTGGGTCTTGTGACATTTGAGAAGTGTAATGTATGGCATTTATAAAAATAGAGTCGTATACAATACAACAACGTGTTCAAATTGTTGAATTGTTTTATGTATTGTAATCTCCGGAAACGGTGATGTTAATTGGCCACCAAGATCATGTGATCTGACAACGTTGGACTATTTTCTCTGGGGTTACGTGAAAAGTCAGGTCTATAAGAATGACCCCCGATCAATTCCTGAGCTAAATGACGAAATTATTCGCGTTATTGGTGAGTTAGAACCGCAATTATGCCAAAATGTAATCGAATTTTTTGACAAAAGAGTGGACATCTGTGGAGTTGAAAGAGGTGGACATTTGGCGAATATTGTTTTTTGTATTTAATTGTCATGCATTATACTTCAATGGCCAATAAAAAGTTTTTTGAAATCAAATCAATTGTGTGTTTTATTCAAGAATTTAAAAAATGATAATTAAAAAACCGCTAAATTTGAAAGACCGTAATGTGTATAATATAAATACTCGTATGTTTATAAATACGAGTATGTATGGGTTTCACAATGTACAGCCTCGTGTTCCATCCTGCGTGGTGATTATAGTGTTTTGAATGATATTTTAAAGTTATACTTGTTTTGAAAGTTGGTCTAATCTTCTTCCCTTCTTCTCATCTCTAATCGGAGGTTGGTCACCGTCATGGCAAATCGTAGTATGTTCACTGCAGCTTGAAATAACTCAGTAGAATTACACTCACATCATTCCTGCAAGGTCCTAAGCCAAGAGAAGCGAGGTCTTCCTTTACTTCGTTTGCCATTTATTTTTCCCTGGATGATATATTGTGTTGTTTATAATATTTCTTGTGTCTCTCATAATATGACCGATGTTAGTCTATGGCCTGACTTAATACAGGTTTTTATCCAGGAAGTCGAGTAATTGCCTTGTGAACTTTCTTTTGGTAGTTTCTTTTGGTAGACCATCATAGTCGTCGACCATCCGTCTCAAGTACAAGAGATCTCTTGCTCGATTTAGCATCTCCTGAAATGGTCGTTCCGCTGCTTACTTTATTTGTTCACTCCATCGGGTGGTTGCTCGACATCTGTTCCTTTTGCCATTAACACTTTCTGGCAGAATTGAAAGCTAAAAGCCTATCGTCACCCTTCCTCCCCCCTCCGCGCGAAATTTATTCAAAGCATCGTTAGACTTTTTTTTACACACAGCACAGAGAGGCGGATCACAACTGAGATCTCTTTAATAAACAATCGATGATTTTTTTTTCTGGCAGTCTATGGAAAGCGCAAGAGTTGCCTTCAATCTCATCACATCTCAAAGGCATCAATTCTTTGTCTATGCGTACCTTGAGTGTCCAAGTCTCCGCACTATATAAAATGGCGAAAACGAAGGTTTAGACTAATCGGATCTTAGGTTTTTTTAGCATTTCTTCATCCTTTAATATCACCTTCAGGCATTGATCCCTTCCTTGGTTATTTGTATTCTGCGCATTATCTCCTCATCGCAGGAAATCCTTCACTTTTTAGTAACTTATAACAGATAAAATAAAATGTTGGTGTATATTAAACACAACACTTAAGTCTGAATTTATAGCTCGGCATAAATAATTAATATAATACAATCAAGCCATTTCCCTAACAAGGTTGGCAGAGTGAACAGAACGCTAGATTTTCGACGCTGTGAGGCTTTTGCGTTTGCTCGTTCTGTTGGATAGCAAAACCGTGCCATGGAGTTTGTTTTAAGCTAGTGAGCCGTTGCACGCCAGCAAACTCACAACCACACCGCTGCACTGAATCCGATGGCACACCGAGATGAGACGATCGGAGCACACCGGCATGTTGGGTGCCATTATGGATAGGGATGGGGCAAAAATAAAATGAGCAAGTAGATAAATGACGGGGGGGGGGGGGGGTTAAATTTACAGAGAGGGGGAGGACATTATTATTATTATTATTTTTTATCCACTTTGTACGGATTTCTCCTGTAACACAAAGAGGGTCTGCTTCTAGCGTTAGCTTATTCGTTAGGAATAATATCAACCAGGATTCTTCTCATACTGCTAGACGGTACCGAGAATATATCAACCGTGTCATTCAGTTGGTTCAATATCTCTATACCACGCGTGACTGAGTGTTTAACCATGATATTCGTCCTGTAAGTTGGTATGTAGAACAGAGGGTGATTCCTTGCACGGCTATATTTATTGGGTACATATAAACTTAGTGCTTCTAGAATCGCGGGACAATTAAAGCAACCTTGGAAAACCTTTATTAGGAATATCGCAATGGATTCTGGCTTCTTGTTTCGAGGCTTCTATAGTAACACACCGTGAGAAGTTCGGCATGGTGAGCATATTTTGGATAATCGCCCTTTGTTCTGTACCATAGATATCTGAGGATTTTTTTTTGTATTTGTTCTATATTTTTTTTTTTATATTTGAGCTGATGAGGAGCCCAAACCGTAGATGTATATTCTAATTTGGTTCTAATTAGATAATTATATAAGTTTCGAAGGATATCGATACTGTTAAATTCTCTTGATATTCTCATTATAAAACCGAGTAGTTTGTAACAGTCCGATATCAAACGAGAGACATGGTTAACGAACATGAGTCCGACATCAAAGGTTACGCCCAAATCTTTGAATTCAGAAACTCTGTTTAGTGCCACTCCCTGTATAGTATACTGATGGTGGATTGGTGAAAACGATCGACTGTAAGATACACAGACACATGTATTAATGTTAAACAGAAAATTATTTTGCTCACTCCAGGAGACTAGGGAGTCTAGGTTCTGTTGTAACTGTGCACGAAAGGAGTCCATCCTCCTTTATCCGGGCTTGGGACCGGCTCGACAGGACATTCGATAAAGGGCATTTATCTAATACGGAGGCGGAGTTAGACACACATCTTTCGCCTCTTCTACATCCATACACCTTATCATACAATTTCTCCGACTTCTCTGACTATCTACGTTTCCTTCTTGTAGAAATATCATTTACTTGATCCATTAATATTTTTTTTGATCTTCCTCTCTCACATTTGCAGTATTATGTTTGTTTTGTTAATCTTTCTTCATTTATTTGTTCTGCATGCCCAAACCATATTGAATTGATATTTTTTCGTTTTGGTCGATACATCAACCTTAAGTTCATATTAATCCCTTATCACTTCATTCAGTATTCTATCATATATTGTCACCTCATGTATTCTTCTCAGTCCACGCACTTCTACCAAATTTACTCGGTTCCTATCATTCTTTATTTTACTAATTTCTAACCTAAAAATGTTGTGATTTGTATTCAGAGTCGGACCTCATACGCTTCAAACTTTCAAATGAGGAAAAGAAACCATGTGGCTGCCTTATGTAAGGAAGCTACGATAAATTCGTACGAAATTTTATTAATTTCTTCAGTAAAAAAATCATATTTAATATTTAGAATTAAGGTCAGACTATGAATTAGGGCCTTAGTGTAACAAGAGATCTGGCCTTAGTCCAATATCACGATATTAACCTAACGGGGTTGTACTGCTCAATGCTGGCGGCTCCACCGAGTTACTTCTGCACTGCGGATTGGAGGATGCCGACCCTGTCTCGGGTGGTGCAGCGCAAGCATTGCTGTTCCGTTGAACCCACGAGTACCGTCTGCAGAGGAAACGTTACTGACCTCGAGTCCCAGAAAGAGAGAATTTACCGTGACGTTGTATTATTTTTTACTATGTCCATTTTACATGTATGGTATTTATTATCATGCCATGTCAATTGTGAGTGAGGCTTCGATAATAGATCTCCAAACTTTCCTATCCAAGAATACAACTTTCGCCTTCTCCATAATCATACATCTCTTTACCTTCTTTCAAAATCTGGTCCATTTGACTCAGTACCTCTCCCACGTACACCTTGCAATTCTTATTTCTAAACTCGCTTACTTATTCTTTCATCATTCATTCTCTCTACATGGTCAAACCATCTTAAAACTTAATTCTTCATGTTACTTAAAACACCCATTTTATCCATGATTTTATTTCTGATGTCTTTATTCCCCCTTCTTTCATACATTGACACTCCATAAATGTTTATGTGTTAAGTAGAATAAAAAGAGTGCGTTGAGGTAGTTTAGATATCTTGAACGAATGGGCAGCGAAAGGCTCACTAAAAGGTTTTTTATGAGTGGAAGTCGTGGTAGAGGACGGCCGAAAAGAGTATGGCTGGACCAAGTGAATGAAATTTCGAAACAAGGAAATGTAAGGAGTAAGAGAAATATAAGGAAATGTATGAGAAGATGTGTGGATATGGAGCAGGCGAACGAAGCGTAGGAAAATAAGGAAAAGTCGCGATAGTCTTCTCCCTGGCTCCATCCCAACTCACTGTCTGCGAATACTGTCGGGGTCAGCTCTCCTCGTCCTCAGGTTGTATGCTCTTCTGTCCAGGACTACGTCCCCCAGGGCGTGCCTCTGCATCAGGTTATCCTTTTGCACCACCCATGAATTCTTTGGTCTTCCTCTGGTTGTTATTCGAGGAAGATCCATGGAGATTGCCTGGTTCACAATGTGATCGGGTGCTCTGCGTCCAGCGTGCCCATACCACCTCAATCGCCTCTTCTCCATCTTGCGAAAAGTCGCGATCGTATTGAAGTATAAATAATTTATGTAGAATACTTTAAAACAAACTACTTTGTTATTACACAAATTACATTAATCCTCGCGACACTTGTTCCTACCTCCTATGCTGAGGCTCTTTTCGTGCGCAATAATCTCGGTTAATAACGAGAGGAATGTTGAGGACTGGTATCATATTTAATCGGTAGTGTGTGTGATCTGTTTATTCTTTAAAAAAAATTCGAGGGGATTTTTTTGCATTCTTTGATTAATTGCTGTTGTTTTATTTTTGTTTACGTTTTTACGTATCTCTAATGATTCTAAATTCATTGTTTCGTATACATTTTGTGACTTGTGTAAATTTTTATCTGTAGATTCTTTGAAATTACAAAGTTGTGATTACACCATGTAGTCGGGATTAATATAATATAATTATTGAAACAACAAAGAACATTATTTTTAATTATTCTGATATGGAATTCCATAAAGTTGTAGCCAAAATCTTTGATATAGAATTTATAGTTTGTTTTACTTTTTTTTTAATTTTAAAGTTTTAGTTTTGATAATACCGCGCCAAACGGATGTTTATTGGATTGACTGGAAAGTTATTTTGTATTTTTGGGTTAGTTTTAATGAAAAGTTATATAAAATGCTCGGGGATGGTGGTTTTCGGTATTTTCAATATCACAGTAATCTTTTGTTTCGTAAAACCCTGGTTATTCTCAATCAAATCGTATTTAATAGTAATCGGCATTGTAGAACGGACACAATCGGTATTGTAGAACGGACACAATCGGTATTGTAGAACGGACACAATCGGCATTGTAGAACGGACACAATCGGCATTGTAGAACGGACACAATCGGCATTGTAGAACGGACACAATCGGCATTGTAGAACGGACACAATCGGCATTGTAGAACGGACACAATCGGCCTTGTAGAACAGACACAATTTTAGAGTACCGTATCACAATTATGATTTTTTTAAACTACATTTGACAAATCCGATTGCTTACTGCATCATCATAATACACTGAACATCTATTTTTTTTGTTTTTGTTGTATTTTTTCATTTGCTCTAATAAAAAAAGCATCAAGCATCTAAAAGGTATAATTTATTTAGTATCATCTTCGAAATAATAATAACTAAAAAGCAGCTCGAGAAATTTGGGTAAACAATGACCGAAAAATGCACCAAGCAATAGAACCTTTCATAATAATATACATTCAGCACGTTAGGAATGAAGTCTGAAAATAACCTTAAAATAAAAAAAAATATAAAAAAAAAACAATTTAAATATCACATAGTAAATATGTACAAGCGTCATAATTATTAAACAAGTATAAAAAAATAACAATATACACTGTTGATAACACGATACGTGGCCGTCTCATGTCACATGCCCGCACCTCGCCACATCAATTTGACATAAATGCGAAAAGAATATTACAGTACGAATTCAATATTTAATAAATTCTGCAATGAACTTACTTTTAAACCAAAATTTTAATCGTGCAATCTGCTCTTTCCGATTCTCGACTATGCGGAAGTATGTTACTTGGATATTATAGAGAAACAGCTGGACAAATTACAGCTTCTTCAAAATGTTTGCCTAAGATTTATTTTTAACCTAAGTACGATCATATAACTTCATACCAGAAGGCATTGAACTGGTTGAATGTTAGAAATAGACGCCAAATTCACATACTGTCTCTATTGTATAATATCCTTAACTGTCCCGCCACCCTGTCTTATCTAGCCGAAATTTTTCATCGTCTTTCCGATCATGGATTAGCGTTACGCTCAAATTGATATTGTATATTGGCCTTTCTAGTTCACTGCTCCTCTTTTTCACATCGTCCTTTGAATCAGACTTTGGAACCAGTTATAAACCGATGTTAGGCTCGCTCCGTTCTTGGCGTGCTTTAAGAAGCAACTGATTTTTTCCTTTCCTCTCCACCATCCCTTCCTTTGATTGATGATATCTCACTTTATATGAAAAGTAATGTTTGGGTGATTGTCCGTCTTTGTGGGGTTTGTGGGCATATGCTCACGTATGTGTTCACGGATTTCATGGGGATGGATGGTCATTTGAATGTTTTTTTGTGACCATGTAATTTGCTTCATTTACTTTTGTCTGATTGGTTGGAAAAGATTGCCGCCTGGTAATAAGTCCGCCAGATTTTCTTTGCAATAAAAGTATTAAATAAATAAATAAATTGTCCTTTGATTATCATTATAGTATTGATAAAATAAGTTTTTATTGTATTGCACCATAAACTTTCAACTAAAATATTAGTTTAGTCATTCTTTCATCATTCATTCTTTTTGCATATTCCGAAGATGTGGTTAAATTGGACATAGACTAAAATAATTTGGAGGTGATGGAGAGTGAATTGAGTGGCGCGGGTGCGGAGCGAACGACCGCCGGATTTCTGACAGCTCATCGTTATGTGGGCGGGGCCACGGAGCGGCCGCTATCTTGGGGAGACTCGGGTCGGGTCCCTTCAGTGCTGTACTTGATTTGTTTTACAACTGTCAAGAAATAAATCAATATGGGTGACCCGCCGAGTAACAGAGGTGCCACCTCGCAATTAAGCCCGTAAGAGAACGTTCTCGATCGCCAAATTTATTGATTTAACATGAAAAAACAGCTGATATAGTACTGCTATACAAAATCACTCACTCAGTGATTGATGCACCTCACTTACTCACAAGCATTTCATTTCGTATTCCCACTAAATCTACAAGACAGCTCAATCCCTTTTATACCGAAAATATCTATCCTAATTATAAAATTAACTCCTCTATAATTCGTATGCAAAGACTTGGAAATGAGTTTTGCAACAATTTAGTTACTTTTAATATAAGTATATATAGTATTCGCCAGAATATCACAACAATATTTAGAAATAGCTACTAACTTTGTTTTGTGCTCTCCTTCATTAATATAAATAACCTAGTATAAACGAAACATTAAGGACAATATTTTGCCTCTGGAGTTGAGTAACCCTGCATCAACATGTGAAAAGTTTCGATTCTGCAAATCAACTTGTATCTCGTCCTACAAAACAGCCCATGTGTTTTCTATATCTCAAGATCTATCCATAAAATTCTTAAAAAATCCAATTTTTGTTCTTTGTAAGCGTTATTACACTAAAACAAATCTAAGTTATTTACCTCTATAAAATAAGTATTCTACAATTACGTAAGTCTACTTGGTGAAGTTTGGTAATATTTTGAGGTATACATACATATATTGAACTTAAATATAAATATAATTATTAAATATTTTAAAACAATGACTGTAATTTATTATTACTACTGCTTTTTGTATCTTCATGTTAGTTTAAGATAAAGTTGTATTATTTGTCAATAATTTTAAGTACTTGTATAACCTGTCACATGTTCATTTGTATATAAAGACACTGTTGTGTCGTTAATCAAATAAAATGAAATATACGATGACTTTCGTTGCCTAGTTGGTAAGACGCTTGTCTCCCAATCCAGAGGTTGCGGGTTCGATTCCCGTTGAAGCCCAGATATAAAAAAAGGATTCTAGTTTGGTTTTCACTTAAGGCCTCTTAAACATATTTCTGATTGGTTAGAACATATTGCCACATGGCAATAAGCCCGCCAGGTTGTACTGTATACAACGAAATTGTACAAGAATAATATACAATATACACATACTGACGCTCTGTCTTCCGTGCTGGGATAAACAGAGAAGACAGAGCGCCAAACTTTCTTATCGCGCCAACTTTCTTGTGTTCGAATTGGATCAATTGGGCTTGCAGCACATGTGTTTCCAACAGGACGATGCCACATCACATACAGCTCGTGCTACGATGCAAATTTTGCGAGAAACTTTTCCCGTCCGAATACTGTCAAAAAGTGGTGATATCCCCTGATTTGACCACCCCCGATTATTTCCTATGGAGTTACTTGAAGGGAAAGGTGTACACCAGCAAACCAACCACAATCCCGATGCTTAAGGAAAACATTCGAAAAGAAATTGCTGAAATTGCTGAAATAACACCAGAAGTCTGCGAGAATGTTATGAAAAATATGCTTGAAAGAGCTCGCGTTTACGCCACGGACAGAGTCGGCCACTTGACCGACATTAACATATATTCCATACATAATGGTAAAGACCATATAATCAATCAATTAAATATAAATTATAAAATTGTGTTTTATTTAAAAGTTATAAAAAAAAACATTAGCCTGGAACATAAAACGCATCCTTTATTTCGCTTCTTTCACATCCAAACACCTTCTTATACAACTTTTATGATTTCTCTGACTTTCTATGTTTTCTTCTTACAGAATAATCGTTCCAAAGATGAACCGATGTAAGGCTAAGTGGAGTTCCCTTCGGAAATGACTGAATTGATAATCATCGCAGTACCACAGAATGTGAGCTGGGGTATGATCCAAATCACCGCAAAAATCCCAACAGGGGACTATTATAGATTAAAGCTAAAGAAATTGTCATTCAAGTCCCCATAGCCAAAGAGAAATTGGGGGGTCCAATAGTTAGACGATACGCACGGGGAGCCGAGGCGCGCTCTTATGCAAGGAAGATCAGATAGGAAGATTTATATTTATTTGTTAAATTGATATACAACACTTCAATAGTTTGAAGATACCCACGGGGAGCCGAGGCGCGCTCTGATGCAAGGAAGATCAGATAGGAAGATCTATATTTATTTGTTAAATTGATATACAACACTTCAATAGTTTGAAGATACCCACGGGGAGCCGATGCGCGCTCTTATGCAAGGAAGATCAGACAGGAAGATCTATATTTATTTGTTAAATTGATATACAACACTTCAATAGTTTGAAGATACCCACGGGGAGCCGAGGCGCGCTCTGATTCAAGGAAGATCAGATAGGAAGATCTATATTTATTTGTTAAATTGATAAACAACACTTCAAGAGAAGTTTACAAAGCATAGCAACATTGATGACAATCTTCACGGCATAGTTGATAAGACGGCTGTCTTTCATCCCAATTTTTTCTTGTAAAGGATTTCAGTTTGGTGGGTGGAAAACAGTTCACAAACGATGAAGACCTCTAACAAGAAGTTACATCCTGGCACAAATCTTTGGCGGTAGAAGAGTATAACATCATAATTGAAAAATTGGTTCCACATTACAATAAGTGCCTTGACAGCTATGGCGACTACATTGAAAAATAGAATAAGGTACTGTGACTTTGTAAATAAAGTTTTGTGTTGATATCTTTCGTTTTTATTTACTTATGCCAAAACCTTCTTTACTTTCTGGATGACCCACGTATGTAGGTATTTTACCATCAATAAACCTGGAGAATATTTTCCAGGCACAGTTTTAAATTAAGGAAATGTCTCTATTTATAAAGTCAAAAACTGAAGAAGAAAGAAATGAATTATTGGATTAAATTTAATTACATAATTAACTGACCTCATTCTTGTAAAGGATTTCAGTTTCTTGTAAAGGATTTCGGTTTTTAATAAAGGCCTTTTCAACATATTTTTGGGTAGTAGGAAGCGATTATAGTATTTGGTTAGTAGGAAGTATATGAAGATCTAAAGCAAGGTGAGGATATACAAGACCTGTGTCCGCATCATAATGACATACAGCATAGAGTCCAGAGCCGACACTGTCAGAACCAAAAATCTCCTTCGAACCAGCGAAATGAAGGTACTCAGGAGTATCGCTGACAAAACCGTTCGTGATAGAGTACGAAACACAGAAATCCGAAGGACGTGCGAAGTTGAATATATTGTCAGATGGGGACGACAGAGAAGAAGGTTCTGGAACGAACACGTATCCAGAATGGCGGAACCAAGAGCCGTAAAAATGACCAGGGACAGTATCCCCCAAGCAAGCAGACCTTCAGGACGACCTCTCAAAAGATGGAAAGACAGCTGGCAGTCGACGTCACAAGAGGCAAACAATGATGCAGGACCATAAGAGGCCAAAAGGCCTAAAATAAGTAGAAGGAAGCGATTGCCACATGACAATAAGTCAGGCAGGTTCTACAGTACACAGTGAAAGTGTAATATAATACAATAATATAACATTTACTATACAAAAGAAAAAATATCAACGTTCTCACAAAACAATACAACTTAGAAAACACATGCCACGTGAAATCACCAATGCATAATATAACTACACTGAAAGAAAAAATAGTCGATTGAAATCAATCAATAATACAATTTATCACATTTAAAAAAAAATAAGAAAATTGAATAATTAGTCTGCCAGTCAAGACCTAAGAATGAGGAAATGCCGGAGATGGAGTAAGCCACGTTCATTTTATACAAGAATTCCGTTAGTTAGCCCGTTTCAAGTGCGGCATTGTATTGTATCACAATTACGTTGTATCCAATACAATCTGAAGGGCTTATTGCCATGTAGCAAATATCTTCTAACCATCAAGAAAAATGTTACAGACGCGACTGGAATTCTTTGTAAAAAATATTGAGTTTCAAAGGGAATCGAACCCGCAAGCTCCAGGCATTTAGTCGACTAGACCATGGAGATTGTCATGGTACTAGAGGATAGAAAAGTGGATTAAAATTGATATTGAGAGAAAAAAATATGTTTATGCTATATGTCCTCAATGAGATACAGGCAAACACCTAATTTACTTGGGACACGACAAATTAAAGGCAACAAACCCAAATCCATTAAAATTGTGTCCAAATTAAATTACATGTTGTTTTTTCACAAATTATGTATATTTCTTGTCATGTGTAAAATGAATAAATTCTAAGCAATGTAGTATGTAAGACCATTAAAAATACATTTGAGAGAGAAGCTATGAAAAGGTCTAGGAACATTTCATAACATCCTTCCAATCGAGATTCACCCCCACCAATAGGGGGAGCAATCCCGGTGGCGAGGAGCTCAGATGTTTTTCAGCCCACACCCTTGTGTATGCAAATTATAATTTGAAAAAAAAAAAAATAAAGATAGTAAATAAGCGGTTCAGAATTATGATGAAAGGGAATTTTTATTTTCATTGTGTAATATTTGATCGATTCTCTCAATTGATCGCTCATGGAGGCTGAAGGTATACTCGTAGACTTGTCCAATGGACCGCAAAATAAATGGTGTAAATTTAGATCTGATGTGTTGGTGTGAAAGAGTCTGTTGTCGTCGTTAACAAATCACGTCTGGCAGCTATAGCAGCGCCCGAACGAATCGCGTATAACACTTTCTTTGTATATACGAGTAGTATAACTTCATAGGGTTATTATCATGTGCCATTCTCCTCCAACCAAAAGAAAAAAAAATGTCTCTGAGGCCTTAAGTAATCAGGCTGAATTTTTTTTATTTCTAAAAAACCGGGTTTCAGCAGGAATTGAACAGAAGACAGACGTTGTACCAAATCAACTAGGTCGTCAAAAGTGTCCTATCCTCGCACATATATTTCACCTTTTGCATATCCATATACCTTCTAATACAACTCCTACGATTTCTCTGAATTCTGATTTTCTTCTTCCAAAATATTATTCACTTAATTTTTTTGGTCTCCCAGCTCACATTTTCACCAAATATTTGTTAGTCTTTCTACATTCGTTCCGTATGCCCAAACCATCTCAGAGTGTTCGTCTTCCTCTTGTTCAATAACCAGTCTTAAGTTCATAATAACTACCATCGAGAGGAAGGGAAGATGCAGACTCAGCAGACACACATGACACGCATGGCAACTAATGAAATGTTCACCATCCCTAGAGTTAAAACCTCTTTTGCCCAAAGGCAATATGCTTATCTGTCTCCCATTACATACAATGGCGTGCCGACTTCAATAAAGGTAAAGGTAGGAAAACCATTTAGACAGTCGATCGGAGCGTGGTTGTTATTGCGACAGGATTTTGAGTACTTGGGCTTTCAGGATGAATGACGAGTGGAAAGGATTTATGTAAGCTCGTGAGTGTGGGTTTCTTCTTGTTGTTTTAATTTTGGTTGTTTTTGTATTTGTGTTTCTGTGTATTTTGTTTTGTTTTAATTTTTTTTTTAATTCTTATGATTGTGTGCGGTATATTATGGGATGAATATTTTTGGTCTTTCTGGAGTGATGATGTGTGAGGAGTTGAATTTCGCAAGATGTTTCCAGTTGTAGTTGAGTGTCACTGTTTGTCAGGTTGGTGAGAGCGTGCAGCGGGGTTTTGTTTTTGTGTAATCAAAAATCGGAAAGAAGTATCGATTTATTTTTTCATGCTAAATATCATCAGTGAGATACAGGCAAAAGCCTAGTTTACTGGGGATACGACAAATGAAAGGCAACAAACCCAGATCTATTAAAATTGTATGTTCAAATTAAATAACCTGTTGTTTTTTCTTAAATTGTGTATATTTCTTGTCATGTGTAATAATAAATAAATAAAAATAAATAATCATCTATAATCCATAATCCCTTCTCAATGCACCAATTTCTAGAGCATTTATGATACTTTTTCAGCTCCTTTCAGCCTTCATCGAGTGCCACGTTTCTCATACTATGCATCAAAGTTAGTACTAGGAGAACGATTTAATATTATACATAAATAAATATGACTATGGTATTTTTGCACTATACTTTGAAGTCTATCTAATGATACTGTGCTCTACACGTGTTTCCACTGCATCATATCTCCGTAACTAGAATAATAATTGTGATGGAGGCGGAGAGGGTTGTGGGAGGCAGAAGGTGGAAGATGGGGTGGCGGTGAGAATAAATATGGCGACTATTGAGCCGCGTGGCGCTTCTCAGTAAATATAGTACGCACGAGGCTTCCAGGATTCCAGGTCGCAAAGTTTACAATATTGAAAGTTTCAAATTTAAATATTATAGCTTTTTGATAAAGGAGAAATAAGTTTGTTAATTGGGTCTAAATGTTCCTGCGCCACAATAAATTATACGCCCACGGGTTATGCCATTTAATTAGAAACCTTCTCAGCGTGCGATTTCCGAATCTGCACAATTTTTTTTTATTTTATATAAACGACAAGTATCATTCATTTACGTGCCCGGGGTCATACATACATACAGTCCATCACGCTGTTTCCCTGTTGGGGTAGGCAAAGAGGAGAGAACGCCACACTTTCTTATAAAACTCTAGAATTTGTAATGAGAATCTCTGAAAAGCAAATGGTGCTCGAAACGTTGTTTAATTCATTGATCCGTAGCAAACTAGAAAGCAATGCTTGCATTTTGGAGCCCGGTGGGGGCGCAGAACTCACTCATGGTGGAGAAGGTACAAAAAAATATCTACGATATCTCTGTATGAGTGAGTTTGGTGTCCATCTATGGCTTTATCCTACTCAGTTTCTGCTGGGCATGCTCGGGTATAACTCCTTGAGCGTAAGAAGAGGTCTGCGTCTCCTGGTATACGTTGTCAAACTCGTTCGAGGAGTTGTGAGCTGTCCAGCATTACTACAAAGATTAGCGTTAAATTTTCCTAACAATTACACTAGAATCACCCTCTGTTCTACATACCAACTTACAGGACGAATATCATGGCTAAACACTCAGTCACGCGTGGTATAGATATATTGAACCAACTGAATGACACTGTGGATATGATATATTCTCGGTACCGCCTAGCAGTATGAGAAGAATCCTGGCTGATATTATTCCTAACGAATAAGCTAACGCTAGAAGCAGACCCTCTTTGTGTAACAGGAGAAATCCGTGCAAAGTGGATTAAAAAAAAAAAAAAAAAAAGTTGAGTGGGTGTGGAAGAGGTGAAATATGTGTGTCGAGATAGGAAAGTTAGGCGATGTGTTGTTTCTGTCTACCCCAACATAGAAGCTCCTTGTCGGTATTTTTGTATTTATGTAGATGTTTCACCAGAAGAACAGTGACGTTGGTGTTAAATATTAGAAAATTTAAATGTAAAAACGTCTCAAGTACGATATTAAATTCCTAGTTTCCAGTTCTAAGTATTAACAAGTTTATTTGCCCCGGCACGCGGCAGTTTCTCACAAAATCATACATACTGCCAATTTCTTGTGAAAATGCTCGCTTCAGAATTACAGTGAAACAATTTGTATATCAGTAAAAAAAAGGTTAATTTAGTGTTGAGATCGGACTATGAATTCGGGCCCACAGTTGTTCGATGCTTCACACAAATGTTAAAACACCATACATGGGAAGATGGAAACCCTTGTTTGGGATTTTTTTATTTGAATTTTTGATACAAAAATCTTTCTGTTTCTATTTTAGTTTGGCGGTCAATGTCTGCCTTAAATATTTTATTCGAAATGGTAATTAATTGGTTCGGTTTAGAGTAGTCAGACGTAAAGTCAATAATTTATAGGCAGATACTCAGACATTTTCGTTTAAGTATTTAAAAAAAAGTATCATCGATTGGTAGCAACGCAGCTAAATAATTCGCAGCGTCCTAAACAAAACTTTTTTGTTAGATTTATCATCGATGTGGGAAAGAGAATATAAATTATGCAAATACATGTAAGGCCGAGGCCACACCAAAGTACTTAGTTAGGTGCTAAGCTAATCATATACTAGGTGACTTCCTTCCTGGCCACGCACAAATTCATTTAAATAAATAAATAAATATTAGGTTTATTGACAGCAACATAGTATGTACAAGATCACACCTGAATAACATTTCTAAAAACACATAAATTGCAGACAATACATCAGACGCAGAAGCTATCAAAAGGTCTGGGCTCATCTAATAGCATCCCCTCGGCCAAAATACACCCCACCAATATAGGGCGAACCCAGCCACGGGCACACCAGATGTTTTTCAGCCCACACCCTTAGACACGTAGAAACAGGAATATATACAAAAAAATAAACACAGAAAATAAATATTGTAGATGACAAAAAAATAAAAACAGAAAAAAACACATTCAAGAGAGAGTACACCAAAAGGTCCGGGCTCATCGCACAAACATTCCCATTTGACAGTTGGGAGCGGTTGAGTCAACACACGATGTCACTGTCAAAACTAACAAATTTAATTACAACTTACCATCTTTATTTACTTTCTGTGCAACTTCATTCCAAAGTTATTTTATTACAGGTACATTTTTCTATAATTTGCTCAATGGGTTCCACAAAGACTCCCTTTCATGGTATACACAGCTGTCATTAAAACTTCCGCCATCTTGTAAATTAACCAACACGTATGTTCGCCAGGAGATTCACTCGATGACTAATCGTCATGCAACGTGGCACGAAGCGTGCAGTGTGGCCACTGCGATAGTATGCGGTGCGTTGGTTCGCTAGGATATGTCGCCTAACTCGCAGCATAGCTCTAAGCATCAAGCGAGACTCCTACCTGTGTGGCCGAAGCCTAACTGACGACCTACGTGGCCTTGTTGGTAGGCGCTGAATTTCCACCCTGGGGTTTCGGGTTCGATTCTCGATTGCATCAAAATAAAACATCAAGAAAAGGGGTATATTTGTGGTGAAAGAGTTTGTCTGGTAACAATACTCGCGCGCGTTAGACGTGCGCGAGTATTGTTCCCTATCCATTTTTGACTGCATGAAGCGAATTGTGAGTTCCTTATATGTTGACTCTTTCGCAGTTCTTGGTATTAGTTGTTGTTAGGTCTTTCGGGTGTTGCACCGCGTTATTTATCTTATGATATCGATGTTTCAAAAACGTTGCAGTTTTCGTCTTCAGGGCTTATTTGTAGTTCGATGGCGAGGTTGATCACGCGGTACAACATTCCAAAGAACTTTATACAATTGTGAGTTTCTTGTCTACTCCAGTGGTTGAACTACGCCTTTGTAGTATACAATACAACCTAACGGGTTTATTATCCACATGGTAATTGCTTACAACCAACCAGAAAGAGGTCAAAGATGCGTCAAACGAAAATTAGATGGATACCGTTTAAGATATAAATAAATAAATATATAAATATTAGGTTTATTGACAGCAACATAGTATGTACAAGATCACACCTGAATAACACTTCTAAAACACATAAATTGCAGACAATACATCAAACACAGAAGCTATCAAAAGGTCTGGGCTCATCTAATAGCATCCCCTCGGCCAAAATACACCCCACCAATATAGGGCGAACCCAGCCACGGGGACACCAGATGTTTTTCAGCCCACACCCTTAGACACGTAGAAACAGGAATATATACAAAAAAATAAACACAGAAAATAAATATAGTAGATGACAAAAATAAAAAAAAATAAAAAATATGTACCAACAGAAATAAAAAAATGTATCCACCCGTTCGGAATATAGGGGTCGTAACAACTAGGTCATAGAAATCGTCATTATTCATCAGTTCTTGACAAATTTTGTCTTTGAGCTGTTTCAGAGTACGCGGCTTGTTAACACATATTTCGAAACCTTTTAAATAACTCTACATAATATATTTGAGGTTGTTCAATAATGATGATTTTAGAGTCCAGAGCATGTCACCAAAAAGGGAGCTTAAAATATTTTATTACTTGAATTAAACAACGTATGGTAGATTTCGACCGTACAAAATGTCAGCATAATATAAATAAAAATTTGTGACTACATTACATGTGGTAATGTTACCAACACGTGCAAAGACGAATCGCTAGTTCCGTGCCTATTCTAGTGGTTCTAAACACAAAGGCTCGATTACTAGGCTGAATACAATATTGTTTCTCAGCCACACGCTTCAATATATTAAATAAATAAATATAAATAAATAAATACAGGTTTATTGATAGCAATATACCATAGTATGTACATAATACATTTAGACACATTTCCATAACACATTAAAAAGAGAATACATTAAAAAACATAAGCTATCAAAACGTCTGGGCTCATCTAATAACATCCCCCGGCCAAGATACACCCCACCAATATAGGGCGAGCCAAGCCACGGGGACACCAGATGTTTTTCAGCCCACATCCTAATTACCAATAAGAATATAAATATTCACAATTTACGTATATATTTATTTATAATAAATTTCGTACCACTCATTAGCAGAATACAGACAAATGATTAAAAAAAATGGTGGCATTTTCGAAAACGATTATGACATTTATCTAAGTACTGAAAGAGGTATTCTTATTTCATGGGCCGAAAAACCGACGATTTTTAAGATATTTTTTTTCAGTGAACGAATTATTTTTTTGAATTGTTGTTTTTTTAGACATATTGATTTATCTTTTAAGAACATTTTCATAAAATGTCATGATAAAAAAAATATATTTTGTTGTTATTAAGTTGGAATTAAGGCCCACCCTTACATGGAGGGGTCAACTATGCCCGTATTGTGGCGGCTGTTGTATGTACAAGCCTGAGAAATTAAAAAAAAATCCGTTTTACTCACAAAGCATGTGGCTATAGCCGGTACTAGAATAATTAAAAAATAATAATTAGAAAAAAATGGCGGCTTGTTGAAATTACAAATTCTTTTTTTTTCATTTTGTTTGTCTTAAGAGGAGTGAAAAAAATCGAAAAAATGAACCGATTGAAATAATTCTAGTACCTGCTATAGAGAGAAATCGAGAGAGATAGGGGAAAAAGATCCAAGCAGCCGACCCCAAATGGGTGGGATAAGGCAAGGAAAAAGAAGAATATGAAAGAAGGAATCATTAGAATTATGATAAATTGTAGGAGCTGTATCGATGTGGATATGCAAAATACGTGTGTCGAATTAGAAGAATCTAGCACTCTGTTCTCTCTGCCTACCCCAGCAAGAAAACGACTTGATGGTTTGTATGTATAAGATAACAAGCCGAAACGATGGTAATTCCAATGAATTCATTTGCCCTTACGTTAGAAATGTGCATGACGAATTCGACAAACATTATGTTATAGCTGTTGTTAACATGGTCTATTGAATATATTCTCGTTCTTAGGAAAGGCACTTTATTGTACACTTCTCAATTCAACTCGTTTTAGTTTTTTTAGGACATCATATCACGGGATAAAAACTGTTTACTCACCAGTTGGTCAAAGACCTACAACATAATTTTAATTACAGGAAATAGTATTTACCTCATCTGACTAAGAAAGTAAATCTTTCGGTATTGGTTGATTATATAAAAAAAAATTATTTCGGTATCGACCATGGTGGATGAAATATATAAAAAATTCAACAAGATTTTTTTGGAAAAGTGCGTGCTTTTTTCGGACTTTTCCTACCAGTCATACGAGTAAGTCATTATTGTTGCCATGGTCGAGTGGTTAGCATGCTTTCTTAGCACAAGAAATCAAGTTTTTTTCCTAATTAAAAAAAATCAATAAAGCTGCCGTTTAGAATTGTTAATATTTAAAGAAAATATTTTACAAATTGAAAAATATCACTTTGAGATAGTTTGGGTTTGTAGAACGATGAGTGAAAAAAAACTAACAATATAAACATATACAACTAATGTGAGTCGAAGCTGTATCGGACGTATGCGTCACCTAAAACACATAATTTATTTGATTTATATGATATAATATTAGTATTTTTTTATGTATTATATAATTTTATGTTTGTTGAGGTCCGTGCTGTGTCACGAACGTAACTGAAATATTCCTTATGCATGGTCATCGCGAGACAGTATCAAAAGTCGGCCGGCCCATACATGCGAAAACTTGCGAAAATTCTGATTTCTCGCAAGTCATGACGGCATGCACGGGCGAAAACAGGCACTTGCGATGAGCGATTTGCCGCACATAAGGAACCCAAAGTAAAAAAATGCATTCTCAGTTCACTCTGTCTACTGCCTTTTACTTGCGACCATCTACTACCTGCCTAAGAGGAATCTCTTCTACCTTTCACCGATCTACGACTTTTCAACGTGAGCTGAATTCTCCGACCATCGAGCAGCAGCCATGCACCTATTTCTACAGTCTTTGTACCGGTGCCATACAGAAGCTGTGGCGGAGGGAGACCAAGGGAAAGGATCAAGTGAATGGTATTTTGAAAGAAGAAAACTTAAAAAGTAAAATAAATCGTAGTTTTTTTTTTTTTTAAACTGGCGAGTTTATTGCCATGTGGCAATCTCTTCCAATCAATCAGAAATATGTTTTTATATACTCTAAGTGTTAACCAGACTGGAATCCTATTTAAAAAAATCTGGGTTCCAGCGGGGATCTAACCCGCAACCTCCGGATCGGCAGACAAGTGTCTTACCACCAGGTCACGGAGGTCGTCGTAGTTGTATTATATTAAAATGTGTAAACGTGTTGAGGAGGCGAAAAGTCCATTCGAAAGTCTGGCGCTCTTTACTTGCTATCTACCCCGATAGTGAGACGGTGTGATGGTATGTATAACTATGCTGACATGTTACATATCGTCGTCGTTGCTGGGCCACGTAGTTCACGATCTCCTCGGTATTTCAACGTCAAGTTAGTTGAAACGTGAAGCCATGCCGTTGAATTTTTTAAGTGAGTGTGCCTTCGCACACCAGCAAACTCACCTCATGCTATGTTTGTGTTTGTAATTTACAAGTAGAATTTCGTTCGATTCTTGATGGTACCAAAAAAAAAAAGGAACTCTCTGAGTTCATCTAGTCTCAATACTACAACGTACTAGACATGTCCGAGTGTTGTTACCTTTACACTTTCCACTGTAGTATTGCCAACACGTATGGTGATGAATTATGTGCCTATCAGAGGTTCTTTATATTGTATTACATTGTTATTGTATGAAGTACAATCTGGCGGGTTTATTGTCACGTAGCAATATCTTTCAACCAACTAAAAGGATGCTTAAACAAGTCTTAAGTGAAACCAAATTGGAATCTTTTTTAAAATAAAATGAGTTTCAAAAGAAATCGAACCCAGATTAGATGACAGAGGTCTTTCCAGTTAGGTCACAAAGGTCTTCGTTCTTAACTAGGAGGCTAGATTTTTGGAGCTAAAATAAATGTTGACTCCCGACCACGTTTTTCAACCACTCGCACAACAAATTCAGATACGTTTAATTGTGTCATGTGAATGAATAGATAATACAATAACAACAAAACTTACTAACCAATAATAGCAGAGAAACTTAAAACATAGTTTTAATTATTTTTTTTTTCTTTTCTGGCTAGTGAATATTTTATTTTTAATGATATATACAATGTTTCTTATAATGGGAAAAATTCATGATGTATTGCATCATATATGATATCCATAATAAAATGCACGTAACACATCGCTACCCTAATTTGTAAATTTGCTAACTCCATAAATACAAACTTTACATGGCGGTAATAAAACTCTATAACTATTCTAAATTAAGTCTGTCTAGTATTTTTTTGTACTTAAATATCAAGAAAACCAAGAGAAACACTCCGAGTAAAAAAAGTTGAACATCATTATGGCATCATGATTTTATCGATAATTTTTGGAGTTAGCAATTTTGCCATGGTGAATATTTAAAAATTGTTGTAATTATTGTAGGAGTTAGCAAAATTGTATATTAATATTAGTTTTTACTGTGGAGGTCTCCTAATAATGAAAAACAAATTACAACTAGAAGATTATTACTCATAGAGTCAAAAATAAAAGTTTGGTGATTGGTGTCGCTATTTCAGTTTTCATTGTTTGAATAATTTTACATGAAAATGCAAATTTAGATCACATTATGTCTGTGAAATGAAGTAGACGAGAAAGGTGTTGTGATATATCTTGTTGTGCACTTTTAATTAAACCCTTTTAATAATTTTGGACATGTCAAATTTGTATAGCGTGTGTATTTGAATGTCGAGAACAAAATGCAATTGTCAAGTCATTTTTCGACAAAAATGGAGTTAGCAAATTTACAAATTAGGGTAGCGATATGTTTTATATATACACCTGTTTGTTGTTAAATAAATTATTAACAGGAAAAATAGCGAACCCCTCGTTTACAAACTTTAGTTTTATGTTCCTGACAATTATTAACATCATTGTGAATCAAGATTATTAGATTCACGAACTGAGCTATTAGCTAAGAGCAGTACCACTCGCACACGGAATGACCTTGTTGAATGATTTTTTTATATTGATTTCTTCCATATTTCTGTGTATAAATAGGGAATACGTCATCGTGAATCAAGATTATTATGTTCACGAACTGAGCAATTAGCTAAGATCGTTACCACTCGCACACGGAATGACCTTGTTGAATGATTTTTTCGATATTGATTTCTTCCATATTTCTGTGTATAAATAGGGAATACATCATCGTGAATCAAGATTATTAGCTATTAGCTAAGATCGTTACCACTCGCATACGGAATGACCTTGTTGAATGATTTTTTCGATATTGATATCAACCATATTTCTGTGTATAAATAGGGAATACATCATCGTGAATCAAGATTATTATGTTCACGAACTGAGCTATTAGCTAAGAGCGTTACCACTCGCACACGGAATGACCTTGTTGAATGATTTTTTCGATATTGATTTCTTCCACATTTCTGTGTATAAATAGGGAATACATCATCGTGAATCAAGATTATTATGTTCACGAACTGAGCTATTAGCTAAGATCGTTACCACTCGCATACGGAATGACCTTGTTGAATGATTTTTTTATATTGATTTCTTCCATATTTCTGTGTATAAATAGGGAATACGTCATCGTGAATCAAGATTATTAGATTCACGAACTGAGTTATTAGCTAAGAGCGTTACCACTCGCATACGGAATGACCTTGTTGAATGAGTTTTTCGATATTGATATCTTCCATATATCTGTGAATAAGTAGGGAATACATAATCGTGAATCAAGATTATTATATTCACAAACTGAGCTATTATCTAAGAGCGTTACCACTCGCATACGGAATGACCTTGTTGAATGATTTTTTTCGATATTGATATCTTCCATATACTCGTATCTGTGGATAAATTGGAAATACATAATCGTGACTCAAGACTATTTATTATATTCACAAACTGAGCTATTAGCTAAGAGCGTTACTACTCGCATACGGAATGACCTTGTTAAAAAAAATCGATATTGATATCTTCCATATATCTGTGGATAAATAGGGAATTAAGCTCATAAATAAACTTCATAAGTCCCAGCGGAGCACGAGTGATCAGTGTTACTAGTGTTATTATTTAATAAGACTTTTATCTTCAACATTTTTCTCTTGTGTTATGCATTTTATTTGCTATAATTTAATTAAACATGTAACAACAAATGTAGAATAAAATAAAAATAAATTGTTTTGTGTCTTATAGGTTCTAAAGAAACTTAAATCTATCTAAACGCTTTGAAGTGGAAAAAATGTATAAATCTAAAAACAGAATGAAGTAATTGTGGATGGATTTGAACTTAATATTATTGAATAAGATAAAGAAGAGCACTCTGAGATGGTTTGGACACGTAGAACGAATGAATGACATACTGTGACAAGGCGTACAATTTTCCACATTTCTGGGTATGTGCTTTAACTAATAGACTTGTATATAAATAAAGTAGAAAGTAATAAACAATCCATTTATTTTAAAATGCGTATAAATAAATATCGGCGATATTCTTTAATGATTTGCAACGAATCGTAACATAACCAGATCGTGCGTCGAGGAGAATATTTATTAAAAATGCATATTTGTAATGCGAAAAGAGAAATCTACAATAAACAGTATAAGTATATTTGAACAAGGCAACATCGTTGCCAGTAATACCAAGAATGATCTTGAGTCTAGCATGGAACGTTGACCTTCGAGATCGGTCTAAGGCCCGAATTCATACTCCGACCTTAACACTAAATTCTAAATCTTAACATTTTTTTACTGAAGACATAAGTAATTAAAATGAAACAAACATACATAACTTCATGCTGTTTTCTTGACGAGGTATGCAGGCACAAGACTTTTCTATTTCAACACACATCTTTCGTCTCTTATTCATCCATATACTTTCTCATTCAACTTTTATGATTTCAATTACTTTTGTAAAGGGTCTTTCAAATTGAGCGGTTTTTTTTATTCTATTTTTTTAAATTCTTGAATAAAACACACAATTTGCTTTGATTTAAAAAAACTTTTTATTGGTTATTGAAGTATTAAATATGACATTTAAACACAGAAAAGAATATCCGCCAAATGTCCCCCTCTTGCAGCTCCACAGATGTCCACACTTTTGTCAAAATTTTCGATGACATTTTAGCATAATTGCGGTTCTAACTCACAAATAACGCGAATAATTTCATCCTTCAGCTCAGGAATTGATCGGGGGTCATTCTTATAGACTTGGCTTTTCACGTAACCTCAGAGAAAATATCCACCGGTGTCAGATCACATGATCTTGGTGGCCAATTAACATCACCGTTTCCGGAGATAACAATACATAAAATAATTCAACAATTTGAACGCGTTATTGTATGTCTAAATGTTATACATTACACTTCTCAAATGTCACAAGACCCATGCAAGTTCGCGACGCCAACTGTGTTTTATCCAAGAATTAAAAAAACCGCTCCATTTGAAAGACCCTTTATTTCCTTCTTTCAAAATATTCACTCAATCCAACCACACTTTCCTTAGTCTTCCTCTATAACGCTTTCTGCTCATATTTATACTTTATTATTATTTTGTTAGTCTTTCATTCATTCGATCTACATGCCCAAACCATCTCAAAGTGCTCTACTTCACCTTTATTTATTTATTTAATTAACGACACAACAGTGTCTTTATACACAAATGAACATGTGACAGGTTATAGAGTACTTCAAATTATTGACAAATAATACAAAACTTTGTCTTAAACTAACATGGAGATACAAAAAGCTGTAGTAATATAACGTGTTTCATTCCTGATTTTTCTTTTCCTATCCTCTCCACCATCCCTTCCTTTCCTTTTGATTGATGATATCTCACTTTATATGAAAAATAATGTTCGGTGATTGTCCAGTTTGTGGGGTTCGTGGGCATGTGATCACGTATGCGTTTATGGATTTCGTGGGGATGGATTGTCATTTGAATGATTTATTCAACAACGTAACTTGCTTAATTTACTTTTGTATGGTTGGTTGGAAGAGATTGCCACCTGGCAATAAGCCCGCCAGATTGTATTTGCAATAAAAGTGTTAAATAAATAAATATATAGCATTTGAACTTAAGCCTAATGTGTTAAGCAAGATTAATAAGAGTACGTTGAGATGGTTTAGGCATGAGTAACGAATGAATGAAGAAAGACTAACAAAACAGATATGTAGGACAAATGTGAGTCGAAGGAATGTGAGAGGAAAACCAAGGAAATTATCGTTGGTTTAGTGAGTAATATTCTGAAATAAGGAAACTTACTAAGTCAGAGAAATCGTAAAAGTTGTATGACAAGTTGTATGGATGTAGAAGAGGCTAAGGATGTGTGTCGAGGTAGAAATATTGTTAATCTTTCAATAATGGTGGGTTCGATTCCCCAGTTAGACAGTCTAAGAAATCATTAGGTATTATTTTTTCTATTTCCATTATTTTTTGTCTTTTTGGCATCCTGACAATAATTTATGATTATATTTTTATCAGAAATAAAAACATCAACCATATATTCTTGTCTAAGCAACAAACGTTGACAATATTTTAAAATATTGTAAATTTTTTTTTATTATCTTCTGCATCAGAGGTAGACAAACTTTTAATTAAATATAAATTGTTATAAAATATATTTAACCCTTCTTTCCCTGTGATGTGTAACTAGTACACATGGCTTCTAAAAACCTTAATATCTCTATAAATATAATAAATACTGGGTTCAGATTTTAGGTATTCCTCCGTAATACATTTACGCATTGATTGAAAAAAAATAATATTTATAATAATTATCACTTATCGGCCACATCAGAGATATTTTGTGAAAATCGGGAATAAATTCACCAATACGAGTACAATCAAACGTGTGCCAGTGTGTGACGTAGGTATATTCATTCTAAAAAACCGCTATGGGTGAGGAAGCGACGCTATTCACGTCTCACTCTCACTCTACTTCGGTATATGGGAACGCAAGAAATAGAACTTCAGTTCGCAGTTGTTTCTTCCTTCGAGGTTTATATATTGGGTCCTTACATGTGAAATTGGCGTTTGGTTTGGGAGGAACATAAAGTTGATTTTTTTTTAATATAATATATTTATTTAATCAAAGTATGTACCATTGCTATCTATGCACTTTTGCCATCTCATAGGTAGTTCATCGATCCCTTTACTAAAAAAACCATTCGGACGGGAATCAATAAAATCTTTGAAGTCGGTTTGGACTGCCCCATCGGAGTTGAATTTTTTCCCTTGCAAGAAGTTATCCAAATTTCGAAAAAAAAAGTAATCTGTTGGGGCGAGGTCCGGAGAGTACGGTGGATGTCTTAGACATTCCAATTGAAGCTCTTCTAATTTGGTAGCCGTCTGTTGTGCAGTGTGTGGTCTAGCGTTATCATGAAGCAGCAGTGGCCTAGAGCGATTAACCAGCCTCAGTTGTTTAGCAGCTAGCTTTTCCATCATGGTTTGCAGTTGCTGACAATAGACATCTGCCGTAATCGTCTGGCCAGATTTAAGAAAGCTGTAGTGAACGACACCAGCACTAGTCCACCAAACGCTCACAAGTAACTTTTTTGGAGTCAATTTTCGCTTGGGGCATGGTTTGGCTGGTTCGGCAGGGTTCAGCCATTGCGATGAGCGCTTCCGATTATCATACAGGATCCACTTTTCATCACAGGTAATGATTCGATTCAAAATCCCTTCATTATTGTGCCGGTTGAGTAATGCAACGCAGCAGTCAACGCGCGTTTGTTGATTTGCTTCACTCAATTCGTGAGGTACCCACCTTTCAAGCTTTTTCACCTTCCCAATTTGCTTCAAGTGGATTAAAACAGTTTTATCACTAACACCGCAGCCTGCAGCTAACTCGGACGTGGTTTGCGATGGATCTGCTTCCACAATAGCCTTCAATTCTTCATTATCAACTTTCTCCACGAGGCTTGTTCTGCAAGTCAAAATTTCCAGAACGAAAACGTTGGAACCAAAAACGCACTGTGTTTTCTTTTGCGGCACCGTCGCCATACACATCATTAATCCTTCGAGCCGTTTCTGCAGCACTGGTGCCACGGTGGAACTCGTACTCGTAAATAACGCGATATTTCAAGTTTTCCATTTTGTAAACTGAGTGACGCAAAGAAAAAAAACAATTGAGGAAAAAACAAATGAATTATAATTTTCAAAACAAAAATACTTGAGTAAATAGCTGTATAAATTTGAGTTTGAAATTCCTAACCAAAGAGAAGATATTTGCGATCAAAGTTGCAAGTACGGCAAAACGCCGGTTTCGTATGTGGGGACCTAATATATACAATAGCATACACAATGTTAGTGTTCCGAGTCACGTCTCAGTAGCTCTGGGGCATCCATTTGAGGTGGTCTCTTCGCCCGTTTTGTGAACGTCGGCCGATGTTTTATTAATGTTTTCAGCAATTAAATTTAAATTATTATCACTTTTGACTTGAAATTTGATTAAGCGATTGGCTATGAATATTCTTATTTTTTCGATTTTCGATCGCTCATTTTTACATGTGTATTGATGTGTATTAAATACACAGCACCGGAACGCGCTGATTTTTTTAGCACAGGAAGGAAAATGTTAAAGACAATTAATGATCGACTAAACCTTTCAATCAAATTTTTTAATGTCAAGAGGCATTTTGAAATCGATCACCGTTTAAAATAGTTGTGGCGTGTGCAACTTTAGGAAACACTCGAAGACAACCCTTATTGGAAATTCTTATCAAAATATATGATTCTTATCAAAATATTTGAACACTACACACATATCGATCGTCCAGTTCATTACTCAGACAACTCCAAATAACCTGTTTTGAGATAATGAGAAAAGCAATATTATAATCGTCACCATAAATCAAATACTATTCATTTTTGCCCGAGTTTTATATATTTTATCAAAAGATTTTATCAACATCTATTGATAAAATATATAAAACTCGGGCAAAAATGAATAGTATTTGATTTATCGTGACGATTATAATATTGCGTTTCTCATTATCTCAAAACAGGTTATTTGGAGTTGTCTGAGTAATGAACTGGACGATCGATATACTTGAAGTTATTGTAACCTCTTGGTGTGCGGTTGTATTACCAAAACATATGACAACGAATATCGAGTTAAGTATCTAATCCAGTGGTTCTTTAGACTTGATTTACTCTCTTAACCACTTTTTCTTTATCAAGTTTGTATTACTAAGGTAGAAATGTTGAAAAGTACCTTGCTAATGATGATTTTGAACGTATTATTATTTTCTAAAACACTCACCGTCAACTTCAAAATGCATTGAAATCAAATTTAAAATACATCACGATCAAATTCAAAATTCCTCATGTCTCGAAATTGACTTCAAAATACCTCGCAGTTGACTTCCAAATGCATCATGATCAATTTTAAAATACCTCGCAATTTACTTAAAAATGACTCTAAATCAATTTCAAAATGTCTTATAATTAATTTTATAAGCCTACATGCGAGTACAACAGGTCTCGTAATCAACTTCAAAAGTTATTACAAAATGCCTCCCAATCGAATTTACTGTGCCTCCCGATCAACTACAAAATACCTCGCTATATACTTCGAAATGCCTCACAATCGACATAAAATATGTTACGATCATATTCAAAATGCCTCACAACTGACATCAGAATGCCTCATAATCAACTTAAAAATGCCTTGTCATCGGCTTTTAAATGCATTATGATCAATTTCAAAATGCCTCGTAATCCATATCAAAATACCTCATGATCGACTACAAAATACCTCGCTATAGACTTCGAAATGCCTCACAATCGACATAAAATATCTTACGATCATATTCAAAATGCCTCACATCTGACATCAGAATGCCTCATAATCAACTTAAAAATGCCTTGTCATCGGTTTTAAAATGCATTATGATCAATTTCAAAATGCCTCGTAATCCATATCAAAATACCTCATGATCAACTACAAAATACCTCGCTATAGACTTCGAAATGCCTCACAATCGACATAAAATATCTTACGATCATATTCAAAATGCCTCACAACTGACATCAGAATGCCTCATAATCAACTTAAAAATGCCTTGTCATCGGCTTTAAAATGCATTATGATCAATTTCAAAATGCGTCGTAATCGATATCAAAATAATCAACTACAAAATACCTAGCCATCGATCAACTACAAAATGATCAACAACAAAATACCATGATCAACTACAAAATACCTAGCCATCGATTTCAAAATACCTCACGATCGACTAAGAAATATCTCTGTTCCATTCAATATTGTCGACCTCTGTTCCACTCATTCATTATTAACCTTTCCTTCCCTGTGTTGGGTATCTTCTACACGTTGCTTCTAATAGCCATCAATATATCTATAAATATAATAAATACAAGGTTAAGATTTTAGGTATTCCTCCATAATATATTTACGCATTGATTTAAAAAATAATATTAATAATAATCAGAATTTATCGACTACATCGTAAGTATTTTGTGAATATCGGAAACAAATTCGCATTTAAACGCTGTGAGTGCCTCGATCTTGGGTCTTGACGATAGGTGAAGAGTATGCGGGAAGCGCGACACTATATTCGCACTACACTTTTGCATACTTCACTGAATAGCGAGGAGCTCAATTGTCTCAACCTCGCAAGTGTAAGCCACGCCCGGGTTAGCCACCAACCCTGCCGCGCCGCAGTAGCTGTTGGGCTGGCAACGAGACTAGATCTACGCCCGTTCCGTGAGCGTTGCCAGATGGTTTTTTAATGTTTTCAGCAAATAAATCTCAATTATTATAATTGTTAACTTCAATTATAATTAATTAAGGGGATTATCTATGAATGTTCTTATTTTTCCGATTTAAAATCGCTAATTTTTGATCGCGTACTCACTACCCAACACCGGAGCGCGCGTTTCAATTTTATCACCGTAAGGGAAGGGTTAAATGTATTCTCATATTAACTTAACAAAACGACGATTCTGCAATGACTTAATCCGTTCTCTTACCAGGCTCACAAATGCCTGAACTAACCTTCGTCTCTATGAATAATAATGGGATCGTGTCTTCCACTTCACACTGAGGATGCTCTGCTCACGTTTACCAAGATAATCGGATACTCCTAATGACCATGACTTTTTTATATCATATTTTTCCTTTCTTGAATTATATATATTTACTAATTAGCGAATACTTGTTAATTTTTTTTTACAATTTTCTTGCTAAGTATGTTTGTTAAGCATAATATTTCAAAACGAGGTTATGTAGGCTGAAATGTAGGTCACTGGTGCCATTTCTTTTGTCCTTACACTTTAAATTTTAATAATTATAATATATAAGTGATTTTTATGTCGCTGTTTAGTATTGCGAAATCACCTCAAGAGTGTATCGCTGTTTTTTTTGAGATCCTTGTATTTAATATATTTATGAGCACATTTTAATATATTAATTTTTGCAAGTATGTTTTCAGATGATGGAAAGGTAGAAAGAGATAGTGAACAGCGAATTGCAATAGGAAACAAACATAATGGGGTTCTAAAATACATATATTCAAACTAGCAATATCAAGATTTGCTCATATGATGGGTCACAACACAGGGTTCGTGCCAGCATCGATTATATAGTGTAATATTATTCTTTCATTGTTTACAGTAGAGCCTGGCAACCTTATTGCCATGTGATGATCTCTTCCTACCAACCAAAAAGGTGTTGAAACAAGTAAAACCTTAAGTAAAAAAGCTAGACTGGAACCCTTTTTAATATATCTGGGTACCAATCGAAATCAAACCAGAAACTGGCGGATCGGAAGACATGCACATTATCAACTAGGTCACAAAGGACGTTATTATGAATATTTTGTTAAATTTTGACAAGAACCACTCCAAAAAGTATCATTTCTCGAAGTACCTCGATTGTTTTTATCGATAAATCAATATTTTTTGTCAATATTTATGGACCGTATCAGGTTTCTCGATATTGGTGATCTCAATAATATCTATGATTCATCCAAAACAAATCTTCGACTCGTCGTATTTCCATACTTTGATGTTCCTCAAATTAAATTTTTGTCTCCTGGCGACCGTCCTGCTTCTATCAGTTATGTTTTACAGCATCGGGTACGGGTACGACAAAATATGTTATATATCATATGTTGCATCTGATAGACATACTCTATACATTTCGTTGTTTATCTATGGTATGCCACACTAACCTTTATCTATGCATTTTATATTATATTGCCGATCTTTTTATGAAATATTATATTATATGTTAACATTTATAAAATTTACAAAGTCTTGAAATATTACTGAAAATGGTTTACAGGAGATGAAATGTTTGATTGTTAGTAAAATGAATATACTCCCATGTGTGCAGATATGAGTTGTATCGAACGTATGCGTCACATAGATATTTATTTATATTACCTGTGGACATTGTTGAATTACGTCTTGTAAAATTATTGCATTATGTGGTCCCTTTGTGTGGTCCTCGCCTTATTACATATGTACGGATGGCCCCTGCGTGCGATAAACGCGTGACAAGCGTTGAGCTAGCGCATCTTATAAATTTATGTATTTATTTCCCTGTTAAATTTGTTGTTGTCGTCGCTGCTGTCTACGCTCTTCGGTCATCAGTCTACAGTCCCTCAGACGGTAGTGAAGTAAGAGATAAAGATCAAAGAAAGCTCATGAAGACTCGCTGCGCTATGTCTTTGCGCCTTCTTCATCGTCCTCTCCAGCATCGTCACCTAATCTCTACTTTCTTCACCATCGTCGCTACACTGAGGTCCCCGGGACGAGCGGGAGGACGCCTAACCTGAACTGCGCCACCAGGGCCGCTGACATGAGCGTTCGAACGCCTTTGGAGATAGTCACCGTGCCCAACAAAGGCTCAACGAGCCTAAAAAATCCCCATAAATTAACACACAAATACTGAATATAAGTATACACATATAAATAACACTGCACACACATATGACACAACAATGGAAAAGGTATTCCCTCAAATCACTGACAAAAGATCGACGGTGCAGTAAAATGCACATGGTTTAAAAATTTAATATAAGCCTTAGAACTCGTTTCTTTCTTTCTTTTCAAAAAACAACCCAAATATCCATAAAATTACCTAAGTCCGTTCTACATACCCGATGAACGAGTAAGGTGTTCGTAAATCGGACCAACACTCCGAGCAAATTATCGACTTTGATGACAAAAAAACATTGAAAGAACTCGTCTCTCTCGAACCATAATATCGTCTGAAACGTAATACTTTGTTTTTATTTCTACAAAGTTCTACTGGTCAACGAGGAATCTCTTCACCGAACTTCATTGAATTTAGGCCGGAATTTCCGAGGATTGAGTGGCAACCATCTACCTATTCTACAGTCTTTGTACCGATGCTGTATAAGAATATCTTTGAATATAAATAATGAAATGGTTAAGCGAGATCAATAATATATTGTAAATATGTTGGATGCTGGCTGAAATATCCATGCGACCAGTTTAAAGAGATCAGCGTAAGATGTAAAGATGTTACGAAGCTACTTCTTTAAAATGTAGGATCTCCTCGACCACCAAGAATTTGAAACTCGACATACTTTCGTGAATTATGCGTTGTTGCTTCACATTTCAAAGTCGTCCATCCTCTGCATGCCCCTTGATGGTGCAATCTGCCTTAATTAATAACCTTCTCATTCGGTTTGTCTAGTTTACAGTTGTCTTCTTCCATAAATAAATATTAAATTGCTGTATCAGTTTCATCCATGACCATAACCCCACATAGACGTACTCTTGCGGTAATTTTCTAATAAAATCTATTTAATATTACCATTGAAGATCTAGACATCCGATAACGCAACAGCCTGCTTATCTTGCAGATTTCTTTGTAATGTTTCTATTATAACGGTATACGCGTAGAATGTAGAAACTACTAGAAAACTCCAGTGACTGATAGAGATAATTTCGTCAGGGCCGTCTTAACATCAGGGTAGACCCTGAGCAAAATAATTCACTGGGTCCTTGCCTGGTCTACTCCCCTACATAAATAAAAATGTAAACAGTCAACAAAATTAAACCTACGGGATACTCATTTGCATACTAACATACTACTATACATCTTCATTTGCTGTCTCTCTATTAGACACGACTTTGGAAAGAACTTCGAAGAGTTATCAGATGAATAATATCATAATTTAAGTTCAAGAGAGAATTAAATAAAATATTATTGTACATTACTTAAAATAACTTTTCCTCTTAATTTTCCTTCGCTTCCCTTCCGTATCTTTAAATTAACTCCTTTCTTTCAGTTCTACAATTATGGTATTTATTCTTCAAAGATAAGTCGTTAATTTTTTTCTTGAATTAAACAAATATATTTTGCAATATCTTTCATGGATGAAATGTATCCAAGTTGAGCTAGATGGTTTGAAAAAAATACTGTATAGTTAAAACCATGCCAGATGTACAATACATACCATCACTTCTCTTCCGTGTTGGGGTAGACAGAGAGGACAGAGCGCCAGATTTTTCTATCTCAATACACACCATAACCTCTTCAACATTCATACATCTTCTCATACAACTTTCTCTAGTTTTTACGTTTCCTTCTTTCAACAAACCATTCACACGATCCAACCTAATGGAATGTTCACCATCCCTAGAGTTAAAACCTCTTTTGCCCAAAGGCAATATGCTTATTTGGCTCCCATTACATACAATGGCGTGCCGACTTCAATAAAAGTAAAGGTAGGAAAACCATTTAGACAGTCGATCGGAGCGTGGTTGTTATTGCGACAGGATTTTGAGTACTTGGGCTTTCAGGATGAATGACGAGTGGAAAGGATTTATGTGAGCTCGTGAGTGTGAGTCTCTTCTTGTTGTTTTAATTTTGGTTGTTTTTGTATTTATGTTTCTGTGTGTTTTTCTTCTTTTTTTTGTTTTGGATTTGTTTTGATTTTTATTCTTATGATTGTGTGCGGTATATTGTGAGATGAATATTTTTGGTCTTTCTGGAGTGATAATGTGTGAGGAGTTGAGTTTCGCAAGATGTTTCCAGTTGTAGTTGAGTGTCACTGTTTGTCAGGTTGATGAGAGCGTGCAACGGGGTTTTTTGTGTTATCAAAAATCGGAAAGAAGTATCGATTTATTTTTTCCTGCTAAATATCCTCAGTGAGATACAGGCAAAAGCCTAGTTTACTGGGGATACGACAAATGAAAGGCAACAAACCCAGATCCATTAAAATTATATGTCCAAATCAAATAACCTGTTGTTTTTTCTCAAATTGTGTATATTTCTTGTCATGTGTAATAATAAATAATAAGAATAATAATAAATAAAACCATACTTTCCTTAGTCTTCTTGTGCCATGCCTTCTACACACATTTACGCTAAATATTTTTTATGTAAGTCTTTCTTAATTTGTTTTTAGTATTTTGTGTTCATAGTTAAACATGATACATTGTGCTATACATCAATTTCTCCCAACCAACTTTCTCTTAATTCGTTCGTTCTACATGTCCAAACCATATATTTATTGGCATTTAAAAAAAATTACGTATTGAAAATGCCAACAATATTTTTGAGAGCTCGAAAATCAAAATAATATTTTTTAGTGATCGATTAATTAATTACCCACACTGCCAAGATATCTCTCGTGAGCAATATCGCAACATGAGGCCCCTAGAATTGTGGAATCCCTGCGTACTGCTCAGTGTGCCTATGCCTTCAGACGGCACTGGATCTCGTAGCTTCGAATTTCTTATATCTACTAACCTCATAGAAATCATTATCGAACCTCAATACTATGAATTAGGACTTTGTTTTTCTGCCGAATGTGGTACTATCACATCTAAAAAAATCCGTTTTGTAGTTTGTCGTCTTTCTTTGGTATATCTTCTGCGGTTTTCTTACTTAATATGTTTTTTTGAACATATAAATATATGGAGATGTGGAGAAGTACCTAATCTAATGGCAGCCGTCACCACCTTTCTATATTTATTCTCAAATTATATTAAATTTATTTTGAAATATTTTTAATCTGTCAATAATAGTGGGTTCAAATCCCGAGATAGAGCACCCTCGAGAAGAGGCTGATCTCTAAATGACGCTAGATAAATTCTCCTTTATTAATATTTGTATATCTGTCCGAGTATCGCAGACAACATTGCAGATGGAAGACATCTGGTTATATATAACTTGTTAACAATAGTTCATAATCATCGGGATTACGGAAAAAAAAGAAGCACTGCCTTCCGTCTCATCTCCCATCAACCAATCTGGAAGACTCTAGATAAAGTCGACTCCAGACCGATCGCCGGTAACCGTGGCAGCTCTATTTTCTTATATCTACTAACCTTATAGAACTCATTACGACCTCTAGACCTAGTTGATAATATGCCTGTATTCCAACTCGCAAGTTTCGGGATCGATTCCCATTAGTGGGTAAATTTTTTTTAAAAGGGTTCCAGTTTGGTTTTCACTTATGACTTGTCTTTTAGGTTGGTTAAAAAGATTACCACATGATAATACACCGACCAGTTTATACTTATACAAAGAAAGTGTCTTACAATACAATTAATCGACTTCAATACTGTGAATTACGATTTTGTATAACTGTCAGAGTATCGCAGACAACTTTGCAGCTGTCGGAAACCTGGTTATAGTTCGGGAATTCTAGGATGATTCCTGAGACAGCTCACAAATTTGCCCCAATACAACCTTATGTAATGTATTTACCTAAATAACTTGCTATTTATTAGAATTGAGGCTTATATATATTAAAGTTGATAAAATAATTAAAATTACTGAACATCGTTACAAGGTTGTATTGGGGCAAATTTGTGAGCTGTCACAGGACTCATCCTAGAATTTCCGAACTATAGTATATAGCTTTTTGCGTCACGTCAATTTTAAGAGTTCTGAACATGAATTGTAATTTGTTGTTATCTAGCCATAATTTGATAAGTCTCTCTGATCGGTAAATTTTCAGTCATGAATGGAAAGATTGACTGTTCAAAACTCTTGGAATTGATTAGCATTCGAGTTCCAACAAGAATTATCAAGCCGCAGGACACATTTCTGTGTGGAAATTATAGAACAAATTATTTTGCGAATTCTTCCATACCTAGACTACACAGTGTCGAAAACGAGTACGCTACAGTCTCCGACGTTTTCGGAGTAAGTTTGTTGATCTATAAGAAGTGGCTGAAAAGGTACTTCCGAATATCCTAGCCTTGAAATGGAATCCCGCGTGTCTTTCGAGGACTTTTTTGAACTGTTTTTCAATTGATTATTCCAGGTTTTTAAATCTATTTTTGTGATTTTCTTCCCCGTGCTGAAGGAGATTTATGACGTTGCACATGTTTGATTCCGTCTTTATTTTGTTTTCAACGATTTGTCTTATGTGTACGTATTTTTTTAGCTGTGCGCCTGTGGACGGCCCCGTATTATGTTGGTAACATGTGACTTTGTACGATTTGATACCTGTTTCTTTCAGATTGTTTTTGTTATAATTGTTTAAAATTATTTTTTATATTGTATTGTACATTCTGTCCTTATTGTGTTGATCACTCACTACTAGCTCTTATTCTGTCTTTATTGTGTTGAGCACTCACTACTAGCTCTTATTCTGTTCTTATTGTGTTGAGCACTCACTACTAGCTCTTATTATGTCCTTGTTGTGTTGAGCACTCACTACTAGCTCTTATTATGTCCTTATTGTGTTGAGCACTCACTACTAGCTCTTATTATGTCCTTATTGTGTTGAGCACTCACTACTAGCTCTAATTCTGCCCTTATTGTCTTGAGCACTCACTACTAGTTCTTATTCTGTCCTTATTGTGTTGAACACTCACTACTAGCTCTTATTCTGTTCTTATTGTGTTGAGCACTCACTACTAGCTCTTATTCTGTCCTTATTGTGTTGAGCACTCACTACTAGCTCTTATTATGTCCTTATTGTGTTGAGCACTCACTACTAGCTCTTATTATGTCCTTATTGTGTTGAGCCCCCACTACTAGCTCTTATTCTGTCCTTATTGTGTTGAGCACTCACTACTATCTCTTATTCTGCCCTTATTGTCTTGAGCACTCACTACTATCTCTTATTCTGCCCTTATTGTCTTGAGCACTCACTACTAGCTCTTATTCTGTCCTTATTGTGTTGAGCACTCACTACTAGCTCTTATTCTTTTATGATAATAAGTTAATGCAACGTATATTTATATAAATAAATAATTTATAAAAATTACTTTGCTGTTCCAGTAATTAAATGAATCCCCACTACACATTTTTCTACTTCCTATAGACTCTCTTCAGAATAAACAGCCAGGTTGTATTGTATACAATTGAAGTGTAGTACAACTTGAATCTCATAACCGTCAGAGCTTTGGGTTTGATCTGTTAAGACTTTGTATTATTATATTTCTTAAGTTATCAACTTGCAAACAATAAACCAATACACGCAGTTACTCCTCTCCTGAGGCAAGACTGGCAACATTTAAAATAGCTCAGACATTTGAGCTTCTCCAAATCCGGCTTGCGGGTTGGTTCGATTCCCGTTCGAGGGATCCTTCAAGATGATCCCCGATTTATTTATAGTATCTGATTAAAATTGCCTTCTTGTGAATCATGTTAAATCTATATATGTTATATAGGGTCTTTCAAATTGAGCGCTTTTTTTAATGCATCTGGTTGTTCTTTGACCCAATTAACAAATATACGACGTTTTGCATGATCCAATGGCTTTAGTTCTCGTGTTATTTGAACCTTATGCGCCTTCAGAGCTAAATCTTTTCGTAAAATACGCCATGTTGTGGATTCACTGAGTCCAGCTTGTTGTAAACGTCAACTAATAATGGACATTTCTGAGTCTTCAGCAACACTTTCACGAGTTTGAACAAAATCAATATGATTTTTTGAACGACCGCTACGGCTATATATTTCTCATTTATCTTCCACTGAACCAGAAATTTCTTGAAATTTTTTAACAATTCGATTGATAGTACTTTCAGATGGACGATTACGCAACCCGTAAATATTTCCTAAAAACATTTTTCACTGAACGCCCATTTTCATAAAATAATTTAACAATTTGAACGCGTTTTTGTATTGTATACGACTTCATTTTTAACAATGCCATACATTACACTTCTCAAGTGTTACCAAGACCCAGGCAAGTTCGGGACGCCATCTGTATTTTATCCAAGAATTAAAAAAAAAGCGCCCAGTTTGAAAGACGCTTTATATACAAGAAGGTAAATGTTTAATCCCCTATATTGATTTTTTTGCTATCAATAAACGAGGTTTTCTGAGTATTATAACTTTCCATGCGTCATCACGCCGTTGCCCTGTTGACGTAGACATAGAGGACTGATCACCAAATTTTCCTATATCTTTTACATCCATACATTTCATACAATTTCCCTGACTTACATGTTTCATTTAAAATATTGAAATATTCTTTCCTTTGTCAGCTCTACCACGCCTTTCACTCACATTTGCAATGTATATTTGTATTTAATTTATTCGCTCATCTTAAAGTGCTCTTCTTCGTTTAACTTAAAACATTGTCACACACCTTTCTATCGAAAGGCATACTTAAATCAGCTAATAAGTGGTCAGTGGTGTTATAATAAAATAAAAACCATAGTATTTAGCAGGTACAATAAATTTTATTATGTTTAATTAAATTCAACGATACATTTTGAAAACATTACCTGGTTGCATTAATGCTATAACAATGCACGTTGATAAAGAAATCAATTCGTTATCGATGTGTCATTGTCATCGGCATCCATTATGCAATCGATAACTTCAAAATTAATGTCGGTAACCATATTAATAATTTGGTAAATTTTACATAACATTTGTCAATAACTATAAAACCTCTAAAATTTATACATTTACAAGTTTATTTATTATCTTTAAAAAAACATATAGTTATCTTTATTCTGAAAAACGCTTATTTTATATTTACATTCGCATTTTGACGTAAAAAAAGAACTTTTCGTTTTTTTTTTTACTTAAATTAATATTTAATAATTTTCAGATGTATAAAATAGATTAATATATATATATAAAAAAACAGTATTTGAACAATTATTAATGATTTAAACGAATAAAGAAAAGATACAATAGTTAAAAACAGATAATTAATGTTATCTGTACAGAATAAATGAGAAATGGTGAAGTATCGGTGTAGAAAACATAACAAAATTTAAAAAAATATATAACTTCAATAGAAAATGAATTACTAATAATAGTAAATCATTAAAAAAAAACACGATATAATATTTGTACACAATTCATTTTGGTACATAGCAAAACGAATAATTATAAAAATATTTTTTTTTTTAGAAAAATATATATAACCAATAATTTAACGCTTTTGTTATTAATATTATTAAATGTGACAACATGTTAACAGTATTTTTTTTTAAATAATTGGCGCTTATAGCCGTAGAGAGATTTTCAATATGCAATTTAGACTATTTTTATTTGAAAAACATAAAGTGTTGCAACAGAAAAAAAAACAGAAAGGTATCGGAATATAAAAAAAATGTTGTAAGAAAATATTAAGATTTTTTTTGTATTTTTTTTTTATTTTGAATAATTGACTGTGAATTAGAAAAAAAACAGAGAAGTGTGCAATTTGAATTTTCATATCAAATTATGCATTCGTATATAGTAATTATTCCTGAAAAGGAAAATTTCATGGAAGTTTTACTGTGGAACCAGAGTTTTTTATAAATGTGGAAGTAAAGAAATAAATATATGAGTAATATTTATTTTATTATGAATTTAAATTAACTTTATAAAGTCAAAATAAAATGAATTATTTTTACTTAAAGAGTAGCGAGTATTTATATTAATTTAAAAATTATTTATTTTACCCTTAAATATGCGTGAATATGTTCCAACAATTTCATATTATTGATATACATATAAGAAATGTAAACACGAGATAAGCTTAGTCGCAAAAATAATTTAATTGACATTGTGCAAGTCCTTCTAATAATTTAATATAGATTTGTGATTGAATTGCTTTAAATTCTGCGCATTTAAGGGCCAAATAAAACTTTGATGCTATGGAATTGATGAAATCGTAAATGGCACACACTGTCCTCATCTTTTCTTTTTTAATGAAGATTTACAAATTTTTGCCATTTTTTTTTTAAATATACTCGTACAAACAATTTAAGTAATTGGATCATGTCGATCCCGTTATTTGATACAGCAGTTTAAGTGATCGTTTTTTTTTAGTTGGCAACAATGACAATATTTCAAAAACTCGCCGCTAGAGGTTAAAATACAATATAATTTTCTCTAGAAGAATAAAACAAAATCAACGGACGAATTTGGAACTTGATTATGCACAGGATTGACTATATTTTTATGATTAAAATAAAATAAAACAACGTAGAAATTTGTTGTGAAGCAACGAAATATATCGTTCATATTCAGTGTGTTGCAAAATGATTTAAAATGCAGAGTTTATTGAATTAATATTAAATATTTATTTTGAAAATATGATCAGTAAAATTAATGCATTATCATAAAATAAGCGATGAAAATCGAGGTGTTGCCAACAGATAAAAATAACGATTTTAGGTAAGTACCAAATACTACAGAAATATATTTGTACGAAGACTACAGGTATCTATTTCTATAGACTTCGTAAGTACATTGAATATAGCGAAACCAATAATTTTAATTCGTATAAAATTAACATCTTCTAAAGTTATTAAATATATTAAAAATAGCACAATTTAGGTAGAATGAGGTCGACTCAAGATTGTTTATTAAAATTGATGGGCGATTCTGATAAAAAAAAAAACATGGTATTAATGATAAAAACTGTCAAGATGTAGAAAGAAACCTGATAGAAATATTAATAATTCAGCGTTGGGAGTCGACCTCTTTTAAAGTGGGATAAATATGAATGACATTTAATATTAAAAAGGACATTAAAATAATTATAATCTTAAAAAGAAAACGAAGTTAATTTTGTAACTTTTAAGGCTGTGGGACTAAAATAGTTTGTCTTTATTAGACTATTTTAAGTGATGAAATGTCTGCGAAGAGGTGAAATGAACTCAATCAAATTAAATAAAAAAAAATTTGGTCTCAAAAAGGACTGAATAAAATGATGTAATTAGTCTTTTGAAATGTTGAATTGAAATAAGATTAAAATAATTTAGGAATATTCAGAAATGATTATAAATTTTTATCTTTAACAGTCCCTTTCGATAAAGGATGCACCTAACGTTAGATAAAATTGACAAAATAATTAATGTTTGTAGAATTCAACTGACAACTTTAGATAAACGTTAATATTAACTAATTTTTGTATAATTTATATATTTAACACTAAGTTCGTTATTGTTTATAATTTAATATCACAGACATTGGCATAATTTACACAAAACTCGTATAAAAATGATTATTGGAATGTATTGCCATTTTATGTTCAACATCGTTAAAATATTTGTATTTATATAAATCTTGTGAAAATAAAACGAGTGTCGAATGTGTGGGGTAAAGCACAATTCACATCAGTTTGCTATCATGTTGCGAATCATACATTTAACGGCAACTCTTCCAGCATCATTTTTGATACTTTCTTATTTAAGATTAAGTTAACTATGTATTACGAATTGCGTCGTTTATTTAATTGCCCATTTCTCGCTCAATATAATGAAAACAAATAGTCTAAATTAAAAATGTTTCAAGCAAACTGACAAAAAAAAACGTAAAATCAATTTACCAACAGAGACGATCCTAAAGGACTATTAAGTATCTAAAGGACACTCGAGGCAGGATACGAAATTATTCAACCAAATATTTGCTTAATAACAACAATACAAATAGGAAACATTATTTTAATTCGATACATAACGAAATATAAATAATAAAATAAAATGACTAAAGCGTCGGAACATTATTTAAAATTCATAAAAATTGAGCGAAATTGTCGCAAATGTTCACTTTGGTCCGTACTTTAAAATATTTTTCTAAAACAGTTCGATGGGTATATGTCCCGAAAATCTCTATAAAAACACGCGGTTCCACTGTGGCGGGCGGATGGTGACAGCTGGGACCCCCACGGGTTGAAGAGTACTCCGGCCTGGGAAGGCCTGAGTCCCTCTCACGTCTCCAGCTCGGCTGGCAGTCCCAGGAAAGGCGCTGGTTGCTGTTCGCCACCTCGCAGGAAGGCAGCTTGTCCACAGCTGTCCATACTGTTGTAACGTCCGCTGACAGGATCGCACGTCTTTTCACTTTTGCCGCAGAGATACATTAACTCTTCGCGATCGCAAATATCTTTACCGTCGTCCAATCTCAAAGCGTCCAAGATGATCTCAAACTCCGATTTACTCGGCCTCCTTTGTGGATATCGATCTCTTCTCAGACTTGTATCGCATTTGAGTCTCTTAGAGGAAGGCTCTTGGGAAGATCCGTTTAAAGTTGAGAAGTAAGATTTATTTTGATTCAAATCTAGCTCTAATATCTCTTCGAATCCGCTTTCGAAGTCTGGTTTAATTCGAGCGGGTTCTTCGGAAATATGATCTGTAGAGTCAGTTCGAACAGGACTTCTTGGAGGTTCAGTCAGTCTTTCAGATGAGGGAGGGGGTATCGGATCCAGGATATTGTCGTCGTCCATGGCAGTTATCAGTCGAGGTGTCGGAGGCATATAAAACTGAGACAAAACGTCGTGGACGTCGCAATCGTCCATTTCGCTAAATGACCGTTTCCTCGACCTGCACTTAGATTCGCCATCCAGACGATATTCCAACGCTTTTTCACAATCGATTTCGAATCTGTCTGCAGATGATACCCGGTCTCCGTAAGACACGTCCATCGTTAATGGAGCAGGAGCGGGGGTAGGTGGTTCTGGTAAAAGCTCATGTTCTAAAGAAGGCATGTTTGCACCTATAGCACTAAGTTCTCTGTCTATAGATTCCAGAGCTTTATCTAATAGTCTTTGTTTTTGTTCCGAGCTCGGAGGTCGATGTCTAACGCTGCTAGGTGCATGTTTAAGCTGCTTTTCTCTCCTAACTTCGTCTTGAAGCTTGAAGTAAGTGTTGTTGATACAAACGGAACGCCTCAAGTTCCTGTCAGGATCTTTGATCTTTTCGAGCTTCTCGGTGCAGATCTGAATAACCTTCTTCCTCTCTTCCTTTGCGCGCAGCTTGGCGGAGATCATGGAGGGGCGGGGGCGGTCACTGCGGGGAGGGAAGCTGCGCGATGGACCAAATATATCATCTTGATCCTGAGGGGCCTCTCCTGCTCCCAGAACCTCACTGTCGAGTGCCGTGGGCGGCGTCATCGTGCCGCCCTCTTGGTCAGCCAACGCACCACGTATCTTCTGTAACAAAGAGAACAGATACATTAGGTACTATATCGCTATTTTGAGTTAATTCTCTTCTGTCAAATGTTTGAAAAAATGCGGTACTTTCAAGATGTTCTGCGAATGTTTCAACTTGTTCAAAATTAAAAAAAAATAATCGATGAAATAGAATAACTCGAAATTGTAAAAATACGGCTAGAATTGTGAATATATCATATTGACTATTAGATAATAAATTGCATACAATTTTATAACATGTATTACGCGCAGTACTAGAAGGCACTGTTTATATACATGTTTTAATTTTTTTTTAAACCGAAGGCAAAAATAATCGTAGGAGTTGATCATACAATATACGAAGCAGAATTATAAAACATGAGAAACAATTGTACACCAACACTCCGAGACCGGAGCTTTAATAAATGTTGTAGATATCAAATGGTATTTATTCGTTTTCTACTGCTATACATTTGAAGCGTTGTGTGAAATACGAAAACCGTTAGTTCTCCTCTCTCATAGAACAACAATGAGGAATTCCTTAATACGATTGTCACATAGTACCGAATAACTTGATACACGCAGCCCAGCCACCGGCAAGTCGCTGCGGCGGTAATGTTGGCTACTCACGTCCACCTAACGGCATCCAACAGCCGTCTCGGATGGAACAGACTTGTGCAGAATACGGAGAACCGTTCTGAACCATTGTCCCTAGAGAGTTAACCTCGCTGATTGAACCGATCCCTCGTATTATAAAACAGATCTCGAGACTTGATTGAATTTTTTAGCTCAGCTTTAAAATGGCTATTTGAATAACATGAGTGATAATCGCTCATGCGATATCAACTAACATCTATCTATGATTTAATCCAGACCATAGATAAAGCAGTTTAGCTTGAATAGGTCGACTGTACTCGTCGACTGTTTTAAAAGCTTTTTTATTTGAATTACTCGTACACGAGTGATCATATATATGTTATGCATATGAAAACTAGTACCACAGACTAATCTAATGCTGTATCTATAATGTATTACGTTCGTATAACATGAATTTGTGGCTGAAAGTTGAGGTATATGTAAAGATAATGGATTTTTTCTAAAATTGCGATTAACATGGGAACTTTTTGAAATGTTTTCAAATTGCGTTTTATATGATAATGGCTTGATTCGTCTTTGTTGCTTTGTTCGACCTTTTTCTTTTTTCCAGATCTTGTAAATATAAGTCAACTATATTTTTAGCTGTACAATTAATTATTTAAAAATGCATAGCAGAACGCACAATTGGTATGTTATCTTTGTCCACCCCAAACATGGTGGCATGTATTTATGTAGTTTAAATTTTAAGTGTTATACTGAATAAGTAAAGTAGTTAAAAAACTTTTTTAAAAGTAATATTTTGCGGTAGATAAAAGAAAAAATCGTGAACAGCTCAATTCTGTGTAACATAAAAACTCTATAATAACTTTTTTTAAATGAATCACGAGAAAAAAAACACAAAAAATACCGACAGAACCGAGAAATATGAATATTTGATTTTCTCAGTAATACATACGAAAGAAAATTCAAAAAATAGCGATGCTTGACTTGTTTTTTAAGTAGCTGAGCCATTGCCAAAGCAGCGGTAGTGGTGTCGGCTGCGCGATGTGGCAACACAGATTATCAAGAAAGGAGGACGCTATCCGCCATGTCCATTCAGTTTTACTTTCCCGCGCAGACTTTCTATCGCCGAGAATTGTAACAGAAAAGTTCCGTTCACAGTGTTATTAATTGAGTCGATCAGTTACGTGAACGCACCTGAGAATGGATATTACTTCATTATTGATAAAAAAAGAACAAAACAATCATAAGCCTTTGTGTTAGGTACACGGGCGACAGTGTTGCCGTCAGAGAGAATGTATAATATTTTAAATGCGAGCAAGTGCATGACTGCGTAATCTATAACACAATATAACATATTGAAATGCTAAAATTTCAAATATTTTTATAAAAATATCGAATATTTGCCCTCTTCGTACATGTATAATTATTTCATAAGTATGGAAAAATATTTACACCTTGATCAACTTAAATATAATAATTTACAGTAAAAAAAATATTAATGTACGCATTTTGATGGTTACATTTACAAAAAATTTTAATCAAAATTTTAGTAAAGTAATTTCTTAAAACTGAGATCATCTATCTAATCTACGTGTAGATTTATACATAAAATAACACACACATGAAAAAATAATCTAAATCTAACCTTACAAAATAAAATCTTAAATGTAAACCAAACTAATAAAATGGCGCGTATTTTTGCATGGAGAGCGTAATGTTCTAATTCTTAGCATGTTCCAAATATGAATTTTTATTCTCTTTGTAAATGTGAGACATTTTGTTTTTTTTTTCTATAGTTAACGAGTTTTCTATTTAATATTTAGGTTGGAAAACAGTCTAGATTGTGTTTTTCATTTGCCTCATCACAAACAGACGTGACATGAAATAAACAACGAGGAAAACAGTGGAAAATATATAAAATGCTTTTACGTCATGTTAATAAGTAAAAATATTTACGCATTTCAAGTAGTTTTTCAATATGACTTTATATCATAGATGTGACGTTATTGCGACGAACTTCTAGAAAAATGTTATGGAATATATTAAGATATCATTATAATATGTACTTTTCAGACGCAAAAGTCTAAAGTCGTAGAAAATGAGCTATGTCAATGAAGAGGTAAACAAGATTTTCATTAAAACGAATGTAAATAATTGGAGAGAATGTTGAAATAATTTAAGAGAAATTCAACAATTTAACTTCAAATTTTAAACTGTAAATATTTCTTAAAAATTATGATAAAATATAGGATTTATCACTTGATATTGGCGTATACTCCTGAGGACATTAGAAAAGAATGCATATTAAATTAGGACATTAGAAAAGAATGCAGATTAAAATAAGATGCAGTGCTTAAGATGAAGAAAGAAGCATTGAGATTGTTTGTCAGAATGAATAATATAAAAATAATCTATGACAGTAGTGCAGAAAGTAAGAAAAGTTTGGGTGGATTAGAAAAACGAGGCACGACCAAATTGATCAAATTGTAATAGAGGAATGAGTAAAACGCATTTATAATAGGAGAGTGTGTTTAACATAGCGTGTGTATGGACGTAGCAGAAACGTAAGATGTATGCAAGGAATAGAATAAAGTAAATATATGTTATCTTTGCCTATCCTAATAGGGACACGGCATGATGGTGATGATGGGTGACGAGATTGTCTATGTACCATAGAGTAATGTGATTTCACATAAAGGTTGGTGACCGGCGTACTCGTATATAATCAATTCACTCTTAAGTAGAAAAAAAGTAAAAGTCTACAATGAGAAGACAATATGCGGATTTTTCTTTAATAAAAATAATAATTGCCAAAACGATAAAGTAGAACGAGGTATTATATTTGATTTCGAGAAAAATTATCAAACCTGAACATTTTATACATATAACATATATAGCCGTCACGTATAGAATAATATTTGTAAACTTTTTTTTTATTTCGTGAATAGCAGCTCGTTCAACAAATACTTGTATCAATGACTAATAATTATTTTCTAACAATGAGATAATTAAATTAACAATTTAAAAGGCGGCTTTCCGGTTTAACATACGAAATGTTTAACTTCGTTTTCATCATTTTGCTACACGTTTCGGAATAGAATGTTTTTTTTTACTGACACTCAAAATTTGATAATAAATATAATTTCAACAAAATATGATTGTGTTAATTATTTTTTAGCCATAAAGGGTGTAATTCCGAAAACAATTTTGCTAATTTTAGTGTTATTTTGACACCGTCTAGAATAATAATCGATATTTGATTACGATAGTGTAATATAAAAGTAATAAATACCATTATTTTGTAAGGTAGATTTTACTTACAAGGAATATGTTTCATGTCTAAAGGCATAAAATATATTTTCTTATTCGTTTTTTTTTTAATTTGAGAATTGATTACTTAATAATTCCTAATTATTACTTAATAATAATAAAAATAAATTAAAAACAGAAAAAGAAAGAAAATGTACAATGTTTCTGACGATGATTTTTCTGAGGTACTAAAAATATAATTAATCATTATATAGAACATGAATATAAAATAACAAGCATAAACAATAAAAATATATATAAAAACACCATAATCAATTAGATGCCCTAATCACTGCACTAAGCGTATTCTCGCCATATCGCAGCTGCACGGGGTATAATTTTTCCGATTATATGCTTCCATTGTTTCCCGTTCAATGTAATTGTTAACATATGGGTGATTATGGCTTAAACGAAAAAAAAACACTGCACACTGCAAAACACCACCGAAAGAAAGGAAAATAATAAATACTCACACAGAATAACCAAACAACACAAGCAATCCAGCAAATATCTTGGTTTACATGGTGTCATCTTCAGCCATTCCAACACACTAACCAATTCTATTCTTTATTAATTGTTTTACCTTTAGAAAAATACCATTCGATAATATATATTTAATGTGTTGATAAAAGTTAAGCTGCTTTTTGTATGCTTCTTAAATATTATGATTAAAAAAGAAAATTCGACAGTCTCGATTTGAGAATACATATGTCCAAATGCATGACAAAGAAAAGAGTACCTACTCAAAAATTATACCTCTGTTTTATTCTTTATTTATTTTAACATATATCGATTTCTTGCAATGGTGCAGATCTAATCGCTACATCGACATTCCTCCCCAAGAATAGTGAAGTGTATAGGTGGGCACCTCTGCCGTTCCGACTATCCCGGCCTATTATTAGCTTCACCGATATTATTAGTGTTCCCGCTCACGGAACAGATCACTGCCGACCAGTGATGATGAACATCACTAGCTGTTCTAAATTGTGTATTACTTTAATCCCGCGCGCTTTCTTAACAAAATGACGTTTCAATTGTCAATTAAATGATTCCATTTTATCGTAGACTTTACATAATAAGTAACCTACACACAGGGCATGTAGCTAATTTATGAAAAATGTATAAATTAGCTACATGCCCTGTTTGTAATATTCATTATACAATATATACTGAATGTTTTGTTTGAAAGATGCTGTTTTGATGACGGTGCACTCTCTCTCTCTCTCTTTGAATAATGGCCGTGAACTCCTATATATGAAGGAGTATACGCCATTGTCCAGTGATGTCAGCTTCATAGTATGACGGTGCACTCTTATAGCAACATTTGTTAACAATTTTTCATTATTTGACAATTTATTTTTGATTTCTAGACGCTTTCTACCTTTCACTGCGAATGCGATACATAATTATATAGTATATGTTACATGATCTTTTGGATACGATTTTTTTTTTCCGTAAAAAAAATCATTTGCACTTTTCGAGGAAAATTAAGTTGTTAAATAGTAACAAACAAATATTGAAGAGGAACTTGTATTGTTCCGATATTCTTAGTCAAGTAAAAAATATTTGAGAGTCGGTGATGTATGCGGATGGTTGACTGACAAATCCGATTTGCTTTACCGCCCCGCGCTCGACACAAATATCTAGTTCACGAGTTTCTTCACAATAACTGAATATTTAGATTCTAAACGAAAAACCTGATACATTATATTTTCTCTGTACAAACAAAATATGAAACAAATAATTAATTACACAGATACATAATAAAATGTTATGTTAATTATTAATAAAAAATTGAAGTCCTAAAAAGTAAACGCATTGAATTATTTTTGCTAATTACTTTATACTCTTATACGAGTTTAAATATTTCTGCTATACATAATGTAATTAAAAGTTAACGGGTCTTCTCATAATTTTATTCGTCCTTAATTTAGAATAATAAACAACGGTCATGTGTTAAGAATTCCTAAATTTGTTACCTCTTAAAACTTAATGTTTCTTTTTTTGGAAAATTTTACATATGGCGAGATCATTGAACTCTACACATAATGCTTTGCTCGGATTGACTCAAAAAGCTAGTCATTGTCTTTTGACTACGGATAGTGGTATCATCTTCATATTGTAATTACGATTTTCATTACTTTGGATCACCTTCTGTGGTTTGCAGTTAACCACATTGTCAGAAAATAGCAGGAAGAAGCAATGTTTTAGACAGGAATTACGAAATTCAAACTGTGCAAACCTTCTGCTTTGTGAAAGTATCGTCTTTTTAAATACAGTTCAGACATCTAAGTATATATTTGTTTAATGTAACAATCTTCTATATTTGAAGCGATACAAACTAAAATCTATGAAAGATTCAGAAATAACAATGAATAACTCAAATATTAACATGACATTGTTAGTTTACGTGTGCGTAATTAATTTGTTTTTGAAATGAAAAAAAACATGTAACAAGTAAATGTTTCTTTATATTGAACCTTTACAGCGGTGTATTATTTAATCGAATAGATAAAAAAATATTGATTTTTTGTGTGTGTCTGGGGCATTTAACAAGACTGAGCGTCAAATGATGACGAAAGAGTATTTAGCATCCACTCGACGCTCTATAATTTACGTCTTTGCATTTTAAGAAGGTAAATGAACGTTCGTTGATTTTGTATTCATATAGTTATATTAAACGTAACTATGAGGAAATAATTATCTGTGGATATACTCTATGGTAACTTAACATAATATACAAACATGGCAAAATAATGAATTCAGAATGTAAAAAAATATATATTGCTTTTATATTATTCAATGTAATATTACTAAGTATCACAAAGATATTGTCTTTTTGTCCACAAAGAAAATATTTTAAATGGTATATACATTTAATTGTTCTCTATGGATAAGTATTATGTGTGAGTCCTTTTTTATCCGTGTCAATGGGAGATTCTAGTAAAATGTCTGCCCGTTATATGATTTGCGTCAACAAAGAGAGAGATATCATAAATACGTGGATATTTTTAATAGACGTATTCTTGTTAGTAGTATAATACTCTAATAATACTTGTTTGCATAATCTGTATCGATCGAAGTGGTTATAAATAAATATTATTAAAGCCCAAACGCTAACGGAGTGTGTGCTGAATTTCTAAAATAAAATCAATCGATTTTGGAACGCCTACCATTAATGAATTTCACACGTTGCTTCTAAATAATTTTTATATGCGCAAATTAAAAACTAAAATATATTTATATAATAAAAACAATTATGTTAACACTTTATTAGCAAAATTATACGAGCTATTAAAAAATATCACTTTCGTTAATTCTCATTAATTGTTCCCTAACCTATTGTTTGTAATTGTTTTCTTTGTTATTTAGTAAGCATATAGTATGTGATTATTGCTCACAATGAATATAAAATCAAAATACTTCGAAGTAAACGCGATACACTAATTCTAAGTACCAAGTATTTTCGAAGTAAATACAAAATGCCTCGTTTTATCGAGAGCCGTTTCGTTTCTTTACGTTGGAAATTCCAAGTAATGTTTTTGTTCTGCGAGACAAATACACGACTTGGAGACAAATATGTGAGTATGGTCGATATGCACAAGTTTCTATGTGGAAAATATCGCTTGTTTATAAGTCCGGGAAGCTTTTATGTCTCATTGTATAGTAATTTGCATAAAACTGATACTTCCAAGTATTGCTGCTTTAATATTCTATAATGTGAGAAATCTGGAAAATATATATTTCAACAAATTGCAGACCGACGATTACTGTATTCTGATATTCCATTTTATGTTCCAAAAATAAAGTACATATTTTTTCAACGAATCAATAATTCTTATTACTAATCTTTCAATTATTTTCTTTCCAATATTATAAAAAATGTCTTTTTAAATTTAACAGTTTTTTATTTTAAAATAGTTTTTTTTATAATAAAACAACGTTCAAATTAATTACAATTTATCGATACTATAATTTACCTTTCATGTGGAATGAGGAATTTCCGAATAGTTTTCAATATTGATGGACTATTATTATTATTATAACGCTTTGCCGTGAGCATAGACAAAGCAGATTAACATAATGCATAGTCGTATTCGGTCTCTTCTATGAAATTTTGTGATTCAATCCGGAGCGCGAAAATTCCCCTCTCAATAGCAGCAAATTCTTTCGTCACAATATGTATATCGATTCGATTGCGCTCAAACAATAAATCACATATTGTTTAAAAATATTTTCGTAATGTAAAACAAAAACAGATTACCCGATTAAATGTGTGACAACTGAGAACATTTAACAATTTACAACGCAAAGTGTGGCCACTTATATCTCTGAGGTCGCCATTATAAGGCGGCCGACTTAATAAGAAGTAATGACCTTTTTGTTTCATCGTGTGGGCGGAGGATTTCGGAGTCCATGTTGCAAATCTTGAATTACTTTAATTTGTACAATCTAAAATGTTAGACGATATATTTCCCAGTCAATCTCTTAAGTTTAAAAAAAACAACCTTTTTGTAGAAACCATATATTATATACATATACGCAATTCATATTTTTAAATGTTTTAAAGAGAGAGAAAATTATGTTAGTTTTTTTAAATATATAGTTCATTTGAACTAAATAATATTTTAATGATTATAAAAAAGGATTTTATAAACATAAATCAATAAAGTTTACGGTTGTTGCATAAGGAAAAATAGAAAATGACACTAAAAGCAATTAACTAATAAATTATAGCTAAAACGTAAAAAAAATCGGCGTTAATCGGTAAAAAATGGGGAAACTTGTACGGAAAACTCGCTAGAAAATACGATAATTAATCCCAGAATATAATATTATAAGCAATTCCGTAACATGAAAAGGCAATATTCCGCTTAATTACTTGCGTATTCGTTGTGTAAGGATGACGTCAGGAAAAGAGAAATATTATTATGTATTTTGGAAGAAAATCGAGGGTTAAGATAATTTTAGTGTTAATTAGACGCAAGTATGTATTATCTAGCGATTGCTTTTGTAAAGGTGAAGAGAAGCTTTTTTAATGCTGGCAACAAAGAAATATCTTTATACCAAGTTTATTAAGATTTTATACAATATTTTTGTAGGTATTCATACAAATACACTTATATACTTGTACAATGTGTTAACTTTTAATACTCTTCATTCATAATTTTGGCTATAAAACGATAATTTACTTTAATAATTTAATGGTCTCGACGAATGATCATCAATTTTGAAGAATACTTAATTAAGGAGAAAATGACACGAAAGGAAGAAAAAAAATTGATTCATACTCTTTTAGTTCGGAAAAGTGGCTATAAATAATAAATAAAATATGATCATAAGGCATGAATTTTAAATTTCAATTGATATTTTTTCATGACATTCAATTCAAGGTTTCCATTACGAAGATGTGAAATAAATTCAGACAAATTTAATGTCTACCTACGCCATATTACAACGATATCTTTTTAGGATTTAAATATTTGACAGACCGTTCTAAATATAAAAACGACACTTTCCATAGATGAAAAATTACGGATAATTTGTATAAATTTTCTTCGTACAGACGATATTTAAATATTCTTATAGCAAGTATTGATTTTTTTGGTTCGCATGGTGTCTTTTAAATTTAGGTTAAATTGACTTAATTTCCTTTTTGCTATTTTTGAAATGACGATGACAGAACTACGTTAGGAATATTGTATTATTAGTTACGTTGAGCATGGCACGAAAAATACTGGCCGTAAGTTCCATGTTGTTGGTTCTTTGTTTCTCTTTTGCGTGACTTGTCAAAGTAAAATTGTATTCAGTTACAAATAAATACAGGGAAAAACACGTTTTTGTAACGTTATTCATTTCAGAAGCTAGCAACATTAATATCTTTCGAGAATTAATTAATTTTACCTCGTCGTGTATAGCTATTCTTCATAGATGCTTATCCGAACTTTAATGCGACGAGCTGAATGTTATTGAACTTGGAGAACTTTTTCGATCAGATGTCAAAAATATTAAAGTGAAAATATATTGTTGAAATATTTGATTTATATTTTAAAAACCCAGTGAAATTAACAGTTGACATTGATTTCACAATAACTCTTAACTTGATTTGATAAATAATAAAAACAATGTTGGCGTTTGATATGCTGATTTAAAATATTTTCGATTTGAAAGAAAAAATACAATTTTTTTAATTTAAAACATAATTGTTAAATTTTGCACGGAAAATTGTTAAAATTGATGCATAAAACGTTCAAAGTAACTTTTTGGGTAGAATAATGTATTGTCAATTTATTGTGAAGTCATTAATTTGCGAAACAATAAAAATCCATTTAGAATCGCAATGGTCAATTATAATCTTTAACTCTTTCTGTGGTGCTTCAGCGCAGCGCAGCGCTCGTGTTCAGGAGCGAGGCATTGCTGGCTAAGTTCGCGGCGCGCACGATAGATGGCAATTATAGTCTGCCACGGCCGCATGAATCGCATCGCCTTGACTGGATGAAAAAAATGTTGTGAAACTGTTTTTATTTAAACAATATGTTTCAATTGTGAACGTACTGTGCATTTATTTTAATAGCAAGTGATTTTCAAAAATATAATTTATCTTTTAAAAGACGAAAAAACAACCCAACAAAGAAATATACGTATATTTTTATAATTCTACGTAAAAAATATTATTCAGTTAGACAATAACAATATTAATAAAATACTGTTTCGAGTTGTTATTCTAGCTATAAACATAAAATTCAGATGTTAATGCGTATCTTTGATATAAAACGTTAATAAATATCAAAAATAGAAATACCAGTTTAAAATTTGACTGATTTATATGAATCTATGGTCCAAGATAATAAAAAGGTCTCTTCAGATCGCTACCACAGACAATATTTCTGGCTTTTAGTGACGCAATTGACCGCATAACTCGATTTCATTGTATCGAATGTTATCCATTCGTTGCCATGTTAATAAGTGGCAATTAAAAAATAAACACTTAAGATCTTTTCAGAGTAATATTTAAATATATTACAAGCTGTAAAAAATACGCATAACTGACATTTTCCGATGAAGATTACCTCTTCGGTGGACATGTATCTGTGTAGTGTAGCTAGCGGCAAGGCCGGTGTATACAACCGGTCTCAGAGCGCCGAGCGGAAGGGAAAGTATTGTGGCATTCATGCAAAATGATCATTTTGTCTGTTTTAAAATGTCAGTTTGCTCGGTGCAATTGAACTTATCTTCTACCCGGTGACGTCGGTTCGAGGTCGGGATTTGTGGCACGTATTCGGGCCATTACCGCGGTGCCTACCGATAATATTCTCTTTCACAATATTGCACTACCAAGATTAATATTCCAATCCAGTGATTGTCTGTTTACTATCAAATATGTAAAGGAAATGACCGTTCTATTTTATTTCACGCGGATATTATATTATAATGGAAACTTTTTTGAATTTCTTTTTAATTATGATATACATTTCAAATCACGTTCAAAATGTTGCGATAACTACATAATTATCTAGGTGCAGTGTTTGTTTTTTCTTTGTGTCTTATGGCGCTCTCTTAAACAGTTCAATTTGCCGCGCAAAGTTTTAAATTTGTATTCGAATATCATCGACAAACCAAAGAAATTGTATTCAAAATATTCGAATACAATTTCAGTCTGGATATGAACGCAATTCAATTATATTGAATGTTTTGAAAGGATTTTTATTTATATGCAAACATTTTTGTAAACTTACGATTGATTTTCACTGACTTTCATTACAATTAATTCACATCTCATCAGCCCTAAGGATTGTAAAGTTTATATTGGTATTTCGTAATATTTGAAAATATGTGAAAATTAAAATCAATTTAATTTTTCATCGAAATCTGAAATTTCCCAAAATTCGTTTTGCCCTCTGTCGCCCACTTCCAAAGCTACCTGTACGAAATCAGAATACGTTTATAATATGAGTAGAGAATTCTGTTAGGCTAGTATTTCGATGAGTAAGTCACTCGCGTATTCCACGAAGTAACGCGCGTCAACACCATTTTGAAGTGAATTGAAAAAATAGATTTTTGTACTAAGAAATGGAAAATAATTATAGTAGGTACTGAGAAAAAGATCGCTTTAAATAATTTGCATGTGACATCATCGAAATAATTCTTGGTTTGTTGACTGATGAAAAGGAATTTTCAAATTTATATTCTTATTCTAGCGACAAATTATTACTATACTATATTTAGATAGATTAATAACAAAACTTAATATCAGTATCGTCGGAAAATAATGATTAAAATAAATTGGCAAACATCGCATACACAATATGCATAAATTTTATCTTTGTCAATTATATTTAAATGCAATATTTCCAAAGAAGTGGATGCCTTTTTATAATAATATCCAGTATGAATAATTGGGTTTTTGACGACTGATTCAATTAAATTTTATATTCAAATTTATTGGCTATAATCATTATTGTTTTGCATTATTTTCTGAATACTTATGAAACAATATAGAAAATCTTTTACACGTACGAGTATATCGATTTATCTAATTTCAATAAACAATAGATATGTTTATACAAACGCCGGCGCCACAAAACCGGATCCCCCCAGCTAAGGGAAGGTGACCCCTACAGAAAAACCCATCAGAGAAGGCAACGGGAAACCACTCTGATTATCTTTTCCCAGGCAATTCACTATGGCGAGGAACAAGACAGATGTCCTGGCTGCGGAATGTGAGGGAGTGGACCGGCATCCGGAGTGCAGAGGAACTGTTCCGGGCGGGTCAGGACCGAGACGGATTCGCCGAAGTGATCGCCAACGTTGGGGGGACCCGACAGGGCACTTAGAAGAAGAAGATGTTTATACAAATACTAGAATTAGTGCTTAAGATAAATTGAAAAAAAAAACTTTGTGGTGATTCTGCTACGTAGAAAAAAAATAATGAAAAAAGATTTACAAAAATAATCTATACAAGTATGTAGTATGATGTATAAGGCATGATAAGTTTGGGAAGACCCAGAAAACCTGGATATGACCAAACTAAACAAATTCTGATACAGGGAATACTAAAAAGCCTTTTTAATAGGTGAATATGCGTTGCCAGGTGTCTGAGGCGACAGAAGTGAAAGACTTGCGCCAGAATATAATTAAGTGGAGATCTGTTATATCTGCTATTTGCATAAAAGACAACGAACTTTTTATTAATGATTGTCATTCGCTAGTTTAAGATTTTGGCAAGAAGTTATATTTTATTTATACGAGTATTATATATTTAATCATAATATAGAAATGTCACTTTAATGATGCTGGTTTATGTGAGTTAACATAAGGTTTAAGATTTTAATTAGATTAGTGTTTTGTTTTATTACGAACAAATCAGAATAACAACATATAAGTCTAATATTTGTTCTAAAATATCTTTAGACACATATTTTTTATTTTTTTAAATACACTGAGGTAAATATCAATTAAATTAGACAAAATATATAATTAAGAAAAATGTTAATCTGTCGTCTGATTACCATATTTCTAACATTTTATTTTACGAATGAACATTAGGTTAAAAATAGCTTATCATTTTATTTTCCGATAACTTTTTTGGTATAAAACAATTTGCCAACTTAAAATATCAATTTTATGATAATTTGAGTAATGCCTAATGACTTGAGATGTATTCAAAGCCAGATTCGAAATAATCAAAATTTGGTTAAAATAGTTTATATAATACGGAGAAAAAGCTAGTTAAATATATACGTTCAAAGTTCCAAAGGTTAATTCGTTTAATACGATTCAGACTAAGCAGTCAAATATTTAAAATAACCAAATGTGGCGGCCGATTTCAACAGGATGTGAAGTGCCCATTGTCAGTCAGCATATGAGATCCGCCGTTCTATTTTTTCTCCCAACGTAGGTACCGGTCCATTTTTTTTTGCCAAGGAACAAACAGTTCAGCGAGTGGTAACACCGAACCGCACGGCGCGCGCCACGGATGTTGAACTATGGCGGTGCGCGGAACCGGTTCTGTACTGTGCATTCTTCCGGCTCGTAATGTCGAATTATCACAGTTACAATCGTTTTCGATGGTAAAAGAATAATAAAAATAGTATTTATTTTTCTTTTATTATTTATATGTAATCACGCATTTGTTACATATGTGTATTTCTCTACTAGAATATACTATGACTTAGACATTATGGCGCAAAAAGTTTTCAAGTAAACCATGTTCGGTAAAACAAATAATATATACAATTTGAAACAAAACGATACTTTCAATTACTATTTTGATATAATAAATCAAAATGGAAATTGTAAGTATCTCTTTGTTTCAAATTGTCCATGGTTATAAATAAAAATTGACAACACTTTGTGAGACTTGCGGTGCAATTAAACCAATAGTAAAAAAATAACGAGTCTATACATCTCAATGCGTATTTTCGTATCGCTATGTTAGCAGTTCAAGTCAATTGTACGACATATATCAATTTATTACTATTTATAGTATGATACACGCTCAGTAATATTTGTTGTCAGTTAACTCAGTCGTAATATGAGCCTTGGTCTATGGTTGATTTACTCTGCGGAGTGGGTAAGGAGGATTTTGTAGATAAAAGTCGAATCAATGTAACAACTGAAGCAATTATAAATTTTAATTGCAATGCAGTATCATTGATAACTTGCAGTTTTCCCTTTATATTATTTTAGGTTGAAATAAAAGCATTAAGAATTAAAACGACAACATTTTAGAAGTTTAATAGCAAATTGTCATCATATACAAAAAAATAGATCCAATTTATGAGGTAATCAATCATCTTTGAAATTTGGAGTACTTAGAAGTGACATTAAGCAAAATAAAACGATTCGGAGAGTTGAAAATTCATCAGGTTCCGCGTATTCGTTGAGTCAACATGTTCAGCGTCCGTCGGGAAGGCGGGATTTAGACACCTGCGCATGGCTCGCGACTTGCCATATGTTTTCTCAACACGCGGCTATGCCTCGCGCTTCTCGGGTGTAAGCGGCGGCAAGTAGCCGAGTATTGCTACATGGAGCGCATCTGCCATTATTTCGTATTCCGTAAAATAAAATAAAAAACCCTCAATTGGAGACTCAACGCAATAGTTTTAAGCAGCAATATTAATTATACATAATATAATTGGTTATTTTACGAATTTTAATATTATACCTGATAATATGACAAAGATAATATTTACGATTTAATAAAAGTCTATGACAGTTGACGTTATAAATCGCACTTTTTCATTTTATCCTATAAAGTGGATATTACTTGACATTGGCGTATACTCCTTCATATATTGGAGTTCACGGTCATTATTCAAGAAGAGGAAGGTATTTGTGTATTTTACTTTCTCTGTGTTTGCTGCAGTCTCTTGAAAATTGCGTAAAACAGTAATTCACTTTTATTGGAAGTTCTTCAACCGATATAAGTTATACTGTCATGTCGGAACCATTTCAATCACGCACACACTTAAATTAGCTATCCACCCTCCATTAGTCTAATTTTACCACGTGTCTCATACGCGAGATTCGAAGAACATGGTGGGAGTGTATATTTTTTAAATTCGATTCATCTATTTTTTAAACACTCGACGTCATTCGATTTTTACACTGTATTGTCATTAATATAAAATACAATAATAATAACATTCAACACTTAAAAAAAATAAACATATCTAAACCCGTAGAAAAATATAAGTATTTATACTCCAATTATTAATTTTCTTTTCAAGTATTTTGCACTTAAAGGTTTCCTTAATTTGTGCAGTGAATAAATGCATAAAAAAGTGCAAAACAAACACAATAAAAACACGGATAAGAAAATTCATAAGTTCAACACATTTGATAATTTATTTAATGAACAACAATATATGAAACCTTTTATAGGATTATACTAAATTTACGAGTTGAGAGACACATGAAAAACGTCTGAGGACACACGTTGTGTACAGAATATGACAATTCTTTAGGCTGGTAAATAATAATTCCTTAAACTTGCTTCACCCATATTTTTTCCGCCGTTCTCCACCACGACTCCCATGCATGACTACATCGTAAATGTGCGTAGATAGTCTTTCAACACCCATCCGTTCAATGCGACACCTTAACAGGGGTTTTTTCACCCTACTTTAACATTTTTAGCTCATATCCATCATTAATAATTTACATTTCTCAAGCATTTCCATCGCATTCAGTCGACTCCTTAAGACGAGTTTATTATTGATAATATATAAAACTCATAACGTATATAAATGAAATAAATAAACATTTGTTTATATTTTTTGTTCCGGATAGCTGCTAACACGACTTACCTTTTCAATCGATAGTTAATTAGTTCTTACAAATTGGCGCTAGATGGCAGCGCAATTGATATCCGTTGGTTGTATCGTCCCGCTTCGGCTTAAGTTTGATGACGTAGCGCGCGTGGGCACCAGGCATACATACGTCACACGGCGGCATACGTCAGGCACTCGCCTCGCCTGCCTGTTGCGCTCATTGTTCAATTATTTGTCTAAACGGGTTTCATTTGCAGGTATATTTCGCTGATGAGTGGTTTCGAGTGTCGGCTAACTTATATTACTCGAGTATTATACATTCCCTTCCGTTTTGACAAACAGATCTTGACTTTATGAGAGAAGCTTTTATGTAGCGATTTGAATTGTTGTTTTATTAAAGTTAAAACGCTGGTATAGCGATTCGTAAGAGTATAAGTTTGCGTATTTATAAGTGAACAACATTTGAATACGAATTATGGATGTATCGATGATATGGGTATAATTCTAAAGAAAAACGAAGTTCCAAAAATTAAGAGGACCGGATATAATCTAGTCAAAGGTCCGAATTCATAGTTCGGCATAAATATTAATTTAGAACCATAAAAAATCATGATTTGTATTCGGATTCGTATGTCATACGTTACGTTCCAAATTTTGAATCGACGTTATGAAACCACAGCGAAGTTACGTATGCTTTGTATGAAATTTAACTTAAAATGTTATTTTTTCAGAAAAAAATAGTTATGATTTAATATTTAGTGTTAAGGTTGAGCTGTGAATTTGGGTCTAGCCCAACGCTATATTTCAACTCGATATTAAAACCTGTCCGTCAAGACTAACTTAGGAAATTGAAAAAAAAACGGATTCAAATACGATAAAATAAAGACACTCTTCGTTTTTAGAAGTCAAGTAGCAGTTGAAATATAACTCAGAATGCCTATTTCATGTATAGTTCGCGTGATAATATGAACATAAATTTAGCTATTTTATTTAAACGTTTATTTTAGATTTTACCACATTATTTCTTCATTTCATAATATTTTTATAGACCTTTTAATACCTACTTACAGACGGAAAGTCAATAATTATTTTCTACTAAATAAAAATTACTTTTATCCTACTTAATAAATATCTATTAACCCAAAATTTTAATATTTTTATAAACTGCGTAGATTAATTTAGTTTTATTTGAAAAAATCCTCATAGCGGATAATGAAAAGATTTCAACACTTAACGTTTTACATTCGATTCAATAAGATTCACAAGCTTGGGCAAATGCCTCGCTTCAGTGGAAGTGTAACTTTCTTTGTTACGCATTCTATGGGTCGAATCTGGCAGAGAAGATATACGTAGCTATGGTAAGACGCGATATCAAAGGCCTTTTAGAGTGGATTAGTATATACTTCCTTAAAAATGAGGCCATCTTAACGTTACGTCATCAAAAGCATCAAGGCAATGTTGAGGAATGAACGTGCACTGTTTAAGATTGTGTTTTCATCGCAACGGAAATAAAATGAAAACAATTTTCGGAGAATGAGATAAAATAAATGAATAGGAAGAAAATTGTGTAAGCGAAAAAGATAAATCAGAAAAATAAGATAAAAAAAAATGTAGCTTATTTCGCACAAAAACTCAGATTTTTTTGTTTGTTACACTTTAAAAGTAAATCAGTAGCACGCATTTTCAATTATAAAAAATCCTACATCCCTAAACAAAATAAATATTTTTTTATAATACATTACCGGATTATAAATGCCAATCTATTTTTTTAAAGATTACGAAAACCAAAATTGTCTTTGGACAATATCTTTATAAAATTCTGAGATATTAATTTCGTCGTCTATGATACATGCACTTTAATTAAATCTATGGTTGAGTCTACATACGTGCAGGTGTCTGTGGTGACAATGACAGTTGACAGGGAGGTCACAAATGTACAGCAAACGGTAGTACCCAACAACAATCTGTTCATTTGCAGCATTCATAGGAAAATGATTACGATTTTACATGTTCTATGCCCGAGGTAATATCATGACCTCGAAAGTTGTTTACCTCGCATTTGACTATATTAGCTTGAGTTAAAGACCAATTTTGACCTTAGAAAAAAGGCATTTTTAGCCGAAATTCGACGTAAGAACATCAAAACTTTAAATTACGTAGTATTTGTATAAAAAACAGCGAAATTTTTCAAAACTTCACGAGAAAAATAGATCATAAAATTCTTTAGTAATCATATTTTTTCTGCTTAGTACATTGCTGTATTGGAAACATAACATTATATCTAACCGCTTTAATATTCCAAGGGCACAAGTCCTCTGCGAGATTGCGCGCTTTAAATTTATACTAAATCATAAACATTGTTTAAGATATAACTACTTTTTATGTGCGAGGATGCTTTAATTGATAATTTAAAGTTATGAATATAAAATATATATATATATATATAAACACATAAATTAACAATAATTTTGATCAGTATGCATAAGCGTTATTTAAAATACAATACTATTCTAAAAAAATATTTACATCTCTTTATGATACTTTATTTATGAATATTTGGAATACACGACAACTTCTTGGGATTAGGAGTTCACGGCCATTATTAAAGAAGAAATTCTTATGATGAGCTTAAAAACGTAGATAAATCATAGATAAAATGAAACATGTCATGGATAAATGGAACGGTGTCCGTTGATTTCGATGTCAGGAAAAAATGTATGAAATAATTTTCTTAAATATTGTAGATAGCACAATTGTTCTAGATTCAATGAATATTATCGTTATATAAAAGGTATGTAAAGTAATACATTTCAAATGGAACTTATGATCTATGTATGTGTTTTATCAGCGCTTACAACGCGCATTGGCCAATAATCCTGCGTACAGATATGTTAACTGTTTTAACATACACCTACAAGTGCAGTGCAAATATTCTACCAGTTTGTATTTAGATTTATTATATTTTACCACCTGTTTAATCCAACTTGTGCAGTCCAGATGTTTGCGTCAAAATATTTAACCAAATCATGATCCAGTTTACATAAATTCATTTTTAACAATATTTTTTTGACAAAATATATTTGTACAACTAGTATCTCAATCATTAATATTTTTTTGGTTATTTTAAAACCTTCATAAGCGAGAAGTCCAATGCAGATTGTGAGAGTTGATATAAAAGAAGAAAAAAAAACAACATGTGTATTTTTACTATTATTTATTTAGTATGACGTAAGTTGTAAGTTAAAATACAAGCGAGATATTTTTATTATAAAAAATAATTTATTATTAAGGAAAATTAATATCCATATTAAAATAATGCTCGACTGGTCGATCGCCAAGATTCGACGTAAGAAAGTAATATCTTTATAGGCAATCACTGCATTTCTATCGAGGAAAGTGTATAGAATATTGCAAGTGATAATAAACGACAGTTTTATGTATATACTCGTATATATAAGTTCTAATTATAACAACTAATTAATATAATCTATAAAAAAAACTATTTAATGGCTCTTATCGGCTTGATTAAATTTTGCACGCACCTCTCTTCAATAATTTTACTCTCCATTTGTTTATTTGAAGAGAGATTGACTTAATTTAATTTAATATTAATTAATAGTTTATTAAAACATGCATAGAAAAAAACAAACGTTCGCACAATGATACAAAAACGTCAGTGTGAATACTCAAATTACAATAATTTCAACATTCCACGATTATAGTTCGCTTTTTAAATCTTTGTCAGCTTTTAGTCTAGTCTGAACGGTCTTTGATTAGATTGAGTGTGTATAGTATAGGACACGACCGGTGTATGTGTAATGACAAACAGCTGGCAGGCACAGGATGTGTATTTGGAATCCGATGAGTGCGGAGGGGTATCGCTCCCGATATTGGCCACGAAAGAATATATGAGTACATACATTGTTATACTTTACAGGGGTTCGCTGCTCCGCTCATTCGTGCAACAGGGTTGCCATTGGAAAAATAAATTGGTGATCAAAAATAACTTAACGAATAAAATAAATATCAAGCATTATTTATTGCAGACGTGAATATAATTTTGGGAATAAGGAGTGATAATCGCTCGTTATATTAACGAATCATACGAGTTTATGGACGATTTTATTTGTTTGAAATATCGAAAAATTTATACTGTGTATTGATATACGATATTGTATGTACAATATTATATGTACAAAAATATTAAGTCCGTTAGACGGGTATTTCATAATTAAATGATTTTTTTGTTCAAAGAGGAAAACTAGATTTTTTTTTATTTTGAAAAAAAAAAATACATGAAGAATTATGCAATTTTTAATGATCACACAGAGCAGATAAATTAATTTTGTTCTTAATAGTAAGTAAACAGAAAGATTATAAAAAAAAACCTTTTTTTTCTATTGAATTGATACGTTAGTAACACTTTTATACTAGTACATTATAAATAATCAGCAAAAGTTGAACTTAATGTTCCATTTAAACTTTTAATCAGCAGAAATCAGGACATGGATATACGAGTAATTATACAAATTAAATCATTGCAGGGTACCATGATTCAAAATCAGTTATTATACAAAATGTACAACATTATAGACAATAGAAAGCGGTCATGGATTGAACGAGTATATATTCTACATAGGTTTTTCTGCACAGGTCGCTCAGCAAGTAAAATAATTCATACCCTGTTAAGAAATAGCAAAAGCTTTAATACATTAGTAAATTCATTGGCAAAAGTTGATAATGAATAAAAATATTTCGACAACCTCCACACTAGTCGGTAAGACGTCTGTTTTCCAGTCTATTGGGATTGGCTTCCCGTTAAAAAAAAATGGGTTCCAACCTGACTTTTAAAGCCTCTTTTATCGTCTTACTGAATGGTTGGAAGCGATTGTCACATGGGATGGTTAGAAGAGATTGTCACATGAGTATTGTATACAATGAAAGAGTAATAAATTATCATACGATATCTTATTTTCAACAATGAAAAAAAAAACGGTAAAAATACAGCGTAACTTGGCAGTTTATTGGCATGTGGTAATATCTTCCAACCATCCAAAAGATTTTTAAGAGGCCTTAAGTGAAAATCAGACTGAAAACCTTATTAAAATAAATTGGGTTCCAACAGGAATCGATTCTGTAACATTGGGTTGGAAGACTTCTACCAATTGGGCTATGTAGATTTACGTCAGATTTAAAAAAAAAACTTCTGTAGCAGTTTATACAAAGCGATGAAACGTTTCCTCAAATATACTATAAAAGGTTAAATGTAGGTTGGATATTTTTGCATGAAAACATTTATATGTACATGTTCATGTTATCTGAGGTCTTGTAAGGGAATTAATAGTAACCCTTTTGTCTAGTCGGGTCCCTGATGGGAGGTGTACACCCCTAAGAGACCTGGCTCTGTTTCCCCCTGTCTCAAACAGGCAGGTAACCGATCGTACCCTCAGTTCACAGAACACACACCTGTCCCGCGAGCAATGAACTGGCCCAGTGCGCGCATGGACCCTAATGCAATCATCCAATACCAACCACTAGGATGTTGGATGTATTCTCAGGAAATTAAAAAATAGGGGTCCACATTTGATTAAAATTATTATTTACAATCAAGAAAAACGCTATTATGCAAAAAATCCCGCGTGATCCGCACCTTACCGAATCTCACAACAATATTATGGCTATCTAACAGACAGCAAAACTCACTGAGTGTGTATTATATACATATAAATGGTAGCGTTTTGATCTTTGCTTTCAAAGCGATACGAAAAAACCTAACTGAATGCTGAGGGCTCGTATTTTTGACAGTTGGCGTAATTGCACCCATGGATCGTTATGGTTCAATATAACCATAGAGTAAAAAATAAAAGACAGTATAATTAGATTTAAAGAATATATTCCGATTTATATTTGACACATTTTTAAATCAAATGATAAAATGTAGGATTGATTTTGAGAAAAATTGTATATTCCACACTTGAACTTTTGGAATCTAGGACCAAATAACCCTATAATTATTTTCGGACAGTGTTATCGTAGATATATAACAAAGGATTTAATATGGATGCAAAACATGCAAACAAAGTAATAAACAAAAACGCATCCACTAATGATAATATGTGTATGACTGCAGATCACTTTCAAGAATTCTTAATCTATACTTTCGTTTAGTTTATATACACGAGTATTTAAATATCGATGAATATGTTTCTAGTGAAACTCTTGAAAATAAATTGCTTACAAATTTGAAGTTTTTTGTTTAGTTTATTGATGTGTATACGAACTCATACGATAAATTAAATTTAACAGATACATCACCAGTCTAAACAGGCACTAATAAGTTTCATAAATGGACCGATATGTGTGTTAGAAAAATGTCTCGATTGTGTTTTACAGGGTCTAAATCGTGATGCGCGCCTATGATTGAAACGCTACCGATATCGGCTCTCCGAACGCGGCCAGTATTTTCCCTTGAGCCGGTGAAAGCGATAGTCTTCGGCGCTGTTGCTCCATTGCCCGATGGGTGTTGTAAAAAGAAGCTCACTGCAGACCGGTTCATCGCATGCCATTTAAAAAATATTATCAATATTTTATTACTGCATTCTTGAGCGTAAGATATTTATGTTTGTGAATGATTATATTACGCGTAATATTGATTTATAAAACAATGCCCTATATAAGAAATTACTACAAATTCATTCAGAATTTTTGTTCTTTTATTTTTGTCTTAAGTTAGATCTGTGGTATGTGACGTTTGGAGGTCGTCCTGGGGAACTGTTCATCTCACAATATATTATACATAACACATTTCTCGTACATGGGAGTTTCAAACTCTATCTCTAAGTGTTTGTTTGCATGCAATAGCTCTGAAGGTATTCGTTTCATTCGTTTGGAGCTTACTTTATATTTTTTTGTTTCTGCTCTATACTCCATTCCGTAAGCCATGATTGGTTTAAGGCTGGTCTAGGTTTCTTTTTATAAACTCAAATAGGGATATTGCTTCCGTTAATAGTTTTCATTTTTATGTTTATTCATATAAGATAATGAAAACATGTTCAAATAGATAAGGCGTTATCTATAATATCTATAAAATATTTAAACGTAATCAAAATTAATAAAAAAGTTAATAAAGCAAGATTAGTGATTTTATTGCAGTATTGGCAAATTACGTCACAGTTCATTGCCGTATCTGACCAAATAAGATAAATTGAACGGTATTGAATTCTCGATGTATGTGTGCATCTCTTAAAAGAGTAAAGTTGCATTGACAATATACTATTGCAAGTTTCGCGCGTTCTTTGAAATTATTTGCGCGAAACAAAATAATCTGAAAACAAAACATACAATTTTCTAAAACTTTTCATATTTTTTCATGAAAGTAGCAAACGTATTGTGTTATACTTTCGTTAAATATAGTAAAATCTGGAGGTGTTTGTTGCCACATAGCCATGTCTTTTAATCAATTAGAAAGGCGTTAAAGAGACCTGAAGTGAAAACTAGACTGTAACTCTTTTTAATATAAATTGGACTCCAACAGGAATATTAACATTTTATTAGTTTTATAGTATTTACTTATTCATGTTGATAAATTTATAATATATGTTAAATCAACAAAACATTATGGTTTATTACAAGCAGTCGATTAAAGAAGAACGAATTGGTTCGACACCAAACAAAGTATTCCAGTTAATATTGAATTTGAGCTAAGGCCGTAACCATATATTTTTAATCAGTTTTAAAAAGAAATAAAAAAACATATCTTAACACTTAATCTAATGTATTATATTTTAGATAATTCTACAACTTTTCAACAGTTGAAGTTGACATTAGAAGTATACATGTATTATTTTTTTTTATCAATGTCTTAATTTTCATGTTTATATCACATAATCTTCACATCTTCATTTTAAAAGTCAAAGTTTAATTATTTATATTTAATTGTGAACGTTTAAATTAATTTGTAGTCTAATTTAAAAATCGCATTGAAAAACCGCGTTACAAATTACGATGTTTAGAAAAAAGCGATGCGGTCCCTTTGACGGAATACCAACCTACTCGGCATACAGAGCCTGCCTATCTACCTGGTAGTAAAAAGTTGTGAGGATAATCTGTCATGGGATTTTATTTGGGATTTTTATAACAGAAGGGGCGGGAGAAGGGTTTTTGGCATTTTGAGGTAAAATGGCAACTCTCTGTTTCTCTTTCTCTTTGCGAGTGTGGCTATATTAGGTAGGAGACATTTTTAAAACAGGTATTCAGACGTATTTAACTTGAAAATACCTCGATTATTAATTGAAAGGATATTTCAACGTAAAATTATTTTATTATACTGGTAATTGGTTATTTTGATTAATACATTATTAATGTATGACCGAATACGGAATGAAGTAGATTAGGGTTGAATGTGAACTTAAAGCTGATGTGTTGAGTAAGATGAAGAGCACTCTGAGATTGTTTGGGCACTTGAAACGAATAAATGAAGACATACTAACAAAACATACATTCAGTACAAATGTGAGTGAAAGGCGTGGTAGAGGAAAATCAAGGAAATTATGATTGAATCAAGTGCATGAAATTTTTTATCAGAAAAATCGTAGGAGCTGTATTGATGTAGAAGAGGTAAAAACGCGAGTCGCGAAAGGCAAGTCTGGCGCTTGCTCCTCTCTGCGTACCCCGATGTGATGGTTTGTGTGTATGGATTATTAAAGAATAAACGGAGTCGAGTAACATTTTTTTAATTGCGATCCAATTGAATATGGGGTGCTCCCAGCCAGCGAGATGTATTAAATATAATAATACCTTCATTGGGAATACAAAATATGTTGTAATATCACAAATACAGTAAACTTTCGCTATCAAAATTTGAAAAAATACCATATCGCGTTAATCAAATAAAAATATTAATTTCATAACTTTATTTCATTAAAAACCATAAACTTTTCTCTTTCACAGCAGACGGAGGGAGACAAGTTTGTGATGAGCGTTCTCGTATTCATTGACATTGGTTTATTTCGTCATAAGTAAATCTTTATAAAAGGTCGGATACATATAATTTGGTGGGCATTCACATAATTCATGGCATATCATATACAACGTTTAACAATTAAATAATTAGTTTAAAGGATATGTTGATTTGTAATACTAGAATCATTACTTTGTAATAAATACAAAAGAAATATACTATTGTATATTATATATCGCTATACACGTTCCTTTATTATTTTACTAGTACCGGTTATCGAAAAACCATTGACAAAATATAAGTATTTGATTAGAAAGGAAATTTATATTACAAAATTCGAACATTGCACTTTGCTATTACTTGCAACACCACACTCGGTTTGTTGACAATTTATCGTGCTCACATAATATTTTGACTGTTTTATCGTTGCGTATTACGTGTAATCAACAATAAACAGTAAATAATTATGATATATTTAGAGAAATAAGCTGGTCATACATATATAGGCCTTAACAAAAAAAAAGTGTTGCCATAGTTAACTGATTATTAAAAAACAAATCATAGATTTTTCTTCTAACTTCTACAGTCGATTCGAGTGTGAAATGATTATTAACATTCTTCATTCGGTTTCACATTCTAACGATACAACCAAAAAGTTGTCCGCTCGACGACATCAAAATTCTCTATAATTTTCATTGGAATAACATAATTCAATCCAAACGACTTGTTACAACAGAAGGGACTTTATTTGTGTTAAATTAAAAATGACGTAGATAAATTCTTGTCATCTTTTTCTTCTTTGCGATCGTTTTATTCGCAGCGGAGCGTGTTCTCTCAATTTCTTTTTGATATGGCTCCCGTTAACTACAGCCGAGATTGCTTTATGAATTATTAAATCGGTCGAGGTGTCGTTTGCAAAAGAAGTAATTTTAACATCGATTCTTTCAAGTCATACCAATTTAAATGTCGTTTTAATTTTTATACGTCTGGAAATTACTAAGTGCAAGAAAATTGTGAAAATTCTAAATAAGTTATTAGAAATAAGATAATTTTACGGGATAGTCTCTTTTTTTAAATAGTGCTAAAAGATGTATATGGAAAATATAATCTTAAAAAATTCAGTGACCTCAAATATGTTGTATTATTTTATAAATTGAATTCGCACAATCGAGCATTAACATACGAATAAAATGTACGCATTGAACAGTGAAAGCCTGCATACTTATGTCGACACAAAATCACTTGTGTTTTTTGCCAGCTACAAATAAGAAAATCCACCTAAAATTGTATAAAGAAAATTTCGAACAAAAAAAAAGATTCACAATCGAACAGTACTCGTATTATAGCCGAACATAACAAATTTATTGACTAACAATAATAAAATATCGACTAAATCGAGTAAAAATGTACTCTTATATTTAGTATTAATAAGAATAAAGAGAAAAAATACCATAACTAAATGACGCCGGAAAAATAAATCACGGTTTATATCGAAGGTTGTTCTGTATTATCCAATTTTCCGGCCGCTTGGAGTGGAGTTTCCAGCCGCCATCGCTAGATGGCTGGCGCTACATAATCGCGCAATCTGTCATCGAGCCGTTTTCACGTCATAAAACACGCTTATAAAATCTGGCTGTGGAGTTCTTAACATATAATACGAGTATAAACAAGTTTATTTGTTAACGATTTCAATCAAACAATAACAAGATTGTTTTACTGTTTGATTGTGGCTGTTAATTTAAAAAAAATACTATGATTCTCTTAGTTACTCTTTAATAATAATATACGAGAGTATTGTAGCGAGATTCTGATGAAATAACAATTATTGTTAATTCAGTGTTACAATCTATATTTACGAGTATGCTCTAGATGAGGAAAACTGTTTTATGTAACCGTGGTAATAGTTATAAATAAATAATTATAAAGCTAAAATCCCATGTATTGATGAATATTTCTTTACATTTTTTACTTAACAGCAGCGTTTATTTTTTTAACCATCATCGGTAAATAAAATAATACAAGGGTAAAATGCTTAATACAAATCAAAAATTATTTTATCTTTAAACATATTTTAATATGAACTGACAAGGTCCGAGATAATTTTTAATAGTCATGAATTATCCATAGCATTGAATAAGTTAATAATAATCGAGTTGTAAATTTAATATTGCAAAGAATGCTTAAAAATATTGCAATTCAATTATCTTTTTTATAAAACTATCTTGCACTATTTCAAACAACATATTTATTTTATACATGTATTGGGTTTTCATGCATTATATTTTATTTGTTAAAAATAATATTTGTCTAACTAACTATATAAAAATCATATTTTACTACAATTTATAATACCAGCTGTTTTTTTTTTTCATTTTTTATTTCATTTTATGCAAACGGAAATATTATGTGAAAAAGTGTTAATATGTCCCAATAATTAATATATCTTTGAAACTTAATTAATAAGCAGTTTCATGCTTTTCAATTTTTAATATTCATATAGGTAGATCGATGTTTTATTTTCAGAACAACTTTTGTGGGTTATCGATGTTGCCACATTTAATAATTAATCTTTTTAAATCTGATCAAGTGTCACTTACATTACGAGCAATCTCATTAAGAAAGTTCATTGGCTCATTATTTATTGATTAAATATTCATATTGTTCGGCAATCCACAGAAATATGGAATAAATGATTGACATATTCAGTTCACTTTAATAAATACGTAGATAAACGCGTGCGATGTGTTAGATAAAGATATGAGTATTTCTTTTGAATAAACACGATGGAAAAAATGTCTTTCCTTCAATGAGATATCGATTAGATGATAGGGTTTATTTTATCAGGTTGTAATTATTAAACATTTCTAAGTTGGTGGCCGATTATTTCAAAAGTCAAGTGTAATTATTGACTGTATATGCGATAGAAGAGAAATACTATATTATCGATTTTTAAATTGTTTTTAACGAGTTTTTTAAAAATTACATTTAACTTTTGTAATTCGTTTTATCAAACACTGTTTATTCCACTTTTTGTAACGGTAGGGTTATACCGTTACAAAATGTGGAATAAACAGTGTTTGATAAAACAAATTATTATACAATGTATTTAAACCTCCACAATGTTAATGTCTTAAATATAAATTACATTTAACTCTCAAAAAATATTATCGTAAGCTCTATGAAATAAGATGATTATTTTATTTAACAATATTTAGCCGACGACGTTGAAAGTTTGCGGTATGCGTGTTTTAAATTTTCATATATCATAACATATATATTAATAAAATTTAAATCTCCTAAACTTCATTTAGATAGGTGAAAAAAAGCTCTTGATACCTATATTTATTCAGAAAATTCTATACGTTTATTATTTACAAAAATGTGTAGATATTATTGATTTTGAAAGCAATCAAACTTAAAAATACAAAATCATGTAACCATTTTTTTAATACATACGTTCGAACAAACATAATCAGATTATGATCAACAAGTATTATCAGATTATGGCAATAACTGGAGTTTTCCTCCATAACTAACACAGCACCGCTCCCTCCCCTATTTTAATCAAAAGACCAAGCGAATATGGATGGGGAACCGAGGGGTTCAAATCGAAGCGTATACAAAGCTGTATATTCAATCGTGTCATTCTAAATCGCCCACTGATTCAGTTATAATACTATTGATAAAGTTTTTTTCAATTTAAGAAATTTGTGTCCACTTATGAATGACCAACTCAATAAAAATAATGAAATAAGAAAATATACGAGTATAATGATATTACGTTTCGATTTGCAAGACATAAAGCTTGTAATGTTTTAGAAGAAATTTAACACTATTCATTTTCTTTTTTTTTTTTTAATTGTTATGTATTTTTAAATATTTAATTACCGTTTTACACACTGAAGGAAACGTATCCATATAAACATTGGACAGTGTTTAAGAGGAAATCGAATTTATAATATTGATTATGTAGCTATATTAAAAATGTAATATACAAATCATCGTCTTCAATACTTGGTTACAAAGATTGTGAAGAAATATAAAATATTTCCTAATGAAGTTTTTATATAATATAATAAAGCGTGATAACAAACAAACACAAAGGTAAAACTGCACGTATATAGTTGTGAAATGGCTTTATGAACTGGGAGTAGGTAGATATCCATAGACACAAATATTGATACAGGGCTGACGTATAAGGTTCGGTTCACACGTACGCTAGCCGAGTTGGTGGGGCAACCGAGTTATAATATACCCCGATGTCGGCATACACTCTGCCAGCGGAGCCCAGCACATGTACATACATTACGAGTTTATATTGTGTGCTTATGGAATTTGTCATAATTTTAATCGGTCAGATATTTTACAGTTCACATTCGCTGAATCGACGAGTTAATTATCAATTGTGCTATTTGATCTACGGTATTTTTTACTTTCTGTTATTTTTTGTATGAAATGAGGTATATACAACATTAACCGTAATGTGATATAAATTTTATTATTAATTTATAATACATTTAGTAACAAAACACGGTTAAAAAGAAAGTTATGAGGGTATTTTTTTATTGAAAATATTTATTTTTCACAATTTATAAATGATTCTTCCCAATTTTCAAAGAAAAGAGCCATGTTTTATAGTAATAAACCACTTTATATTTTTTAAGAACATATTTAGAATTAATTGGCTCTGGATATTTCACTAGTAAATATTACTTGTTTGCAGTTAAGAGTTGAAGGCGTCAAAAATTTTTGGCGTCAAATGATTTCAAAATATGTTTATATTAAAATAAATTAAAAAATCAGAGATGAAATTTTAAACAAATTATCTTCACCGGGAGATGAAACAAGAAAATATATACAATAGTTGATCTGTTTTGTTAAAAGCTTATTATTTTAATAAAAAACATATTTTCATTTTTCTAACCGTGATATCTAAAAATTTCCAAATATATTTTTTAGTAAACAAGTCTTTATTTCCGGATATTGAATAATTTAAAAGTTGCGATACATTATAATTGAATCGATCTTCATCATAATTACTCGTGTTATTTTCAGACAAATTAAAAAGCCTTAACTGTAAAAAAAAACAAACAGGAAATATGTTTGTCAACATTATCATATTTAAAAGAAATCATAATTTTTGCACAGTATAAAATAACCGAATAAAAACATTGTAATCCGATTATTAACGGGAGCGACAAGACAAGTAATTGAAGTCGTTAACAGATGGCGCGCGCTGCGTCACGCTGAGTATTGCCAGGGGTGGAGTGGGGAGGCGGGGCAAGGGCCAGGGCATTGTGACGTCACTTATTAGGTCTTCGGATATTTCCGAGTGCGCGCTGACCACGTGTCAGTGCTCACAGCTCGAGAGCTCGCTGCACGGCCCACGATTGCGGACATGTCGCTTCCCTATCTAGACGATGCTCCTCTTTCTATGGAAGTCGCTCGTATAATTAATTATATGACGTAGAATGTGATCTGGTTTTATCGGTGATACATAATTAACTTGAATTGATTAAATTTAAAAGGAATATATAAAGGAATGTACTATTTATTATTCAATTATATATTCTCCAAATAAAGAACATTAAAATATTTTTTAATATAATCTTTACATCTCCCATTCTAAGGAATTAATTAAATGTTGTAAATGTATAACGTAAATATAACGTAAATTTTGTACAAATCACAAAATTAATCTTGTATTGTATTATGTGGTAATCTCTTTCAACCAACCAAGGCGATGTTTAAGAGGCCTGAAGTGTCAAACAAGACTGGAAAACTTTTTGTTAAATCGGTACCAATGGGAATCGAACCTTTAACCTCCGAGTTATATATAATATGCGTTTTAAGTTGCCTTAAGACCAACTAGTCTTAAGGCAACTTATGTTATTTTAAATATATTATTTGCCATTGACGATTTTATTTCACATTTTTTATTAAGAGAAAACAGGTTTAATGGAATTGGAATTTGTTTTTATCAAACACTGTTTATTCCACTTTTAATATAGTGGAATAAACAGTGTTTGATAAAACAAATTACAATGTCTTTAAACCTCTACAATGTTAATGCCTTCACTATAAATAAAATATAAATATTGTAATATGTATTTACTTAATTTTAAATGTAAATTTCAATTTGGAAAAAAAAGCATTCGAAGTTGTCAGGGGAATAAAAATAATGGCATATTAATAAACTTAACTTTCACATTTTTTAAAATATTTATAAGATTTAGTAAATATTATTGAAAAAAATTAAGATCATAATCTCATTGCTGAGTTGAAAAAAAATACGAAGGTACATGCTTAGGAAATATATATATAACTTTGCTATTTTAATGTGCTTAAATCGGTCAGTCATGAAAGTAAAAATATTTTTTATTTCTACGAATTTATAATTGTAAGAATACAATTGGAATCCCAGTGATGATATAATATTTTGATTACAATGAGAAATTATGGAAAGTTGAGCAGAATTTTGCGGTTAGTGGTACGTTGTAATTTGAAAAGTCGAAAAATTGTTTCCGATTAGATTGCATCTTGATTATTAGTAAAAAAATCAATATAAACTGTTTTAACGTGGTTTAAAAATTTTACGTTATACAAACGAGGAAATGTTTTTTTTTTAAGAATGGAAGGAATAAAATTTGAGTATATTATTGAATAATGATGGTCAATTAATATTTAAGATATTATTTTGAGTACATGGTTATTTATACATTGAACATCTGGCGGGTTGATTGTAATACAAAAAATCTTTCAACACCAGTTTATCTTGGATACGTCAAGTCGTTTAAATCTATGACAGATTTTACTGAAAAAAACATTTATTTAAATTCGAGTAAAAAAAAATGCTTGGAGTATGTTCAAAGATAAGGAAAAACAGAAAATCAGTGTGAAATTATATTCTGAGTAATGTAATATTTTATCAATTCTCTCTTAACCGTCATTAAGGATGGTGCACATCTGATAACTCTTGAAAGTTTGTTCCACAGTCGCGCTGCATGGACCACTAATGGAGAGGTGTCAAATAAGGTGTGGTGTTTTGATATGTGTTTATTAGCGCCCGATCAAAGAAAACGTCCGTATTCTGATAGTGGATTTTTTGTCGAAGATATGGAAGAGAATTAAGATTGTTAAACATGCAAAATAATGTTGACAGAACATGAAGGTTCCTTCGCTGTCTTATTTAAGTTAAGTTACTGAAGTTAAACAATCAATAACACTGATGATTTTGATCAAGTCGAATTTGAGAAATATAACATATTAAAATATATTTATTTGAATAATTAAGTACAAATCATTATGTGATAAGTACTCATAAACGTTCATACACTGTTAGATATCGAGGGACATTCAGTTATTCATAATAATTGTTGTGATAACGGGAAATTCTGAACGTTTTACCTACTCGACGCGTTAGGTAAAATAATATTTCCTAACTGAAACAGATAATAGCCATTACTCATACGGACTTCAGAATTACTGTCCGTTTTATTAAAACATGTGTACGTACTTTCTTCCTCGACGGTTATTTTAAAATGTTTTCGTAATGGCCGCAAGAGTAGTTGATGAGTAATTCGTGTTAGCCCACTAAGTACGTACTGAGTGTGAATCTAAGAATTGGTACATGATAGTGGGAGCGGTGACGAAAGTGTGTTAAGGACAGGGAAATGTGGTATGGAGCGATACTGCAATCGAATAACAACTGTCACTGTAAAACGTATGCATTTAAAAATACTTAAATGATTCATTTGTTTTTTTTTTCTCAATAAACACTTCAAGTCATCATCATCATCAAGCTATATGCGTACTGGATAAGGCAAAGCAAACAGATCTCCACTTTCTTCTATCCTGGCACACATATTTCACTTCTGCCACGTGCACACATCTCGTCAAGCATAATCTCTTATTATAAAAGCTTTTCACGTTTCCCCTCTTTCAGAATTTGATTAAATTGGTCGTGCCACATTTCTTTCTTGGTCTTTCTAACTTCTCGTACATTATATATATATTTGTAAATCTTTTATCTTTCTGCATTGCATCTTCATATAATTTGCATTTTTGTCATACATTGTTCTTACCCACATTCTACGTACTCGTACTCATTACTACCACATTATCAATATAAATAATACTATTAACTTACGGCAGCTTTAAAATCTGCGGAAATTGAATATATCGGTCCCAGTTGTGTTTCATTAGAAGAACAAAATAATCAAAACACCTTAAGGTAGCAGCAATCCTTTCTGTTGCCAATGATGTCGTGGATAGTGAATTTGTCATCCATTTTTTATATTGATTTTAATTTTATTACGAAACTGCGCTTCATGATTCGTCTTTTTAATAATGTTATTATTACTCATGTACACAAAATAATATAACTTAAGGAAGTGCGTACATACAATAATGACTTGTTGATTTTGTTTTTTTATTGAAAGATGTCTGAAACCTGATGTGCGCACTTCAGTAAATAACTGGAACAACTCTTCAAGAATCTGAGAGCTGTTTATGGATATAAAAAAAATACTCGATATTTAATGAAAATAAGTACAATTATTAACTTAGTTTGTTGACATGGATATTTTATTTAGATTCCCTCGAATTATTAAAAATATCTTAGTTTTGCATATCCTTATTTTTTCTTGCTTTTTTTTGTATTGGTTATTTTTAAGATTTCAATTTCCAGTTAAAATTTATTGCGAAATGTCAATTGTTTAACTTGATAGATAATACCTTATTCAGGAAATTACGTGGCACTTCTTAAAACGTGATCGATCTCACGTAATATAATCGAAAACAAGATCGACCGACCTTGCATATTCTGCCAGCGTCATAGGGAATAATTGTATGGACCTCATTTTTATATTCTTAACTCTTTAAAAGGAGTTTCAAATTTAAAACAGGTTTTTCCTAAAATTTAGTACAAAGATCATATTTGTTTTTTTCTGCAATACCCAATTTGTTATCCTTATTTTATAATTATGCTTTTATTAGGAAATAGATAAGCTTAATTTTTATGCGACAACCAAGGAAAATAAATATCCGATATAATATATATCGTCATTATTCTTCACATACAAGTAACAGGTTTCAACATGATTTTAATCATATCCGGACTATAATTGAGGCCATTGTCCTGCTGTTCCTAAAGAAACTTATTACTAATTCGTTTTTTTTAATTAAATGAATCAGAACAAGTTTGGGGAAAGAAATGAACGGAAGTATTAAGTAATGAATATTGTTAGTTTGAATTGTAAGTTAGTAGATGGCATTTCGTGTGTAATCGTATAATGTACTTTTCAGGTAAAACAGATAAGTACTGATATTAATTCTGAAATAAAGTAAAAGTTCGTTTTTAAATCAGAAATTGTAGATATAAAATTAATTATCAAAAGGCATTCACTTAAATAAATAAAAAAAAACCAAGAATGTGTATTGAACATGTTCTAAAAAGAAAATACGATGACAGGATGTATTATTATGGTATTTTTAAAATGCACAGAAAAAATATATTAAGAAATTCAGTGTTACCCGTATATAAATTGTTTCAAGTTCTAATGTTGAAATGTTTTAACATTGAGAGGTCTGTAGGACACAAGGAATACATATTGTATGGAACACAATTATTCAGAGGGGACAATTAGGAATTATTAATATTTCAAGAGCATTTTTATCGGGAAGTATACTAAAGTTAATATATATATTAAATCAATTTATAATGAATAAAAGTGCATTCTCCATATAAATATTCTCGAAATACGTCAAGAGAAAGATAAAAGCGAAACGTATCGGAGACAAAGATAAATCTGCTCGCTTTAAAATTTAGCCAGTGATAAAACAGAGTGGCGAAACAAAACATCGTCATTCGGTTGCGTCACTTGAACGCTATAGGTGGAGCGAACGTGCTCGGCAGCCTCAGATCACTTTGTTATAAATTAAATTTATTAACAAGTGTAATAATATTTAGCGGATTTTTTTCGTTTTCTTCGACTTCGTAGAATGTCGTGTTTTCACTGTCTTTATAGCGGGTCAGAACAACATTAAAATTGTTTACACGGCTTGTTTACAGACGGATATGGATCTTCTACTTAAAATAATTCGCTGTGGTTTTTATATAAAAAAGGACGAAGTAATTAAATGTAAATTTAGATATATTATATTAAGTTTAAGTCTTTTAAAAACACATCAACAAAAAAGGGAAATATTTAATAAATTTAAACATTTCCTTTCATCTAATGTATAATAAAGAGCATTGAACTGATAAGAAATGTGGACCTGAAGTTCACCTCGATGCCCAATAACTAAATATGATAAATTTGTTTTTTTTTCCAAGAATATGCTGAACTAAAAGATATTTTTAAGTTGGGGTTTTTACATTTCTCTGGTTTAAATATTCATAATTGTTCACACCTTTCCAAAATTCCATTAATATTCATAATTTATAATTCATTCTCCTCGTCCTATTTGGCGAACTCCCTTAAGAGTGAAAAGCCATACTGAAATGATTGAATGATAAGAAAAATTCACAAAAAATTATAATTAATCAAAATAGGCTGTAAGTCACTATATATATTTTTCAAATGAGTAATTCAATTATTATCTTTAGCTAATTTTTTATGTTTAGCTAAGTTTTCCGAGTTAAAGAAAACAGCCGATTTTATAGAAATTAATATAAACGTAATCGATCTCAAAAATTATATTAATGCGATAAATATTACTTACTAGTATACTATAAGAAAATTAATCATAATAAAATAAACGAATACAATAATTATACAATAAACACACGAAGTTATCTTTCGTATCCAATAGTAATTAAATATTAATTAGGTTTGCCACATTTGAAGAATCGCCGCGCCGAAGTGTGGCCAACGTATAGGGACGGGCAATACTTGTAATTGATTGACCTCGTATCACATAATGTGAACAGCCATTGTTTACTCATTTCGGCCGAATACTGTTTAAATATTCTGTAGTTCACTACATTTTGTTTGTTCTTTAAATATTAAGGATAATAACATTCATTTTATGTTAATTTTTTAAACTTAATATGATTTAATTGCGTCAACATAAAAAATCAACGACTTTCAATCAATCATTTAAATGTAAATGTTTTTACGTATTCTTTCAAAATTAACTCACTTAAGAAGTGGACAGAAGAAACATAATTATTTTTAATAAGCATACAATATGATCATATGATATAGCATTTATTTTTACAGGTCCTTTTAGTGATCGAAGTTATTTTGAGGCCGTTTTTTATAGATGATTACAAGGTTTATGATGTACGAAATTAAAATTAAATAATAATCTAGTCATTTCAAGATTAAGCATTTTTGAAAAATAAATATTTGTATACTCCAGAATGTTGGTATATTATGTGCTTTATATCTAAATTTAATTAATTCGCCAAGATTGAAAAATACGTCTTATCAGTCACCTAACTAGTTAAAAAGCACTAAATAAAAGTCAACAAATAATATTATTCATATTCAAATCTTGCACTTATCTCGTTCACACTGAAGCCACATTAGAAAGGGTATATTCAGGAGTGAGGATTCCCTAAGATGCAGTAACGGGACGTTGTAAGATAAAACGACAATCTAACAAAGGAAGTATACTCCAGGCGATGTGAGAACGCACTGTACTGTGCTATGGAGTGCGTACGTGATCTAACTACACTGTATGTCGTGTGCCTGCAGGCAAAATGACGCTATGTGCACATACCTGAGCTAAAAACAACCGTTTCCTGAATATAAAATTTAATTGTTTTTGTATTTACAATAAAAAAATATTCTGAGAAAAAAAAACACAATTAAAAGTAATAAACTATGTTATTATAATAGAAAAATATTATTATAAAAGTTGAACAATCTGAACAAAAACAATGTTTTCCTATATTTTTACAACAATACAAACACTTGTACTTGAATTAAAAAAAAATACATTTTAAACAGTATTTTTATTAAAATAAAATAAAATCAAGGCATCTAGGATTAATGTTGACGAGTTTTGTAAAATAAGCAAAACCAAAGAAAAATCCGATTTTTTTTGTAAATATATTTTTTTAAATATAATTATATATTTTTTTATTAAATTTCAATAAATAAATAAAACAAAGAAAAATATTGTTACAACAGTTTCTTAAAAACATATGAAAATCCAATCGCAAATCTAATTATTTTCTTATTAAAATAAAAACATTTTCAATACACATTTAAAATCGAAAATTAAGGTGCGATTAAAGAATATTCTCTTTCTGTATCTAAAAAATATTGACCATGTTATAATTATAACCACGACATTGAGACTAGTGAACGCTGCTAACTACAATAAAATAAAGAAAACTAATTAAAAATTCAAATGAAATGTTACCTATCCGCGATACCGAAAAGTGACAACGCGAAACTTTTTAAAACTAAAAATGACAAATTGAAAAAAAAAACTTTTCAAAACAAAAAAATAATAATGACAATTGATACAAATGCTATAAATACAAACAAAAACATGACTACATAAAATATATTTTAAGGTCATTTATAAAAAAAATATATATATACCTTTGTTATCTCAAATCCAATCGAGTCAGTGTACTCCTTAATATCCAATATTGTTTTATGTTGATAACACTCACTTAAAAACACTAATCAAATATTTTATATCTAAACAATTACTTTATTTGTAATAATATTCACTAAACAAGTAATATTTTTTTTTCTATTTATTCACAATTAAATATATTTTTAATTCATTCAATCATTCCACGCTTGGAGTATTTTTTTTAACACGCACTATATTAGTGTATATCAAAGAACACAGTTCCGAAAGCATTCGGTAGGGAAAATACTTCGGCAAGTAAACAGTTATCGTTTTTATGACATACGGAACATTGGGGAAAAAACTAGCGATAAGGACGAGCGCTATACACGACCAACTCGGCAGAAGAACGGCCCGCTACTGACGACAGAACTATACGGCGCGCCGAACAGCAGGTTGTCTTACGCTCAATCTACACAAAGTCCACCTTAACCGTTAGATATCTAACAAAATAAAGCGAATATGTAAAAAAGTCAACTTAATATGGAATAATTTTATACGTGTTGTATTGATTGATAAATTGTTATATACTAGATGTTGAAATACTGGTTTTTTGTTTGATTTCGTACGAGTTGGACCTTTTTGCTTGATCTGCGCGATAATAATAATTCAGATCAATTTCATTAATATTTAACCACCAAGTAGCGTAAAATGGAATCACATTTTTTGAACGTTTTTCTTTGTTAGCCGTATATTTAAACGTTTCTACCCGGGGTTTTGATTCCGATATGATAATGGCCCTACGAGCGTCCGTCCTTATTAACTGTTCGATAATAATTATTCGGATATCTGGCGGCCGCGGGGCGGCGCTAGTATCGCTGGCGGCCTTGCCGAAATGGACGAAAGCCGTCAATTATTAGTATTGTTATGATTTTATCGCGTGGGGTTCGCGTCTCGGCTAAATTTCAGCAAATTCCCAATCACTTTCCCATTGTTCCCGCCCGTGAAGATACTACGAAAGTTTCTATTTTCTTTTTACTTTTTTCCGCTTTGCCTGACTTGCAAATAATGAGTCGCTAATTGAATCAAATCCTTTTCACTCACGTTTCTTCAATTCTTGATTGCGATGCTTTTATGTAAATATGTCTTGACGTATGAAGTTATTGATATTTATGCTATCGTTTTTATTAAGCGATACTTGATTTAACCCCGAGAGATCGGCGCACTGCTATAGCAGTGGAAGAAATTTGTTCAACCCTTGTATTCTTAATTGAATATCATTCATTTAGAATACAAGGGTACATATTCTAAAATATATTTATGTTGTAAAAATACTTGTTTTTTGTTTTTTTGTTGTTTAAAATAAATATTTATCACGAACGTCCGAATCGTAAATATATCTCAGCACTAGATAGACAATTATATTTTTTTCTCGTAGCGCTCTCAGGGTTAAAGATATAGTAGTCTGTAAGATAAATGGTAGTTCCTTGATAAATACCGTACACTGAAACTAACTGCTCACATAGCGAGACGAAAACATTGACCGGATTACTAGTTTAAATATTATACTTGTGGCCTGAAAATCATCTGATGTCCATACGGCCGTGCTCACCCTCTATTGGTAGGGCGTGTCTCGATTTCGATGAATGTTATGGGATGAGCCCAGACCTTTTAATAGCTTCTCTCTCATAAATGTATTTTCTTTTCCATTTCATTTAAATATATGTGTAATTTCATATACTTTCCAGTTCACCGCTCCTCTTTTTTTACGTCGTCCTTTACTGTCCATGCAGTGAGACTTTGGAATCAGTTACAAACCAATGTTGTAACTGATTCCAAAGTCGCTCCGTCCTTGGCACGCTTTAAGAAGCGACTAAACAAAACTCTTAATTTCTAGTCAGTAAAATAACGTGTTTCATTCCTGATTTTTCTTTTCCTTTCCTCTCCACCATCCCTTCCTTTTCTTTTGATTGATGATATCTCACTTTATATGAAAAATAATGTTCGGGTGATTGTCCGTCTTTGTGGGCATATGCTCACGTATGTGTTTATGGATTTCGTGGGGATGGATAGTCATTTGAATGATTTATACGACCATGTAACTAGCTTAATTCACTTTTGCTTGCTTGGTTAGAAGATACTGCCGCCTTGCAATAAACCCGCCAGATTGTATTTGCAATAAAAGGGTTAAATAAATAAATAATTTCAGGATATATATGACGATACTAAGTTGTTATGAATAAACATTTATTCATTATTTACTTGAGTTATAAAACAAACAGAATGTGCTATGAAAAACAATAAATATATTATTACTGATTAGGAATCTGTTATTTGAGAATATATCAAACAGGGCCAGCATTATTTGTTTATTTATTCAATACATGACGTGTACAATGTATGGTTGGTGTATTGCCACGTAACGATATCTTCCAATCAACAATACTAATACAATTTTTCTCAAAAAAATTGAGTGAAAAGTGCAGGATATACAATATTAATGTAGAGAATAAAAATGTTGTAATTTGTTTTATCAAACACTGTTTATTCCACTTTTTGTTACGGTATAACCCTTCTGATTTCAAGGATTTCACCTCATCATATTGTTTGTGCTCCTGATGATGAGGGGAAAGCCTTGAAACCGGTAGGGTTATACCGTTACAAAAAGTGGAATAAACAGTGTTTAATAAAACAAATTACAACATTTTTATTCTCTACATTAATATTGTATATCCTCCACGGTTTCAAGGCTTTCACCTCATCATATTATTTGTGCTCCCTGATGATGAGGTGAAAGCCTTGAAACCGGTAGGGTTATACCGTTACAAAAAGTGGAATAAACAGTGTTTGATAAAACAAATTACAATGTCTTTAAACCTCCACAATCTTAATGCCTTAACTATAAATAATATAGAAAAGTATACAATACTACATACATACGAGTACATACCATCACGCCATTTCTCTGTTGGGATAAGCAAATATAACAGAACGCCAGTTTTTCCTATCTCGACACACGTCTCTGTCCTCTTCTATATCATACAACTCCTAAGATTTCTCAGATTTTATAATTTTGTTCTTTCAAAATATCATTCACTTAATTCAATTATGTCTTCTTTTCAATCTTGGTCTTTTTTTCCCACTCCTACCACTTACATTTGTATTATATACCTGAATAAAGGGACGTTTTGATTTGAACCCAGACCTGATAGACTTTCTCTCTTAAATATGTTTTCTTTTTCATTGCCTTTAAATATATGCGTAATTTCACGATATCGACATCATCATCATCATCTTACATGCATCCACTACAGGGTATAGGCCTCTCCAAGTTGTTTCCAAGAAATCCTGACTTTTGCGCATTGCAGCCACGTAATCGCTACTTGCTTACATACTATATTTCGTCCACCCAGCGTACCTTCAGTTTTCTTACAGGCCTAATTCTTCCTATTGGGTACCACTGGTTTACTTCATATGACCAACGATGTCCCGTTGTTCAGTTGACGTGCCTAGTCCAATTTCACGATATACTCCATACTATGTTGCAATCAATAAACCTATTTCAGTTAGTCAAATGCATAAAATGTAAGGAACTAGAGTGATGAAGGGTAAGAAAAGAGAGAAAATGAAGAGTGGGGAACCGTAATCATTGCTGGACCTGCAACTACGCACGGAGGAGAATCTGGTGACTTTCAGAAGAACTGAAATCTGTTCTTTATAGAAAAGTCACCAAAGCAGTCTTGATGTAGTACAATGGGCGCCAAAGACTACGAAATCGTCATTATTGAGAGAAGAGAAAGCTGATTACGCAATGGAAAGAGAAGTTTGGTGAAGTTCTGTAACAAAAAAATGTGTGAAATATGACAAATTGAAAAGTGTTTATTACAAGATGTTTTTTTTAATTTTTTATCCACTTTGCGTGGATTTCTCCTCTTACACAAATAGGATCTGCTTCTAGCGTTAGCTTATTCGTTAGGAAGAATATCAGCCAGGATTCTTCTCATACTGCTAGACGGTACCGAGAATATATCAACAGTGTCATTCAGTTGGTTCAATATCTCTATACCACGCGTGACTGAGTGTTTAGCCATGATATTCGTCGTGTAAGTTGGTATGTAGAACAGAGGGCGATTCCTTGCACGTCTATAATTATTAGGTACATATAAACTTAGTGCTTCTAGAATCGCGGGACAGTTAAAGCAACCTATATAACACTTTCGTTATATATGTGTACAATACAACCTGGCGGGCTTATTGTCATATGTTAATCTTCCCCAACCAACCAGAAAGGTGTAAACCAACCGTAAAAACAATAACCAGACTGGATCCTTACTTAAAAAAAAACTGGGTATAAAACGAGAATCGAATTCGCAACCCCGGGGATGAAGACAAGCGACAATCAACTAGGCCACGTTGGTCGTCTGAATGGTTGAATAGAAATGTTTAAATTTCTGTTCTCTTTAGCAACCTTAACAACGAAGTTGGTATAGTAATTTTCTCAGGAATGTGTTGAATGATTTTGTTTCCATATTCCTGATCGATAAACTAAGCATTATAATCTATCATACACTTGACATTGTCAAGCTAAAAAAATAACCTGAGGTCGTTTCTAACGACATGGCTGTGATAAGTTTGCAAATAACATTGATGTGATAGGGAAAAATATATTTGTAATGAAGTGGACAAGTTTAAAAAATCAAGCAGTATTTTTATAAAATTTATGTGTCAACTTATTTTTGGTTTATCATTTCTGTTTATTTTTTTTTCTTTTTACAGGTATTTTCATAGCACTTAGACCACCTATCGTTTTTTTTAATTTATTTACTCAGTTAATGTTATGATGTGAATGGAATGCGTGGTAGAGAAAGACCAAGGAAAGCATGGCTGGGTCAAATGAAAGTATTTTGAACGAAGGAAATGTAAAAAGTAAGAAAACTCGTTGAAGTTGTATGCATGAGAAGATGCTAGAAAGTAGAGGAGGGGAAATATGTATTTGTATCTCGATGAGAAATTCTAATGTTCTGTCTGACGACAGGGAAACGGCGTGATGTACGAGTATCATATGTGTGTTATAGAATTATTTTTTATTTTTTTAAGGACTTTCGTTTACAAATATAAATAACTATGGTTATGTGCTCGCGAATACACACAATTTCGTAATTTTCCTGTTGGGTTAGGCAGAGAGGTCAAAGGGCCTTAATTGTCTATACTAACATACTTTCTTCACTCTCATATACTATTTTATACAGTTCCTTCGGTTACTTTTACTCCTTATTATTTTATTGAATTATATTCACTTGATCCTACCATACTTTTTCTGGTCTCCCCTTACAACGACTTCCCACTCATGCTCGTATAATAATTTTATATAGTCAGTCTTTTGTTACTCATCGATTCAACACGTCCAAACACGTTATTTTTTACTCTACTCAAAAATCGGTCTTTAGTATTCAATCAGCCCATAACTTCATATATTATTGTCATACATTGACATATCCCATGTTTTTCTACTTTTACCGTCTATGTTGTTAGACTCTGTAATACACGACTTGAAACTAAATTAACATACTTCGAAAAGGGAATTAAACAATAATACCTTTCCCATCAGTAACACACTGGGTTTGTCCTGGTTTTCTATTATCCTTTTTTATATTCAATCTCAGTTTCCTTTTATTTACCGTCGATTGCCTTGTTAATTTTGTATTTATTATTATAGTATTGTATAATTTATTTTCTCTAAATTGATAATTTAATCGTCTATCTTTTGTCATACATTGACATACCATTTATTCTTCTAGATGTATCCGTTTTCAACGCATTCACTCAGCTTCTTTAATTATTTTTCCCATCCACGTTTCATTCCCATTCATCTGCAATCTGTACCTGAATTTCATTCTTCTCTGTCAACCTTTAACTTTATTATTATTGTAAATATAAATCACAAATCTATCTGAAACACTTTGAAGTTCATGCAAAGTAAAAAAAAAACTATTAAAATAGATGTCGCTCAAATATCACATTAATGTCGATAATTATTTAGATAGTTATGATTTAAGACAGATGAACATACTATATTTCACGTAATTTTTCCTTTTGTAAATAAAGTAAAGGGCGCATTATAATAATGCTATTGTAAATTTGAAATGTATTTATTTTATCCGCTTTGTGATGTTGTGTTGAATAAATAATAGTCGCAAGTGAAGATTTTATAGTTTGGACATTCAGCTGTCAATTGATGTGGCGGGCGGTATTGTTGTGTATAATGCAGTCTTTCAAAGGTCAAATTTTATTGATTTCTTTTCGTTTTTATAATAATACATTTTAAGTTTGTCTTCAAGCACTGTTTTATAATGTAACAGTTCAGAAAAATTAATTATCTAGTTAGTATATAAACGTTTAACTCCTTGCGGTTTATTTAATTAGCCAACTTCGTTGCTTAGTGAGTAAGACGATTGACTTTCATACGGAGGCTTCGGATTCGATTATACTGTTTTTTCCACATCCACGTTTTATCCCCATTCATAAATGTTGGTAATAATACGGGTAGTTATCATATTATTCTTCAAATTCCTTCGAAAAGTGTTTCCCTTAATATAAAAATCTCTGCCAATATGTCAAATAAATTTTTTTTTATTTCATTTGTCAACATTTTTTCGAAATCCAGTTATTTTCGTCAATCAGCGATTTTTAGTGATGAAGTCAGATATACTCGTATATTGGTACGAGTAATACAATAAGTATTAGTTTATATTATATAAACGTGAAGAAATATAATCTCAACATTTTATCAGATATTGGTTTATTTGAGTTACTTAAGATTTATTACCGTTATCTGACATTTGCAATAATTTAGATTACATGAATTCAAACGTTTATAAAAACTTTAAATAAAATTGATTACATTTATACAATTACGTCATGTGTCTCTTGGGGTAGGCAAAAATAAGAGATCACCACAACTTTCTATCTACAAATCCATAGACTTTGCCTCGTCCACATAAATAAATCTCGTCATACTTGTTATTCTGTTTTACAAACTTTTAACTTACCCTCATCCAATATCACCTACTTTTTAAATGCATTGTTTTCACGTTATAAAGAAAAACAAAATAGTAAAAAGTAACATTGTAAAGTCAAAATAGTAAAAAGTAACATTGTAAAGTCAAAATAGTAAAAAGTAATATTGTAAAGCCAAAATAGCAAAAAGTAACACTGTAAAGTCAAAATAGTAAAAAGTAATATTGTAAAGTCAAGATAGTAAAAAGTAACACTGTAAAGTCAAAATAGTAAAAAGTAACATTGTAAAGTCAAAATAGTAAGAAGTAACAATGTCAAGTCAAAATAGTAAAAAGTAACATTGTAAAGTCAAAATAGTAAAAAGTAATATTGTAAAGTCAAAATAGTAAAAAGTAACATTGTAAAGTCAAAATAGTAAAAAGTAACATTGTAAAGTCAAAATAGTAAAAAGTAACACTTTGAAGTCAAAATAGTAAGAAGTAACATTGTAAAGTCAAAATAGTAAAAAGTAACATTAAAGCCAAAATAGCAAAAAGTAACACTGTAAAGTCAAAATAGTAAAAAGTAATATTGTTAAGTCAAGATAGTAAAAAGTAACACTGTAAAGTCAAAATAGTAAAAAGTAACATTGTAAAGTCAAAATAGCAAAAATTAACATTGTAAAGTCAAAATAGTAAAAAGTAACATTGTAAAGTCAAAATAGTAAAAAGTAATATTGTAAAGTCAAAATAGTAAAAAGTAACATTGTAAAGTCAAAATAGTAAAAAGTAACATTGTTAAGTCAAAATAGTAAAAAGTAACACTTTGAAGTCAAAATAGTAAGAAGTAACATTGTAAAGTCAAAATAGTAAAAAGTAACATTAAAGCCAAAAAAGTAAAAAGTAACATTGTGAAGTCAAAAGAGTAAAAAAGTAACATTGTAAAGTCAAAATAGTAAAAAGTAACACTGTAAAGTCAAGATATTAAAAAATAACATTGTAAAGTCAAAATAGTAAAAAGTAACATTGGAGAGTCGAATATAGTACAAAGTAACACTGTTATTATCATGTAAAAAACATACACCCTTCAACCCAACCCAGCATTCTTAATTTCTATACTCAGATACTGTAGATTTGTTGACTGAATAACTAGGAATTCATGTTTTAAGTTTACCAGCTTATCACATATGTCAATTAAATATTCTCGTTACTGAAAAGAAAATAAACTTATGAAATATACAAGATTAAATTGTTTTCAGTTAAATAAAAAAAATAAAAACAATAATAGGATTATTTATTTATTTCAGTCTATCTTATACTTGCCAGTCTTTAAAATACATTTACACCACCTTATTTTTTAAGGCTTTTAATATTCATTCCCAGTTGATTATACTTAACACATGAATATTGACAAACATGTATTAATAATTTAGTCATTGTTAGCTCTATCATACATTGTAATACTAGATTTTCTTCGGAAACTGCTTTCTCTTTTTAAGAATTAATTTATTTGGTCGTGCCACGTTTTTATAGGTCTTCTCAAACATTTCGTACCTTCTATTAGAATATAATATTTTTATACAGTTTTCTTTTTTATTTTTTTTCTACGTAGACGAACCATCTCAAACACCTAATTTTCATTACTATACTATATATTTGCAATATTTTATGTTGTCGTCATTCCTTATTCTATCATACATTGTTTGTTGTATCACAGAACTTTGCAATATTTTATGTTGTCGACATTCCTTATTCTATCATACATTGTTTGTTGTATCACAGAACTTTGCAATATTTTATGTTGTCGTCATTCTTTATTCTATCATACATTGTTTGTTGTATCACAGAACTTTGCAATATTTTATGTTGCCGACATTCCTTATTCTATCATACATTGTTTGTTGTGTCACAGAACTTTGCAATATTTTATGTTGTCGTCATTCCTTACTCTATCATACATTGTTTGTTGTATCACAGAACTTTGCAATATTTTATGTTGTTGTCATTCCTTATTCTATCATACATTGTTTGTTGTGTCACAGAACTTTGCAATATTTTATGTTGTCGTCATTCCTTATTCTATCATACATTGTTTGTTGTATCACAGAACTTTTAAGTCAATATTTATAAAAAAAATATAAGAATTAACAACAACGGGGTAGGCAGAGAGGGTAGAGTGCCAAAGTTTCGTATCTCGATACACATCGGCACACCATATCATACAACTCCTACGATTTCTTTTCCGTCTTTCAAAATATCATTAACTTGATCTAATCATACTTTCCTTCATCTTCCTCTACCCGCATTCTGTTATATTTGTATTATACGAGTATATTCGATTCTTAGTATGTCTTAATTAATTCCTTCTATATGTTCAAATACCTAATCTTCTTCATCCTACTTAATACATCACCCTTAAGTTCACATTCATCCCTTAACACTTGCCATCCTGTGATGGATAGCGAGTGACCAGGACTTATATTTAATTTGATTATTAGACGTTTTAATACACAATAAAATGATTTTTATAGCTAATTACAAAAATAACCTAGCAGATTTTGCATAATTTTAATTTAAAACATACATTTTTCACTGGACGCTTAGTGTCCAGCACCATGGCTGGCGGAATTTTTTAGCACAGTAAGGCAAGTGTTAATCACTTCATTTCGTATTCTATCATTAATTTTATGTGTTAAAAATTAATGTGTCAAACCTCTAGCTTAATTGTAAAAGGACCTGGTTTCGATCCCACCGGTTCATACATAATTTGGGATAAGGAACACATATAGTTCCTGATTTTTTACATTTTCTTCATTCAAAATATCATACACTTGGTCCAATCATACTTTCTTTGGTCTTCCTATACCATGGCTTCCTCTCACATTTACCCTGTATGTTTATTATTTTGTTATGACTTCATTCATTCGTTCCACGCGCTCTAACCATCGCACAGCCTTTTTCGTCATCTTACTTAATACATTAGCTTGAAGTTTACATTCTTCCCTAATCCCTTCATTTAATTAATTATCATTATATATACTATATTCTTCTTAGCGCACGCGATTCTACATAATTTATTTGCCTAGTGTTAGTCTTATTTAAGATAAAAATTATACATAAATGTAAAAAATAAATAATTTTCCTCTTATTCTACGCAATTCTACGCTTTTATCTTGCTTTAAGTTTCACAGCGAAACATTGAGTCCAGGATTCTATTATGAGCAATAAGCTTTGTTTTTTTTTAAAATAAAATAGCGTAGAAATAATGAGATTTTCTTTAAAGCGTGGGCTAAACTGTTTGACCCGAATGCACGAAGAATCGTATAAGATATAACTGTATGGGTTGCCTAAATCCAATTAAAAGTTTTGAATCAATTATTTTCATAAATTGGAATATTCACTCGGAATTCCACTGCTTGAGTACGTGTACAGTTGGAGAAGCGGGGGTCTAGCCAGTGCCTCTCAAACTTTTGTATCTGTTGAAGAGAATTTGGACGTAGATATTCAAAAACGACCCCAACCCATATTCTGAGAAAATTGAAGAGCATGTAAACGGTTTTCTATTTATTAGTTTATACGATATTTCGGAGTGCTGTACCATGTGGTTTGGGTTATGATGCTGACGTTTACGTTACGGTTGAGACCACTTATGAAGAAGTTGACTTCAAACAAGTCATGATGATGAAAACTATAACGTTTTCGAAACGTCGGCATTATAAACCAAATTACGCGGTACAACCCTCCAACAAACCTCATACAACTGATACGAAGAACCGCGGAAGCCTCAAAACATATAATATATTAGCTTTATATGAGCTTGTATAGAATATTTCTTAAACAGAATTTTACCATGATACGAGTGTACTTGTTTATATGCCTTGATATTTATTTTAATAATAGGCTATCCACGCAAACTAGAATGATTTGTGCCATCAAATTAAAGTCACTACGCAATTATATAACAAAACTTATACAAAAAAATGTCAATTCTAGACAATGTAACGTTTCAATTCCTTAAGCTTCAAAAATTTAATAATCGATCTATAAGTGGGAAAGTTCCATGAAGAAAGAGAAACGCCACATTCATTGAACGCGGTAAATATGTGGCTTTTAGTAAATAAAATATATTTCGCTAAGGACAACCGAAAATAAATAAATCAATGGATACAAATTAAAATATCAAACATTCATAATTTTATTTTTTTATGTGGCAAGATGACCAAGTCAATAACTTTATCGAAATTAATTTTGTTCGAAATCAAATGTTCAATAGAGAGAAATGCAATATTTGAAATTCTCGTTTGTCCAAGACTAGATCTGAAATAAGTTGTGATTATTTTTGAATTTACTAAACCATATTTTTCTGTCTTTATGGTCACTGGTATTAATATAAAAAATGCAATATCAATAAAGCGATATGATTCGGCCAGAGAATATTCATGGATCATTTTTCGGAGAACCAACACAGATATAAGAAGTAATTACTGCTGAAATTTAAAGCTACGATTTTTTTAAATCATTTTATGTTATTTTTCTTTTTATACCATCCGATTTTGGCGCCTTGAGCCTGTGCCCCGGTTGCCCCACCTTTGTCGAGGCTCTGGTCCAACCATTAAATTCCCTACGAATTGAAACGGTAGAAATATGTCCCATCAACATTATGAAAACATCGATATTAGGGCGTAGTACAGATTGTCCTCGACTTACGACCGAGATACGTTCCTGGACTTTGGTCGTAATTCGAATTGGTCGTAAGTCGAATTTCATACAAAATATGTATGTACTTACATATTAAAATAAAACATGTGTATTTATTTATATTTTTTTATTGTTAAATTTATACTTATTTATTAATACAAAATAAAATATTTACTTCATTAATATTTAAAATCTTTCGTCATCTGTACTTATATAAGTACATGTGTACAATCCATTGGCTCATCAACAGTAGTGGAAGAAGAAGCAGTAGTAGTCTTTTTAAAAAACATATCCAATTTTAGTTTTGTTTGTTGTTTTTTTTCCCTGTATATTTCTTTGTAGCAAGCAAGATCTTTCTGAATACGGTTTATACTCAAAAATCTTTCGTTATCCGAATCCATTTTTGCATTACTTGGTCAATTTGAAGGAACACTGCTTCCATTTCTTTCAATACAAATTTTTTAGGAGATTCCAAGACCATTTCTTTTTTTTTAGTCTCTTCTTCAACCCTTTGATTTTCGATGCATAGTAATTCTTCATTTGTAAGATCTTCCAAATCATTTTCTATAAGTTGGTCTATGTCTTCACGATCAATATTAATATCATGTTTGTTGCAAAGCTCTACAATGAGATTTGTAGTGTGTTCAATTTCATTTTCTTTTTCAAATTGCGACTGAGTTATGTTTTCAAAACGTTTAGTAAGCTTTTTCCATATTCCATACATGCACGATGATGTGACCTCTTGCCATCCCTTTCCAATATTTTTAATTGCTTGATGAATATTAAAATTCTTCCAAAACTCTTTAAACGTTTTTCCCTCGTCAAGCGCTACTATTGCTTGGGCAAATGTAGGTTTTAAATAATAGGCTTTAAATGTGGCTCCCTGGTCCACATCCCGCGATCTACTGACCGGCAGGAAGTTTTTATGGCATCATTATTGCGTCATCTTTGTTTACGCATGAATCAGGGTTGACAAAGGCGCACCGTAATTAATGCAATTTAAAAAAAATAAAAAAAAATTTGGTCGTAAGTGCGAATGGTCGTAAGTAGAACCGTCGTAAGTCGAGGACTACCTGTATAGAGCTGTAACGCGAACAGAAAAAGCCGATTATCGACGGACAATATAGCCGTGACGGCATCGTGTGAATGGGCCCTTATTGTTTATGATTATTATTCCAAGTAAAATGCCATACACGGACGCATATATGTGCAAACAATTCAAATCAATTAACATTTTCATTCGGTTTATATGATATAAAGAATGATTTATCTTGTAATATTATTTAGTAAAAAACCAAACCGGTATAATGTATTTATTACTCTTCAATTGAGATCATTCCTTACAATCCTGTATTAGCCACGTGCACAGAACTTCGAACATTTCAAAATGTTTAATTTTGAATTAATCTTTTCTGCACAATATTTTTGAAAATAAGTCCACATGTATTTTTTTAAAATTTGCTACAATGTGAATTAAGCATTAAGACATAACGTATGTATTCAATGAATTGGCTGATTTGCACAAGGTAATGTTTTATTGTATAAAAGTGGCACCAATTTTATATCTTGTAGAATAAATTAACGTATTAATACCAAAAAGTATACCAAACAATTGTCAGACCCGCACTCTTCTATGGCTCCGAATGCTGGACGATGTATACCTCTTACTCTAGGCAACTAGAAACTGCTGAAATGCGCATGCTAAGATGGTCAGCAGGTGTGTCCCTAAGAGACAAAATAAGAAGCTCACACATTCGTGGAAGCCTGGGTGTTACAGACATCAACAGCAAGATGGAGGAGAGGCGATTGAGATGGTATGGGCACGTTGGTCGCAGAGCACCCGATCACATTGTGAACCAGGCAATCTTCCTCGAATAACAACCAGAGGAAGACCAAGGAATTCATGGGTGGTGCAAAGAGATAACCTGATGCAGAGGCACGGCCTGGGGGACGTAGTCCGGGACAGAAGAGCATACAACCTGAGGACGAGGAGAGCTGACCCCAACAGTCTTCGCAGACAATGAGTTGGGATGGAGCCAGGGAGAGAGATAAATTAGCGTATTAAGTGGTTTGTATGTGTTAATTTAACGAGTGAAAAAAGACTGACTTCAATACCACATCAGAACCTAGCCTCACGGCGTAGTTAGACCTTTATGTAGTATGGAGTGGTTGACGACCTCCATGCCCTAGGTAAAGAGCTTGTCTTCAACCCGGGGGATTCGGGCTCGATACTCGACGGTTTAGAAAAATATTAAAAAAAAAAGTCCCAGTGTGGTCAAAGAGTTCGTCTAAAAACAATACTAGAGCGCGCTAGAATTGTGCGGTGCTGTAGTCAACATCTAAGATAGTGAACAGCGAGTTTCGTGCTTATCCGAGTGGTTATAAAAAAAAACCAAAGATCAGATTAACGAAGCTGAATACAAATTTGTCTTCCAGACATTATCTTCAGCATGTGCACATCACAAATGGATGGATTAATAAACTTCAAGAACGTCGTGTTTTTAACTTTATAAAATATAGCTCACAGTTTACCTTCTTCCTCCGTGAGATGGGCATACAACTCTTGCAGAACTTGATCCTACTGGCAAAAAATTCCCCAAGCTGATCGGCCACTTGCCATTTCCTCCCAGTCTTCCTCCACTTCCATCACACAAAGATCCTGCTGCGCGTTATCTAAAAGCTTCTATCTAGGTCTGTCAAGTGGTCTTATTCCGTGTTGTCGGAATGATCATTGTTGACCGTCTCAACTGAGACCTGCTTACATGACCTATTCATTGTTTACCGTCTCAACTGAGACCTTCTTACACGACCTATTCATTGTTTACCGTCTCAACTGAGACCTTCTTACACGACCTATTCATTGTTTACCGTCTCAACTGAGATCTGCTTACATGACCTATTCATTGTTTACCGTCTCAACTGAGACCTTCTTACACGACCTATTCATTGTTTACCGTCTCAACTGAGATCTGCTTACATGACCTATTCATTGTTGACCGTCTCAACTGAGATCTGCTTACATTACCTATTCATTGTTGACCGTCTCAACTGAGATCTGCTTACATTACCTATTCATTGTTGACCGTCTCAACTGAGACCTGCTTACATGACCTATTCATTGTTGACCGTCTCAACTGAGACCTGCTTACATGACCTATTCATTGTTGACCGTCTCAACTGAGATCTGCTTACATGACCTACTCATTGTTGACCGTCTCAACTGAGATCTGCTTACATGACCTATTCATTGTTGACCGTCTCAACTGAGATCTGCTTACATTACCTATTCATTGTTGACCGTCTCAACTGAGACCTGCTTACATGACCTATTCATTGTTGACCGTCTCAACTGAGACCTGCTTACATGACCTATTCATTGTTGACCGTCTCAACTGAGACCTGCTTACATGACCTATTCATTGTTGACCGTCTCAACTGAGATCTGCTTACATGACCTATTCATTGTTGACCGTCTCAACTGAGACCTGCTTACATGACCTATTCATTGTTGACCGTCTCAACTGAGATCTGCTTACATGACCTATTCATTGTTGACCGTCTCAACTGAGATCTGCTTACATGACCTACTCATTGTTGACCGTCTCAACTGAGATCTGCTTACATGACCTATTCATTGTTGACCGCATCAACTGAGATCTGCTTAAATGACCTACTCATTGTTGACCGTCTCAACTGAGACCTGCTTACATGACCTATTCATTGTTTACCGTCTCAACTGAGACCTGCTTACACGACCTATTCATTGTTTACCGTCTCAACTGAGATCTGCTTACATGACCTACTCATTGTTGATCGTCTCAACTGAGACCTGCTTACATGACCTATTCATTGTTGACCGTCTCAACTGAGATCTGCTTACATGACCTATTCATTGTTGACCGTCTCAACTGAGATCTGCTTACATGACCTACTCATTGTTGACCGTCTCAACTGAGATCTGCTTACATGACCTACTCATTGTTGACCGTCTCAACTGAGACCTGCTTACATGACCTATTCATTGTTTACCGTCTCAACTGAGACCTGCTTACATGACCTATTCATTGTTTACCGTCTCAACTGAGACCTGCTTACATGACCTATTCATTGTTTACCGTCTCAACTGAGACCTGCTTACATGACCTATTCATTGTTGACCGTCTCAACTGAGACCTGCTTACATGGCCTGTTCGTTTCGTTATATTATATTGTTGATAATAAATCAGTGGTCGTCTTCTTAATTTTCGAACTACTTTATTAGATTTCAATTTGCACTCTCAAGTAGACTGTTTTACGTCAAGTATCTTTCACAGTATTCAGTTTTCGAAGCTTAGTATCTTTTGTTGGCTTTTGAGTGTCATTATTTGTATCAATGCAGAGGAAGCGAAGTTACGTGTTACGATATTAACTACTTATGACTTAGGTCATATCTAACCTTTAAAAAAAAACTCGTTTTTCTAAATTAATTATCCGATCGTCTTGCTTTAGGTGTGCCATCAGATCCAACTAATTTGACATTGGAATGGCGAGGGGAAACTCGACTACGAGGTCCAGCAACAATAACATATCGGAAGATCTTTTTTTTTTTTTAAAAAGAATAGATATGACCGAAGTCATAGGTATCCTTATAACCTCGAATACTAGGCGGAAAAAGTGCCTATGTAGTTCGAGGGGAGTAGCACAGCGCGGGGTTCGAACCGACGACCTTCCGCACGGAAGTCCAGTGCGTTACAGCGCGGCCATGCACCTTCAAAGGTTTCTTTGTGGTTCGTTTTTCTTTGGTAAGTTATCTGCGGTTTTTTTTTACCAATTATGTTTTTCTGAACATATGCAGACGCGGGGAAGTACCTAATATAATGGCCGCAGCGATTACCTTCTTATTCATATATTTAACATGTTTATATGCATTATATAATATTTTTAATCTGTTAATAACAGTGGGTACAAGTCTCGAGTCGCAACACCCTTGAGAAGAGTTTGCACTCTAAACGGCGCTGTATAAATTGTCCTTTTATTATTATTTTGAAATCGAGAAGTATCTAAATTTGATTTTATATGTGTTAATGTTCAACCTTACTTAAACAGCCGCATCCTTTAACCCTTCCCTTACGGTGATAAAATTGAAACGCGTGCTCCGGTGTTGGGTAGTGAGTACGCGATCAAAAATTTGCGATTTTAAATCGGAAAAATAATAACATTCATAGATAATCCCCTTAATTAATTATAATTGAAGTTAAAAATTATAATAATTGAGATTTATTTGCTGAAAACATTAAAAAACAATCTGGCAACGCTCACGGAACGGGCGTAGATCTAGTCTCGTTGCCAACTCAACAGCTACTGCGGCGCGGCAGGGTTGGTGGCTAGCTCGGGCGTGGCTTACACTTGCGAGGTTGAGACAATTGAGCTCCTCGCTATTCAGTGACGTATGCAAAAGTGAGATGCGAATATAGTGTCGTGCTTCCCACATACTCTTCACCTATCGTCAAGACCCAAGATCGAGGCACTCACGGCGTTTAAATGCGAATTTGTTTCCGATATTCACGAAATACTTACGATGTAGTCGATAAATTCTAATTATTATTAATATTATTTTTTAAATCAATGCGTAAATATATTATGGAGGAATACCTAAAATCTTAACCTTGTATTTATTATATTTATAGAGATATTGATGGTTATTTGAAGCAACGTGTAGAAGATACCCAACACAGGGAAGGAAAGGTTAAGGTGGTATACATATTTAGGCCATTCTGGTAATCGTTATTAAAAGCAGGTCATCTGCATACCCAAATATATTGTATTTGGTATCTAACACCAGCTCATAAGCGTCAAGTAAATTCACTTATTACAAAACAGGATGTAGATAATGAATAGCAATTGCCTATAATTATGCAAAAGAATACCTAATCCACAACACGCACTTCTTCGGTTAATTCGAAATATCAAAAAGGCATACCTCAATCACTCAAACGTTCATCGCTCCTCCTTCTCAACGTTCTTTACTATTTATGACGCCAGACTCTGGAAATATATTGTTTTTAAATGTGTACGACGTAAGAAAATCTCCAAATATTTGGAATAAAAATTTATAAATATATACTGGAATATGCAGGATGTACGAGTCTACTGATCTCTCTAAACTGTGAACAGAATCATAAGTAAACAGCCTACACTATGAACATTGTTAGCTTCTTGCTTGTCACAAAATTTAAAAAAAATAGGGATCCTCCTTTGGCCACTCCACGGCCCAACCCTGCATTGGCGCTGCACGTCACCATCCCCGCGCCAAAAAAGAAAACATCAAATAATGCCGAGTAGTTACAAAAAACAGGTAACAGTCTGTAACATTTAGAAACATTTATACTATTGTACATAAGATATTAAAAAAAAGAAAAGAAAATTGACATAATATTTTTCTAATGTACTATTATATATATTATATGATTGGGCAAGCAGTTGAACCATTTCAAGTTGAATACATATTTGAGGATTGTAATGTAAATGCATAAATATTATTGAAATGTTGAAGAAAAATCTATAGTAATTTAAAAACACGTCCAAAATACTTATATACACATATGTGACACGTCAACACACGTCCAAAATACTTACGTAAACACATCCAAAATACTTATATACACATAAGATTGGAAATATTAACTGTCATGACAAATACTTGCCAGTAGGAATATTTGAAAATTTAAATTATGGAATTGTGGATGTTTAGTTTTTTTCTCATTGATTGGCCCTTCTTGAATGATTGTTAGATAAACGTAAATTAACAGAGAAAAAAAAAATTTTTCTTACAATAATATACGTACGGTTAAAACATACTCGATTCAATAAAACGCTACATTGGTGTTTTTCTTGCTGGCAATTCAAAGGTACACCACCACTTATTTAATTTAGCATGATATAATTGAGGATTACCTACAAAGCAATAAAATCATCTATTATTTGAAATAAAGATGAACTTATATGTACTAGAATAGTCTACAGTCGAAGTTAGCCGATTATGGCCGACAGTCTCTTTCTTAAGCCCGATGTGTATTACTTACCGCCGGGTAATGGAATGACCTTTCTTGGCATGTTGGATGAAATAACGTAATGACCTTTCTTGGCATGTTAGATGGTATAACGTAATGACCTTTCTTGGCATATTGGATGATATAACGTAATGACCTTTCTTGGCATGTTGGATGAAATAACGTAATGACCTTTCTTGGCATGTTGGATAAAATAACGTAATGACCTTTCTTGGCATGTTGGATGAAATAAAGTAATGACCTTTCGCCTAGTAATCGACATGAACCAACTCAACTCGTGTTTAGCTGGTTGGAAGAGATTGCCGGATAGAAATATACTTGTGATTTGTATATTTACCAATAAATTGACTAATAAATAAATGTTAATGTTAACTTTTATTAGTTGATTTCCAACATGCTTCAAATATTTTAAGAAAAATATTAATTCATACTTACATACCATTACATAATTTCCCTGTTAGAGTAGGCAGAAAGAACTGAGTGCCAAGCTTTTCTATCTCGACACACATCCTTGGCTTCTAATACATACATACACCTCCTAATACAACTCTCGCGATTTCTCTGACTTACATTTCCTTTTTTCAAAGTATCATTCACTTTATTCAACCACACTTACCTTGGCAAGGAATATCAACGTTACTTGAACACCTTGTTGAAGTATTCCTCTAACACACCTTCATATTTGCATTGCATATTTGTTTTTCAGTCTTTCTTCATTCATACGTTCTATTATACATGCCCAAAATATCAGACTTTTCGTCTTCATCTGACTCAACATATCAGCCTTACGTTTAAATTAATCTCTAATCACTTCATTCCGCATTCTGTCATACATAGTCCCACCATATATTCGTCTCAGTACACGCATTTTTACAGCATTTATTTGGCGCCTTTCAGTTTTTAACCATGTTCACGTTTCACTCCATACCATTCATTAAATTTAGTATTATGTTAAAATACGGTTGTGGATTATCTTAGCAGATTTTGATACCGTTCGGTTCGAGTATATTTGTTTAAATGCCCAATTGACTTCCTTGTCTATTATTACACGCCGTTCTATATACTCGTATGTCTTGTAACTTTTCTATCATCTGAAAAAAAAACTGCTCAAAAAGCAGAATTTCTTAACTAAATAATAAAACGTATTAAAGTTACCCGTTGTTCTTCTCTACGCTTTAAATTTCATAAAATATTAATTATTAAACTCCATTCAATTTATTAAAATAACTAGTGTCTAAGCGCAGTTGTCTGTAAATTATACGTTTAAATTCAAAGAAGAAATATTAAACTAGATGTGGTAAAAAAAGAAGGAGCTCTAGAGTATGGGTGAACAAAGATAAATAAATTATTTAGCTAATTTCATGCTCAAGGCAGGGATACGTTTCTCCCCTTCCCATAGATTCCCATTATTCCCCCGACTCTACCATTCCCCCGGATTCCCCCTTCAACCTATTATAGCGACTGTGCTTTCATAGTTATTTGTTTTATAAGAAACTACGCCAAGGAACGAGAAACTAGAATTTAAAGCAAGTTATAAAAAATCTGTTTGTTTTATATGTATACGAAATCATATGAAGACGTTTTTAAACAATAAAACAATTAGCCAAGATAGTTCTATAACGAAATCATATGAAGACGTTTTTAAACAATAAAACAATTAGCCAAGATAGTTCTATAACGAAATCATATGAAGACGTTTTTAAACAATAAAACAATCAGCCAAGATAGTTCTATAACGAAATCATATGAAGACGTTTTTAAACAATAAAACAATCAGCCAAGAGTGTTCTATAACGAAATAACTCAAAAAACCTTATTGTTGACATTTATTTTATATTTGATACAGGTTTGTCCCAGAACGTTATCAATAAAACTTAAAAGCAAATTCTACAAGACAGTGATCAGGCCTACTATACTACAAGGAGCCAAGAATTGACATCTAAAGGAAAATGAGGAACAACTGCTTCATGTCGAGGAGATGTACATGTTACGGTGGTCATTGAGCGTCACTAGATTGGACAAGATCCGAAATGAACGAATACTCGAAACAATCAAAGTTGTGCCAATAGTATATAAAGCCTGGGAAGCACGATTACGTCGGTCCTGAACGTCTTCAGGATGAAGTACCGGAGGAGAAAAATCCTTCCATTGGTGGTCGTAAAGCTCACCAAATCACCGGAAGGAAAGCGCGTATATAACGACCTGCACAAGATCTTCGATATGAAGATCTCTGTAGAGGAGTTAAGAAAATCAACTTCCCCGGGACAGTGCCACCGCTGTCAAAAATTCTTTCACAGCGCTGGCAGCTGTCACGCCCCTCACGCTTGCGTCAAATGTGGGCTAAACCACCGAACAGCGGAATGCATAAAGCCCCGCGACATTCCCGCTACTTGTGCGAACTGCACAGGTGCACACGCGGCCAGCTACAAAGGCTGTCCAGCCTTTCCGAAGCCCCGCAACCAAACACGGGCCCACCCCCCCGCACCACCTACAGCCGAAGAATTCCCCAGGCGTTTCCCTCCTCTGGCAAAACCAGAGATGAGTGCTGATCCTCCCGCGATATCTTACGCAAGCATTGCGAAAAACGCTCGTCCTCAACCCCCACAACCCCCTCAAGAATACCCGTCGCAAGAACACATCGCGACAGTTATGAGAAACCTCGAAGTGGCAATGACAGCAGCCCGAGAGGCTCTCAACAAACTCTCAATATACCACGCGACGTACCTTAATCTGAAAAGATAGGCACACATATTATTTCCCATATTTATCTATGTAAATATATATTATAAGTCACAGCGTTATCCCTCCTCGTCTTCATAGTATATTTATTATAACATAGTATATATTTCTATCCTTTCTCCTCTGTATACATATTTATCAACGCTCGTGACATATAAAAATATAAGTATATTAATAAGTAACTTTTATGTATTCACAACCTTAATTTATGTATCGAATCTTAATCTTTCCTCTATTAAAAAAAAAAATCTATACACACCACCACCCAAATTTCCTGACAAACATACCAAGCCCGTTCTAACACACCAGATGAAGGAGTAAGGTGTCCGTAAATCGGACCGACACTCCGAGCAAATCATCAACTTGAGGACTACGTCGGTATGGGCGCTTGCAGTAGCAGGATGAAGCGACGAATTGGCAACATATAAATAAACACTGAGGAAGATTCAAGAAGAGTCTACATATAAGAAAGTGGGTGAGAAAATGACGAGACTCGGACTATCCCCGAACGATTGTTGAGATAGAGAGAAAATCGTCCAAGCAGCAACCCCAAATGTTGAGATAGAGAGAAAATCGTCCAAGCAGCAACCCCAAATGTTGAGATAGAGAGAAAATCGTCCAAGCAGCAACCCCAAATGTTGAGATAGAGAGAAAATCGTCCAAGCAGCAACCCCAAATGTTGAGATAGAGAGAAAATCGTCCAAGCAGCAACCCCAAATGTTGAGATAGAGAGAAAATCGTCCAAGCAGCAACCCCAAATGTTGAGATAGAGAGAAAATCGTCCAAGCAGCAACCCCAAATGTTGAGATAGAGAGAAAATCGTCCAAGCAGCAACCCCAAATGTTGAGATAGAGAGAAAATCGTCCAAGCAGCAACCCCAAATGGATACGATAAAGAACAAGTTATTTGTTTAATTCCATTACATCAAATAACAGGAAAAAAATTAAATTAATAAAGTCTAAATATACTCGTAGTATAACGGAATTTAAATTAAATAAATAGAAGATCAAAATTAGCTTGGAGTTCCTTTGGACGACTAAACTACATCTTCAAGAGCAAGCTCCCAATCTGCCTCAAACGGAAGGTATTTAACCAATGCATCTTGCCAGTACTAACATATGGATGCGAGACTTGGACTTTATCGGTACGAATGTTACAAAAGCTCCAAACAACACAACGCAGCATGGAGAGGTGCATGCTAGGTTATACCAGAAGAGACCGAAAACGTAATGAGTGGATACGAGCCCAAACAAAGGTTGAAGATGTTATAGAGGTTGCAAAAAGACTCAAGTGGAAGTGGGCTGGACATATCGCCCGAGCAACAGACCATCGTTGGACGTATGAAGTAATCCAGTGGCACTCAATAGGTATAAAAAGGCCTGTAAGAGACCTAAGGCGCGCTGGGTGGACGAAATACGTAAGCATGCAGGTATTATGTGGCAACAATGTGCAAAGGACAGGATTTTGTGGAGACAACTTGGAGAGGCCTACATCCTGCAGTGGATAGATACAGGCTGATGATGATAACGGAATTACAACTGGAACAATTTTACTCACCCTGTTAAGTGGCTCAATTATACCTACAAAGTTTAGGAGTTCAATCCGTAATGTTTCCAACAATTTTTGCTGTTTTTCGACACCTTTCCAAAAGTGATATTCTGGAGATATTTGATGATCACAAGAAATGAAGACGATAGTGGTCTAATTAAAGGTTACCACTCGCGCTAAGCAAGCGGGCGCCTCAAGTACGATTCAAAGCATATTCCCTTCTGGTTTACTCTAAGAATGTGATACAATACATTCGAATAGAACTTTTAACCAACACAAATAATTAGTGCTGTATTAACCGTTTTACTGCAAGACATTTTTTTCAATATTACATAACGTCTACATATAGACTCTCAACACGCTAACGGTTAAATTCCACCTAACGAAAGGCTGCAATATATCAAACCTGCTTGGAATTTTTATCTCCTTGCCATTGAACCTTTGGGCTTTATCAGTCAAGAGTAAGTGCGTGCTGAAGTGCAACATCTTGTACACTATAACCCAATGTAAATTATGTTATTTTATAGCTCGGAACGAGTAATATAGTTTCTCCGCTTTTTGTTTCATAGCTGTGAAATGTCTAGCGCAAGTAAATTTTTCAAGAGATTAGGTGACATTTTGTCTTGATAATTTTATGTATAAATATGCTTAAATGAAGAAGCTGTCTCTGTTTCATGTCAATAATTTTAAAAGTTCTTGTGAAAGGGGATGTACTTTCTCTGGGAGGGGGATGTTAAAACATTATATATAGCAAGTATGTACATTGTAGTCTTTTTTCGTTTTTATTTCATTGTCACGGCCAATAGACGTAATCACCATACTCGACTAAAAAGATAACGAGCGCGTCATTTCTTTTATAACAGGCAATCCAACCAAACTAGGAGATTTATGTCACCAAATTAAAGTCACTATGCAATTATATAAGTTAATAAAATAAAACTAATTAAAAAAAAAATGCTAATTCTATACAATTTAATTGTACTTCAAGTTTCAATTGACAGTTTTTGAGGGATGCGATAAATATTTTTAGCCGCAGAAGGCCCATTGTACGAGGCGTATCCAGAAAGTAAGTGTACTGAGGCTCTCAGGACTGGATGGATTTTATTTTCGACATGTTGGCTACACTTCCGTGTAGCCTGACCCTTCCCCTCCGCAACGAGACCGGTTCGAGGTCAGTATGTTGAGAAGTGTCGACGCGACAACACGTTTCGTGAAAAATGTCAATCCAATCTCCCGCCAAGTGCGAAATACGCGGCGTCATCCGTTATCTCGTTTGGAAGGGAAAACCTCCGGTTGAGGTTTATAATGAGGTGAAAACTGCATATGGTGATAAAGCTATGAATCGTACGAGTGTGTACAAGTGGTGTCGCGAGTTTGAAAACGGTCGTACGTCTGTGCATGATGATCAGAGGAGCGGAAGACCTTCAATTGTGACTGACGAAATTGTTTTGGGACTGTCAAGGCATAATTTTAATTGAATATATGCCTCAAGGGGAGACCATCAACTCTGCAAGATACTGTGAGACCCTAAAAAAATTGCGGAGGGCGATTCAGAACAAGAGGAGAGGCATGCTGACAAAGGGAGTCTGCCTGCTGCACGACAATGCCAGACCACACACGGCCAACACCACGAAGGAACTGCTCGCCTCGTTTAAATGGGATGTCCTGAACCATCCCGCGCATTCCCCTGACCTAGCACCTTCAGATTACTATCTCTTTACCTCCCTGAAGCTGCACATGGGTGGAAAAAGGTTTTCAACCGACGAGGAGGTAAAGGAGGAGGTGGAGAAGTGGACGGAGGGGTTGGCGGGAAACTACTTCGAGGAAGGCATCAAAAAGTTGATACCCCGCTTCACCATCTGCATTGAGAGGAATGGCGACTATGTCCAAAAATAGCTTACATATGTACTACGGTAACCACGTAATTTTTTTGTTTAAATAAAAAAAATTGTAGCCTACAAAAATTCAGTACACTTAGTTTCTGGACTTACCTAGTAATTCAATTATAACGTGAGGCTCCAATCTTAAATCACACTCCACATAAACACTCAAATTGTGTATCTCTGCAGATAGGGCCACGTTGCCAGTCTTTATTTACGGTGGATCCTTTAGGCTAAGGCCACACCAAAGTGCTTCGCTTAGTCCTAAGCTAGATGCTACGTGACTAATAGACTAGGTGACTTCAGGCTTGGCCACACCAAAGTGCTTCTCACAAATTCATTCGACATTTGGGAGCGGTTGAGTCAACAAACGATGCCACTCTCAAAACTAACCAGAAAGTTACTTCTCTCAGAGAATTTAAGTTTAAAATTTCGAACATCTCAAATTCGAACTTGTCGGGTGCATAATGTTAATTTATCTAGAAGTAGAGTGGGTTTCACGATAGTTGGCACTGCTAGTCTAGGATGACCATATTTTAATTTATTTTTTTAATATACTATTATATATTTTTAAATATTGTCTATCTGATATTTTCTATTCCAGTAAAATACTTACTTACTATAATAATCATAATATAATATCAGATTGAGGTATGTACCTAATGACAATATTGAAATCAATGGTCAATGTAAAATTAAATTATTTATTCAATATGCAAGGAAAACACAATTAACACTAATAAATACTAAGACCGTCGTTAATCGTCGATATCGTCGCTTGAATTGATATTTATTAAAAATGGATTGAGATCAGTAATACTGTTGATAGCTACTTCATTTTCCCAGTATTTGAATTCCGTTTCCTGTACATGCCGGCAAACATTACTCCACTCGTCGCTCGAAATCAAAGAAACCTTCTCTTTGACCAACCTTTCGACAGTATTCAACGTCATATCAGTGTTTCTAGAGCCCACATATCCCTTGATAGAAGCCCAAACCTTTTCTATTGGGTTGAGATCTGGATAGTAGGGTGGAAGCCGTAAAACATCGTGTCCATTATTCTTAAATAACCTATCGATGGCATATTCCTTGAATACACTTTTCTGTCTTAAGATTAACCGATATAATTCTGGCTTAAGCATTTCACTTGAAAAAGGGATACTCCTCTGAGTCAGCCATTGGATCATATCGGCCTTCTTGGAATTTGATGTTGGTGCAGGATTCATTACTTTATTATGGTATGAAGCGTTATCAATTACCACCACAGATCTCGGTTCTAAGTTGGGAATAAATTTTTCCGTAAGCCATTTCTGATAGTTGTTGTAGTTCATGTCATCATGGTAGTCTCCAGTTTTTTGGTGAGATTTGTATATGAGTAGACCATTAGGTATGAAACCTTTTTCACTTCCAGCATGTACAATAATGAAACGGGATCCCTTTGAAATGGGCTTTCGAAGTCCTTCTTCAGATTCATCGCTCCATGCTCTTGCCAATTTTTTAAGTTGCCTCTTAAAGCATGCCAAGGACGGTTGTTGTTGCTATCCAATAAAAAAAAGAACGGATTTTATTACAATTATTTTTAAATAATGGATATGACCGAAGTGATAGGTATCCTTATACCCTCGAACACTAGGCGGAAAATGCCTGTGTCGTTCGAGGGGAGTAGCACAGCGCGGGGTTCGAACCGACGACCTTACGCACGGAAGTCTTGTGCGTTATCGCATGACCCTGCACCTCACGATAATTTATATACATAATATTTATAAATGCAGTTGTAAAAGTAAAGATGTCGTTATTATGTATTGCGATTAACTTTCCCTTCCTGTGCTAAAAAAATCCGCGCGTGCCGGTGCTGTGTATTAAATACACATGTAAAAATGAGCGATTTAAAATCGTAAAAATAAGAATATTCATAGCCAATCGCTTAAATTAATGAAATTTGAAGTCAAAAGTGATAATAATTGAAATTTATTTGCTGAAAACATGAAAAACCATCGGCCGACGTTCACAAAACGGGCGAAGCGACCACCTCAAACGAAAGCCCGCGAGCTACTGAAGCGAGAGACGCGAGTGAACTGAGATTCTATTTCTTGCGTTCCCATATACCGAAGTAAAGTGAGAGTGAGACGCGAATAGCGTCGCTTCCTCACCCATAGCGGTTTTAAGAATGAATATACCTACGTCACACACTGGCACACGTTTGATTATATTGGTGAATTTATTCCCGATTTTCACAAAATATCTCTGATGTGGCCGATAAGTGCTAATTATTATTAATATAATTTTTTTCATTCAATGCGTAAATGTATAACGGAGGAATGTCTAAAATCTGAACCCAGTATTTATTATATTTATAGAGATATTAAAGTTTTTAGAAGCAATGTGTACTAGTTACACATCACAGGGAAGGAAGGGTTAATTAAATATAGTATATGCGAAAAAAAAAGTTTGTTTTCCAGTACCGTCATAATGAATTTTCAGTATAACGAAACTATTTAATAGGCCCCTAGAAGTTCGTTATAACGAGAGTTGATTGTATTGTATAGTGAAAGATAGATGTATTACAAATTATAAGATTTTTTCAAAGGGTGTTGATACGTTATCTATTGGGATCTTCATGAATAATATGGTTTAAACGGTCTTCATCGAAGTCCACTGGTCGTCCGGAACGCTTCATGTCTTTCTGGTCGAAATTACCGTCATTGAAACGCAAAAACCATCGACTAGCTGTCCTTTTATTCATAGCATCTTCACCGTACACTTCGCAAATATCGCTAGCAGCTTTGGCAGCTTTATTCCCTCGATTGAACGCGAACAGAAGGAGGTGTCGAAAATGCTCACTTTCGTCTACTTGACATTCCATTTTGAAGGCTTGTAATCATTAAAATAATATATGTAACGTAAAAGCAAACACAATATCTTGTAGAGCAGAAAATTTTCTTTCGAATGACGTATAACCTTTACCATTTTGTTTTACTTTTGGTTCTCATTTTTAAATTGAAAAAAAAAACGGACACAACTTATTTTTTAAGATTTACTGTGTTATGTAAATGACATTTAAGTGTCGTTGATTGTATTAATAAACAAATAAATAGTTAAAATCGAAAGATGTAAGGTAGAAATTTAATTTAAGTTGTGATAATTTCACGTGAAATGATACACCTAATTAATATTGTATTATAATATGTTCCTTCGTTACTTACGAACCCAAGAAAAAAATTAGTCCATTTGGATCGCTACTTTCACTCGGTACAAATTGATTTTCAGAGATTCATAGACAAAGGCAACGTGTGTTGACGAGCCTGTACTAAACAGATCTGATAATTGCTTATGTAATCAGCTCTATGGTCGAGCATAATGCCCCTAACCTCAATTTATCTCAGTCTAGAATACTCTAGATGTTCTCTTTAGATAATCCTAAGCTATTTTTGTAAAGAGTTTTATAAAAACTTCATTTTTTTTCATAAATAATCTTTCTAGGATCGATTGTTTAATTTTTGAAGCGTAATAAGCTAATACTTTAAATGGTCTAGAATTGTAATTTAAAAAAATGTTTCATTATATGGACTCGTATAATTACATTATGACTTGAATTTGATGGCACCATTCATCCTAGTTTGGGTGGATTGCCTATTTAAAAAATATCTATCTAGATTACTATTTAATTTTAAGTCTGCACCAGTGCAATAAATGCTTCTTTAGATATGTATCTTCGATGGTAACTATTTTGTCCAAGCACGATGATCTCTAAGGGCTCGTTGGTAAGACGTCGGCCTGTCTTGATCAGATCAAGATCCTGTCTTGATCGGATGGTATTTTCGGTTCATATTGGTGTCATTTTTTTAAAAGAGAGAACAGAATGCCAAACTTTCCTACCTCGACACACATATATCACCTCTTCCACAGCCATACATCTTCTCATACCGCTCTTACGATTACTCTTACTTATAAAATACTTCCATTTCAAAATATCATTCACTCGATCCAATCAAACATTCCTTGATCTTTCTCTACTATACCTTCCACTCATATTTGCACTTTATATTTTGTTAACCTTTCTTCATTTATTCAAACCATCTCAGATTGCTCTTCTTCATCTTACTCAACACTTTTCTTCTCCCTGGCTCCATCCCAACTCACTGTCTGCGAAGACTGTTGGGGTCAGCTCTCCTCGTCCTCAGGTTGTATGCTCTTCTGTCCCGGACTACGTCCCCCAGGCCGTGCCTCTGCATCAGGTTATCTTTTTGCACCACCCATGAATTCTTTGGTCTTACTCTGGTTGTTATTCGAGGAAGATTGCCTGGTTCACAATGTGATCGGGTGCTCTGTGACCAACGTGCCCATACCATCTCAATCGCCTCTCCTCCATCTTGCTGTTGATGGCTGTAACACCTAGGCTTCCACGAATGCGTGAGCTTTTTATTTTGTCTCTTAGGGACACACCAGCTGACCATCTTAGCATGCGCATTTCAGCATCTTACTCAACACATCAGCCTTAATTTCACATTCACCCTTAAATACTTCATTCCGTATTCTATCATACATGGTCAACCCATGTATTATTCAAAGTGTATCCATTTCTATTGAATTTATTCGACTTTTTTTCCACATTCACGTTTCACCCTCGTACATCAAATAATGGCGCCAGGTGATAAGTTCTATAGGCAGTTTTAAAATATCTACTTGTTGTAGCCCTTTTGGCGGAGTGACCATGAGAGAATGAAGACGGAGTTTTAATTTCAGGAGGCGCTGTTTTAGCAAGATATAGCTTGTGCTTCAAAAGGACGATAATGGTCATCATAGTTACTTTACAACGATAAAGAAGAAGTCTCTTGTAGGCGATACGATAGATAGCAATGATTAAGAAATATAATATTTAACTGCAGTCAAGTGACTTGCCAGAACAATGGATAGAACTGGCTACCGACTCCGACCCAATGGTGTACAGAAAGAAGCGTCCGGCTGTGACCGTTATTCCAGGAATCGTGACTTAATCCAACCCACCAAGCCACCAGCCAGCCACTCTACGTAGACCCAATACAGCCATTACCATCAACTGTGCAAACAATAACGTAACATCTTTCTGCTTTTCTTTTGTATATCAGTCAACGTGTTTTGCTTGTAACAATTTAGGGTGATGGAATTAGTCAGACGCTCAATGGGGGTAAAAGTTGAAAGCTCTTCGTGAATTTCTAAGCTAACCTCATCAGATATAGGACTTTTTTTTAAATAACTTAATCGCTTTCTTAATTGATTTGTAATAATATCATATCTCCAAACTGTGCGCACCGTAAGTGCTTATAGGACGAATACTGTTAGTTATTTGAAAAACGCTTACTAAGTAATAAAAACATCTTCACTGCACACACGCGAGCGGCTTTGGCAGCTTTATTCCCTCGATTGAACGCGAACAGAAGGTGTCGAAAATGCTCACTTTCATCTACTTGACATTCCATTTTGAAGGCTTGTAATCAAATAAAATAATATATGTAACGTAAAAGCAAACACAATATCTTGTAGAGCAGAAAATTTTCTTTCAAATGACGTATAACTTTTATCATATTGTTTTACTTTTGGTGCTCATTTTTTAATTTGAAAAAAAAAGACGGACACAAGACACAACTTATGTTAACACCTAATAGAGTGTAAATTTTCAAAAAGAATCGGCAGAATTAACGAAAGGGGTTCAGTGTAGTGTATCCAGTACAGCGGTGTGACCGGTGAGTTTGCTGGTGTGCAACGAATCACTCATTTAAATAAAAGTCCATGGTACAGGTTCGCTTTCCAATTGAATTGACGTTGGAATCTCGAGGGATCCTCAACAACGAGGTCCAGTAACGAACAAACTTCTGTATTGCATAATTTCGATCCAATTTGAGTTTTCATTTTTTGTCTCTAATCGCTTATTGAACTCGAGCTGTTATCAGTCTTTTCTATCAAAGCCTCTAATAAATATATTATTATTCTAAGAAAGGATTGGAGATGCAGCGATAAAGCTTCATTTGCCAGTGGATAGACGATGTATAGTGATGACATGGTCGGAGATACCATCGAATAGTTTACATACTACTGTGCTTTTTGCATTGTATAGTTTAAAATATAAATTAAACATCCACCAATATCAGATGTTGTGTCTACCGAAATGTCCCTTCAACTAATATCCTTGACACATCGTTTAAATATTTCGGTATAAATATTATTTTCCAGGACCGGTCTTCGGTAAATTTCCACCCCTAGTTACCTTGTTGGTTTTTTTTCGAGTCCTTTTTTTTCAGAGATCTTAGTTCTATCATTCTTAATCTATTCGTAATTATTTAAAAAAATTATATTTATATAACTTAAATAAATTCGTCTCATTTCTGATCCGATCCCTTAGAGATCGGATAAGAAATGAGACGATAAGGTCTGTCTGTGGTGTTGAAGACATAGTGAGATGAGGAAGAAGTAGAAGGCGCTTCTGGAGGGATCATGTGTACCGCATGGAGGATATAAGACTGGCAAGAATCGCTAAGACTGAAAACCCTAACAGCAGGAGATCACCGGGAAGGCCGCTGAAAAGGTGGAAGGACAGCTGGACGTCTTCATCACAGGACAGCCTACCGTCACAAACAGGTCATACGACCTAAACAAAGAAGAAGAAGAAGAAGAAATAAATTCTCATAATTAAAATTTATTTCTTATTGTATTAAAGAATAAATAAACACACGTTCAAAAGGGAAGAAAGTGATCGGGAAATAAAATTATTTATGACTTCATTTATCGAGCCTCCAAATTTAGGAATCACTACAGTAGGCAACGTATGTTGCGGTTTATTAATAACAAAATTGACTTTTTGTAGCGCTGTTTTGTAATAAATTAACATCTCAAGAACGCTGTGTTTGAATTATTGTATATTAATTAAAATATAGCTCACAAGCATCACTTAATCCATTCAGGTAGAGATTAATCTGAAAGCATCTTGAAAACCATTATGCTGGTAATCAAAAGTTTAGTATTTACAAAATTACAACGATGAAAGATTTACAAAAAGAATGTATACAAGTAGCATAGAAGGTATGAGAAGTTTAGAAATACCTATAAAATTGAGACACGATCAAATAAATCAAATTCTACAATAAAAGAAAAAAAGAGTTAAAAGTCTATATGACGAGGTATATGGATTTGGCAGAATCGAACGATGAATGCTAGGATACCATGAAGAGATTTGTTCTCTAAACCTTTCCCAACTGGAACATGGTACTGATGCAGCCTCTGATTTTCGGGCAGATACCTACATTATTAAGGCAATGCTGAAGTAGGATTATATTTAAATGGCGCTGGAATGAACAGTGTTTGACTAAACAAATTACTGCATATTTACAACTCTTATTTGAAGAATCTTAAAACGGTAACACTTTAGTTGCTATCAAGTAAGGTTTAACTTAAGATGGCCCTGTTCCATTTCCTTCATCTCCTCAGTCAGTATATGGTAAGGGAGTCTCTACAGAAGGAGGACAAAGCATCCGCTGCATTCCTTTAGGGTGACAGATTGCGCTGGTGTCAGGAACAATGCGCCGGACGAAGGATACAAATAGGCGGTGTTCGAGTTAGCCTACGTTCTGAGTGATTGCTCGGATCGAGTTTTAAGAGGTCCTGATGGGGTCAGATCCTGCCTGATGCATGGGAACAGTTTATTGTGTTTTATGTTAATTCAAACATTTCAAAGAGTTTTGAATTTGTAACAGTCATACTCGTATAGTCAAAACTATGCTGTGATTTTTTAAGAATATATCTGTGGCGTTATGGCAGAAGTTGATATTTGAGGCTTTTCTTTTTTCCGTTCTTGCTGACAGTTAACCTGAGGGGGTATATGTGGGTTTACTTTTTATTTTGTTTTCTGCCATACGTTTTTGTTTTTTTTATTTATTCTTTAATCTAGATATGTGGGGGTGTGGGATGGAAGTCCCCTGTTGCCCTTGTGGTCGGGCTCGCCCTACATTGGTGGGGTGTATCTCGGCTGGGGGAATGATTGTGGGATGAGCCCGGATCTTTTAATGTCTTCTCTCTTGAATGTATTTTTTTTCTGCCATCTATTTATTTTCTGTGTTTTTTTTATCTTCTTGTTCTACGTATTCAAGGATGTGGGCTGAAAAACATCTGGTGTCCCCGTGGCTGGGTTTGCCCTATATTGGTGGGATGTATCTTGGCCGAGCGGATGTTATTAGATGAACCCAGACCTTTTGATAGCTTCTGTATTTAATGTATTATCTGCAATTTATGTGTTTTAGAAGTATTATTTAAATATATTTTGTACATACTATGTTGCTGTCAATAAACCTATATTTATTTTTATTTTATTTTTTTATGTGGCCGTTTTTTGTCATTTTGTGTTTATTTTATCACCCAATTTATAGAAAATATTTCTCAGCATGTTGTGGCCAAACTTGGTGTGTCAGTCATTATCCAAACAAAATATATATTGTTTGGAAAAACTTAAAAAATGCTTATTTGTACTGATTTTAACAGCTTATCAAAATTAATATTGCTTCTCCTGTAAACTAAGGTAAATCGGACATGTCAACTTCTGCCATAACGCCACAGATATATAATATCAAATAAATTCTGTAAACATGTGCGCACTTAGAAAAAATACATAGGGGTACAGTGTAAATAAGAATATGGAATGAAGTGATTACTTAATTAATAATAATGAAATTTCAATTTATAAAGCGCCGTTTAGAGAGTACACTTTCATCAAGGGCGCTCTGATTTGGTATTAAAATCTAATATTATTGATCGCTTAAAAATAATAAATATAGAAAGTTGAGTGTGAAAATAATAGAAGGTGGTGGTTGCGGCCATTAGATTAGGAACTTCTCCACATCTACATATGTTTATAAAAACATATTTGGTAAGAAAACAGCAGAAAACTTACCAAGGGAATACAAACTACAAAGAAACATTTGTAGACCTTCCGATATGTGATTCGGCTTTAGGTGGAGTGTAGTGTATGTGTGTAGTGTTCATGTAGAGATGAATTTAGTAATGATGAGTAAGATAAAGAAGAGCACTCCGAGATGATTTGGCCACGTGGAGCGAATGAATGAAGACATACTAATAAAACAAATATAGGATGCAAATGTGAGTGGAAGGTGTGGTAGAGAAAGTCCGAGAAAAGTATCGTTGGACCATGTGCATGATACTTTGAAAGACAGATACGTAAAAGTCAGAGAAATTGTAGGAGCTGTACGAGAAAATGTATGAATGTATAAAAGGTGAAATATATTGATATCGATAGAAAAGTCTGACGCTCTCTCCTCTCTACATATTCTCACAAGGAGACAGCGTGATGGTATGTATGTATTGTATAAAATTGAACACTTGCCTTACTGTGCTAAAAAATCCCGCCAACCACTTTGCTGGACTCTAAGTGTCCAGTTAATAATCAATTACTTAATTCTATAGTTTTTCCAATAATTACCTTGTTATAGCGATAATAAATGGACGATTAAAATGTTATTTAATTAAATATTCTTATATTCCACAAAGTCAAAGCAGAAACTTTCGACACATTTTAAAAATAACAATAAATTGCAGAGCAACTCAATCATGTGGAAATAATCCGAGAGGAATCATATCCTTTTACGAAGTGCAAAATATTATATCTAAGTTTTTTGGTGAAAATAAGTTGTTACTATTGTTTTTGTTAACTAAAGGAGATATAGTATTTTAATTCACAAAAATATACCCCATTGTATTGTATATCCCTTTAGGGGTTAACATATTATATCTTACTACTAGTTTTATGTAATAATAAAATCAGAGGGAAAATATCAAGTATTTTATTACTAACCAATAAAATATATATATAAATGTTAACAATATGGAATTCCGTCTAGAGCTTGCGGTAGTAAAACCAAACTTAGTATCAAAGGTTTCGGTTACATTTGTGGAACTCAATTTTAGAATAAACAAAGTTGCTTTTTATGTTTTACTATCCACAATAGAACATTTACAGTTTACATCATTTTACATTTACAGTTTACATCATTTAAAAAAAAAACCAACGAAAGTATTTAAGGCTCCACGAAGCATAAATCTGTTCCTAGACTGTATTCATCTTTCTCTCGCATGGTGTCATCGAGGATGCTATTACATAACAATGGAATTAGGATATTGTTTTTTTATTTAATTATTTTATATTAATCAAAATATGGTTTTAAAAATAGTAACCATAAAAGTAATTACATTATACAAGTGTTAAACCAAGGTGGAAAACCAGTCTGAAACCTTTTTTTAAATCTGGGTATCAATAGGAATAAAACCAAAACCCCCGAACTGGAAGTCTTTCTCTCTAGGCCACAAAGGTACATCGGGGATTTTAATATGCACTGTCATACTTCGTTATTTTTTACGTTATAATAAGGCTGTCTACCCAAACATCATAGGCAACATTATTTGTGTCTGTTTTTATTTAGGTAGTATTTTCTCCAATGATGGAAGAGTGACGAAGGACATCAAAAGGTGTGTAGCGATATTGAACAAAGTCAACGGGATACTAAAATATGCAAAAATGATAGTCCATAACAGTATGGTATATTAGTTAAATTTTTTATGTATGGGAATGAAAGGTGGATGTGGAAAAAATACTGTAATATAATATATAACGTTTAATAAAGAGCTTTTCTATTTATCCACTGGATGAGCACTGCAAAAGCTCTATCATAATACAATTTATAGGGAAGGAGTGGGCTAAAAAAACATCTGCTGACCTCGTGGCCGGACTCGTCCTCTATTGCTAAGGGTGTATCCTGACTGGGGGATGTTATGAGATAAGATCAGGCCTTTTGAAAGTTTTTCTTTTAAATGTATTTTCTTCGACATTGTCCCGAGATATGTTATAGTATATATTTAATTTCAGGATAATTTAATATGTGTATGTACGATTACATACTATGTTGCTATCAATAAACTCATATTTATTTATCGCCTAGGAACTGGTTCGGCAAAGGCCTTCAAATGACTTGAAATGCCAGACTGTAGACCGACCTGAATGGAATAGTTTTGGGTATCCCTGTGTTCCGAATGAAACATTTACCGTGATAATGCAACAATGAAACATTTACCGTGATAATGCAACAATGAATAAAGATTCTTTTTCATCTAATATGAAATATTAGATGAAAAAGAAATCGACCTGAAAGTTCCGACATAATTCCAGACTAGGCTTTGCAGTTTCTCTGTATCACCATTTAGTATGTTAACACATGTAGCGTATGCATGAATGAATCAGCTATTACATAAAACCCTAAGCCAGAAAATATCCCACAAGTTCTATAATTAACAATTTCTTTTCGTTCATGGCTTATCAGTAACTGTACCAGTACAGACGCGTATTATGGTGATTCCTGAATTATTTTCATATTTCCGTATAAACTGGTATCAGTAAATTGCTCGACGTAGTGGTTACTTCGCTTTGTTAAAACAAATACGGTTTATTGAAATTTTATCTGTGTAGCTTGTAGATAATATGTATAATACACATAATGAACATTTATCGATCGATTAATATACCATACAGTTATCGTACAGTGAAAACAAACTGTTTCTGTGGATAATTAATAATTATTAAAGGATAATTTAAATCGAATTTAGCAGAATTATAAAATTATGATAAATGCTGTGAAGACGCGTGGACTAATGAAAATTGCTGGACTGTATGTAAGAGGGCGGAATTAAGATATTAGAAATGAATGCATGGATAAAAGGATGTTGTTAGTAAGGTGCAGATGGGAGCGTTAAAATGGTTTGGACGTGTAGAGATAACATTTGACGAATATACAAGGCAGAAAAGCATGGAAAAGGTAGACGAACAAAATCATGGCATTTTTAGTAGATTTTGTAATGAGATAAGTCACACTAATAATAGATTATTACACATTAGAAGATGTATGAATGTGACATTTTTTGATGAAAAAATTTGGATGAATATCTGCTTACTTCACAAGGGGGTATGGTCTGATTTAAATCAAAATCAAAATTCAATGCAAATAAAAAAAAAACAAAATAAAACAAAACAGAGATTACACAAACTTTAAAACATAACACACGAAAAAAATGGAAATCAACAACAACGTGCTTATTTTAACGGAAATAAAAAATTATTTTTTTCTTAACTGTTGTATGTTTGAGCTTATGATTACCTGAGCCTTGACCTGTCTCAAGTTTTTATTTTATATGTAGTAGGTGATACGCATGTGCGTATTGCTTTTTGATATTTATTTTTTATATGATTCATATATTTTTTTGTGACAGGTTGTATTTATATTCATGCGCACACAAAAAAATCTAATTATGTGTTCCTCTTGTATATTTTTTAATGGCCGATAAAGGTCCGCACATTTTAATAAAATAAATAAAAATATAAAAATGTTCACATCTATCTTGTTCCCTAATTTGTATGATCGCGCAGCGCAGTGCGCAACAAAAATCCATAATTTGTTGTATGAGTCTCCTCCCTGAAGATCTTGGTAAAACGTTAGTCTGTCTGGAACATTGGAATCTCTCAATATCTTTGATATCAATTTTTCACAAACAATCTGATTGTTAAGAAATCCCCTGAGGAATATCGCATCAAACATTACCCGCCTCTCCTGAAGACGTCCCAGTTTCAATAGCGAATAGATCCATAATCATCTATATTTTCATGCCCATTTGAAAAGAAAGAGGCGAGAAAAATCCATAATTTGTGGAATGGACCCCATCCTTGAATACCCTTTAACTACGAAACGGACTATCTGGAACATTGAGAGATATCTTTGTATGTAATTTATATACAAGGCGTATCCAGAAAGTAAGTGTACTGAGGCTCTCACGACCGGATGGATTTTATTTTCGACATGTTGGCTACACTTCCGTGTAGCCTGACCCTTCCCCTCCGCAACGAGACCGGTTCGAGGTCAGTACGTTGAGAAGTGTCGACGCGACAACACGTTTCGTGAAAAATGTCAATCCAATCTCCCGCCAAGTGCGAAATAAATAATGCCGGGCAAGAGTTTTTGAGGCGCTGCAAACTACATAGATATGAATTTCTCCGCTTCATCGTTACTGGGGATGAAACTTGGGTTGCACACTACATGCCTGAAACCCAAAGGCAGTCTCAACAGTGGCGTCACACCTCTTCACCCTCCGCCAAAAAGTTCAAAACCACAATTTCACCCAAGAAAATCATGGCATCCGTGTTTTGGGACTGTCAAGGCATAATTTTAATTGAATGTATGCCTCAAGGGGAGACCATCAACTCTGCAAGATACTGTGAGACCCTAAAAAAATTGCGGAGGGCGATTCAGAACAAAAGGAGAGGCATGCTGACAAAGGGAGTCTGCCTGCTGCACGACAATGCCAGACCACACACGGCCAACGCCACGAAGGAACTGCTCGCCTCGTTTAAATGGGATGTCCTGAACCATCCCGCGCATTCCCCTGACCTAGCACCTTTAGATTACTATCTCTTTACCTCCCTGAAGCTGCATATGGGTGGAAAAAGGTTTTCAACCGACGAGGAGGTAAAGGAGGAGGTGGAGAAGTGGACGGAGGGGTTGGCGGGAAACTACTTCGAGGAAGGCATCTAAAAGTTGATACCCCGCTTCATCACCTGCATTGAGAGGAATGGCGACTATGTCGAAAAATAGCTTACATACTCGTATGTACTACGGTAACCACGTAATTTTTTTGTTTAAATAAAAAAAATTGTAACCTACAAAAATTCAGTACACTTACTTTCTGAATATGCCTCGTATTTCTTGTATCCGCAATGGGTAGAGAGACCGACCGGTCACGTTGTAACTTATGAACTTCACATTATCGAGCATGTTTAGATAGTTTCAGATATCAGTTTTGATGACTCCATCGTAGATAAGGAATCCATTCTTCACGTGTGCCATATCAAGGCATGCCTTATCGTTTTCTTTATTTGTTCAAATAATTTTAAATGATTCAGAGCTGTTCTTCTTAATTTGTATTGCGATACAAAATTTGGTTTGTAACTTTCCACGTTGATAAGAAAGTAATGTACGGTCACATATATTATTATTGCTTAAAATGATTTTTTTTTAATCCATGAAAAAAGATTCATGAAAGACGTGCCTGTAAAAAAATTTTAAATTCAAATTGTAGAAAAGAGGAAATAATGTAAATTGAAAATATGTAGATATAAAATTTTATAACTGTAAAGCAGTCATGGCCAACCCGCGACCCGTCAATGTGATTTGAACTGCCCGCAAGCTGTTTTTTTATAATACATGAATGAAAAAAATTATTATACTAATGCACATTTTTTTATAATTTATTTTTATTTATTTATTATTACACATGACAAGAAATATACACAATTTGCGAAAAAACAACAGGTAATTTGATTTGGACATACAATTTTAATAGATCTGGGTTTGTTGCCTTTCATTTGTCGTATCCCCAGTAAACTAGGCTTTTGCCTGTGTCTCACTGAGGATATTTAGCATGAAAAAATAAATAGATACTTCTTTCTGATTTTTGGTTACACAAAAAACAAACCCCGTTGCACGCTCTCATCAACCTGACAAACAGTGACACTCAACTACAACTGGAAACATCTTGTAAAATACAACTCCTCACACATCATCACTCCAGAAAGACCAAAAATATTCATCCCACAATATACCACACACAACCATAAGAATACAAATTAAAATTAAAACAAAATCAAAACAAAACAAAATAATTGAATACGCAAATCACTCTCCTGCCTAACTACGCGAATGTCCGTCGTAACTGAGGCCGTGCATCAATATATTCGTATAAAAATCGTTTTCAAATGTGACCCAGAATGATGTAAATATAATTTTGTATATCTATAAAAAAAAAACACAACATAAGTATTTTTTTACGTGTAAAAAGACATTCCAAATAATACTTATATTAATTACGTATTTATTTATGTAATATGACACTCATATAATGTGAAGTGTACTTATATTGAGTAAAAAATCATTGTTTGAATTAATCGAACCTCTTCGTTCAGTGGTTAAGTCGTTTGGCTCACGAACCATGGGTCCCGGGTTCGATTCCCGGTGGTGTCACAATTTTTTTCACTGTAATTCCAATGTAAGATCGAGTTTACTTAAATATTCTTTGATGGCGGTTTGTAACGGCTTATTAACAAGTTGAGGGTATAATGAAAATAATAAAGTATTAATTCCATTTTTTGTTGCTGTGTTGCTTTTTAGATTGCATTGAGTGAATACCGATTATAAGTGATCTAAATTTGTACACAATTTATCTAAACGTCAACAAAAAACTAATTGATGAGACATATTGTATTGTATTACACTTTCGTTGTATACGGTACAACCTCGCGGGATTATTGCCATGTGGCAGTGTCTTCCAACCATGAAGCCTTAAATGATAACTAGACTGATATCATTACAAAACTGTCAATCGAATTTGCAATCTCCGGTCTGGAAGACGCTTGTCTCAATAACTTGTCCATGAAGGTCGTTTGTTTAAATATCGTGAGCTCAATACTATAACTAGGTAACTCAAAATTCTCTATTCTGAGAAAATGGCGTTCTTAGTTTCGAGGTCCTTTTGTCTGGTAACTCCTCTATAATGATGAGGTATCGCGCTAATATGTTTTTATGAAACTATTAAAGGAGGTTTCAATAGATCGTAAGATGTAAGTTATATGAACTTCAGATATCTACTTTAAGCATTATTTTGTTTACACATTTACGACTTACCTAATTATGAAAATGCTGAATAGCTCAGTTGAGAAATAATATTTTAAGATACCTGTTTATAGCAATGGAAAGCCCCTTCGATGAGCAATCCATTCATGTAAATAACTCAAATCCGCCAAATTTATAGCATTGGGAAGCCCCTTCGATGAGCAACCATTCACGTAAATAACTCAAAACCGCCAACTTTATAGCAATGGAAAGCCCCTTCGATGAGCAATCCATTCATGTAAATAACTCAAATCCGCCAAATTTATAGCATTGGGAAGCCCCTTCGATGAGCAACCATTCACGTAAATAACTCAAAACCGCCAACTTTATAGCAATGGAAAGCCCCTTCGATGAGCAATCCATTCATGTAAATAACTCAAATCCGCCAAATTTATAGCATTGGGAAGCCCCTTCGATGAGCAACCATTCACGTAAATAACTCAAAACCGCCAACTTTATAGCAATGGAAAGCCCCTTCGATGAGCAATCCATTCATGTAAATAACTCAAATCCGCCAAATTTATAGCATTGGGAAGCCCCTTCGATGAGCAACCATTCACGTAAATAACTCAAAACCGCCAACTTTATAGCAATGCAAAGCCCCTTCGATGAACAATCCATTCATGTAAATAACTCAAATCCGCCAAATTTATAGCATTGGGAAGCCCCTTCGATGAGCAACCATTCACGTAAATAACTCAAAACCGCCAACTTTATAGCAATGGAAAGCCCCTTCGATGAGCAATCCATTCATGTAAATAACTCAAATCCGCCAAATTTATAGCATTGGGAAGCCCCTTCGATGAGCAACCATTCACGTAAATAACTCAAAACCGCCAACTTTATAGCAATGGAAAGCCCCTTCGATGAACAATCCATTCATGTAAATAACTCAAATCCGCCAAATTTATAGCATTGGGAAGCCCCTTCGATGAGCAACCATTCACGTAAATAACTCAAAACCGCCAACTTTATAGCAATGGAAAGCCCCTTCGATGAGCAATCCATTCATGTAAATAACTCAAATCCGCCAAATTTATAGCATTGGGAAGCCCCTTCGATGAGCAACCATTCACGTAAATAACTCAAAACCGCCAACTTTATAGCAATGGAAAGCCCCTTCGATGAGCAATCCATTCATGTAAATAACTCAAAACCGCCAAATTTATTGCATTGGAAAGCCCCTTCGATGAATAATCCATTCATGTAAATAACTCAAAACCGCCAAATTTATAGCATTGGAAAGCCCCTTCGATGAGCAATCCATTCATGTAAATAACTCAAATCCGCCAAATTTATAGCATTGGGAAGCCCCTTCGATGAGCAATCCATTCACGTAAATAACTCAAATCTGCCAACTTTATAGCATTGGAAAGCCCCTTCGATGAGCAATCCATTCATGTAAATAACTCAAATCCGCCAACTTTATAGCATTGGAAAGCCCCTTCGATGAGCAATCCATTCATGTAAATAACTCAAAACCGCCAAATTTATTGCATTGGAAAGCCCCTTCGATGAATAATCCATTCATGTAAATAACTCAAAACCGCCAAATTTATAGCATTGGAAAGCCCCTTCGATGAGCAATCCATTCATGTAAATAACTCAAATCCGCCAAATTTATAGCATTGGGAAGCCCCTTCGATGAGCAATCCATTCACGTAAATAACTCAAATCTGCCAACTTTATAGCATTGGGAAGCCCCTTCGATGAGCAACCATTCACGTAAATAACTCAAAACCGCCAACTTTATAGCATTGGAAAGCCCCTTCGATGAGCAATCCATTCATGTAAATAACTCAAATCCGCCAAATTTATAGCATTGGGAAGCCCCTTCGATGAGCAACCATTCACGTAAATAACTCAAAACCGCCAACTTTATAGCAATGGAAAGCCCCTTCGATGAGCAATCCATTCATGTAAATAACTCAAATCCGCCAAATTTATAGCATTGGAAAGCCCCTTCGATGAGCAATCCATTCATGTAAATAACTCAAATCCGCCAAATTTATAGCATTGGGAAGCCCCTTCGATGAGCAACCATTCACGTAAATAACTCAAAACCGCCAACTTTATAGCAATGGAAAGCCCCTTCGATGAGCAATCCATTCATGTAAATAACTCAAATCCGCCAAATTTATAGCATTGGGAAGCCCCTTCGATGAGCAACCATTCACGTAAATAACTCAAAACCGCCAACTTTATAGCAATGGAAAGCCCCTTCGATGAGCAATCCATTCATGTAAATAACTCAAATCCGCCAAATTTATAGCATTGGGAAGCCCCTTCGATGAGCAATCCATTCACGTAAATAACTCAAATCTGCCAACTTTATAGCATTGGAAAGCCCCTTCGATGAGCAATCCATTCATGTAAATAACTCAAATCCGCCAACTTTATAGCATTGGAAAGCCCCTTCGATGAGCAATCCATTCATGTAAATAACTCAAATCCGCCAAATTTATAGCATTGGGAAGCCCCTTCGATGAGCCACCCATTCATGTAAATAAATCAAAACCGCCAAATTTCGAGTTACCTAATTTTAGTATTGAGACCACGATATGAATACATCAAATCTAAAAATATTTTTCTTGAAATCGCAATGAAATTTTCTGAAATACTCACACATAGCAATGTGTCACTATTGTATGCTTATCTATTTCACATACATAGCATCACGCCGTGTCCCTTGCGGGGTAGATAGATATAAAATATCTCAAATAATTTCCATTCAAGTACACAAATTTCCCCTCCACCATATTCATACATCTCGCCATGCACAATTTTCCATTATGCACACTTCTCACCATCAAGTGGAAGAGGGCAACTTCTTTCAAAATCTTCTCACCTTGAACCAGCCACGTTTATATCGGTCTACCTCTCCACGCTCACCTTGCACTTCTGACTTATACACTCGCTTAGTCATTCCTTCGTTATATTCATATGTCCAAACCATCTTAAAGCTCCTTTCTTCATCTTACTGAAATCACCCATTTTATCCATGCAGTTATTTCTAATGTCACCATGCCGTCTTATTTGTACATGGATACTCCACAAATAAATAAATAAAAATGTAAATAATTATAAAAATGTATTAAGTTTAGCTATTCTCATGCAGAAAGAACAGCAAAAGTTGACATAAGCAAATATTTTAAACTCTCCAGCAATAAATACATTTACCATTGACAGCAGATTATTTAAACTCTTCAGCAATACATTTACCATTAACAACAGATTATTTAAACTCTCCAGCAATACATTTACCATTGACAGCAGATTATTTAAACTCTCCAGCAATACATTTACCATTGACAACAGATTATTTAAACTCTCCAGCAATATATTTACCATTGACAGCAGATTATTTAAACTCTCTAGCAATACATTTACCATTGACAACATATTATTTAAACTCTCCTGCAATACATTTACCATTGACAACAGATTATTTAAACTCTTCAGCAATACATTTACCATTGACAGCAGATTATTTAAACTCTCCAGCAATACATTTACCATTGACAGCAGATTATTTAAACTCTCCAGCAATACATTTACCATTGACAACAGATTATTTAAACTCTCCAGCAATACATTTACCATTAACAGCAGATTATTTAAACTCTCTAGCAATACATTTACCATTGACAACAGATTATTTAAACTCTCCTGCAATACATTTACCATTGACAACAGATTATTTAAACTCTTCAGCAATACATTTACCATTGACAGCAGATTATTTAAACTCTCTAGCAATACATTTACCATTGACAGCAGATTATTTAAACTCTCCAGCAATACATTTACCACTGACAGCAGATTATTTAAACTCTCCAGCAATACATTTACCATTGACAACAGATTATTTAAACTCTCCAGCAATACATTTACCATTGACAGCAGATTATTTAAACTCTCTAGCAATACATTTACCATTGACAACAGATTATTTAAACTCTCCTGCAATACATTTACCATTGACAACAGATTATTTAAACTCTTCAGCAATACATTTACCATTGACGGCAGATTATTTAAACTCTCCAGCAATACATTTACCATTGACAGCAGATTATTTAAACTCTCCAGCAATACATTTACCACTGATAGCAGATTATTTAAACTCTCCAGCAATACATTTACCATTGACAACAGATTATTTAAACTCTCCAGCAATACATTTACCATTGACAGCAGATTATTTAAACTCTCTAGCAATACATTTACCATTGACAACAGATTATTTAAACTCTCCTGCAATACATTTACCATTGACAACAGATTATTTAAACTCTTCAGCAATACATTTACCATTGACAGCAGATTATTTAAACTCTCTAGCAATACATTTACCATTGACAGCAGATTATTTAAACTCTCCAGCAATACATTTACCATTGACGGCAGATTATTTAAACTCTCTAGCAATACATTTACCATTGAAAACAGATTATTTAAACTCTCCTGCGATACATTTACCATTGACAACATATTATTTAAACTCTCCAGCAATACATTTACCATTGACAGCAGATGATTTAAAAAATCATCATCCCCATCACGCCATATCTATATTGGGGTAGGCAGAGATAACATATCTCTATTTCATTCTATCCTGGCACACATACATAGATTCTGCCACGTCCACATACCTCGTCATGATACTATTATATTATAAAAACTTTTCACTCTTTCTACTTTTTTTAATTTCATTCATTAAGTTGTGTACGCATCCCCACAGCATTACTCTTACTTTTATCCTTGTTCTGCCATGCCTAAGTTATACTTTTCATACGTCAAGGTTAGCACCAATGTACATAATAATGTGTTATCATTTATGCCACTTTTGATAATACGTGGTTGTTGTATATTATTGTATGTTAAGTGCTACTCATTTCGATAAAAGATATTTGGAATTGACACGTTGCGATGTAGTTTTTGTAATAATATTTTTCCTGATTTTCGTAAATGGTGCCATAGATAATGACTATGCTGACAAAGCGAATATAAAGATAGAGTCACACTGTCGATTAATCACGGCTCGTCTGTATACCTTCGATATGAATAAGGTCGTCACCAATCTTCCGCGAATAAATTATGTAACACATTGTAATATATTTGAATTGTAAAGAATACAAGTTCAGTGATTTAGTCACATGGAATACAGAGACAAATCTAAATGTATTATTTATTTAAACAGATTTTGATGTGGGGAATTGATATAGCCTAGTATTGAATCTTTATTTATCATATATTTATTTATTGTTGTATTATCAGTGTTTATATATGCGTTCTATACGGAATACAGGGATGCCACAAAAATATTCCATCCAGATTGGTCCACAGTCTGGCATTTTACTTCCTTTGAAGAGTGTGGCCGAAACCGTTCCTTGGTGATATATAAATAAATACAGGTTATTTGATAGCAACTTAGTATTTACATATTTCACATCCTTTGAAGAGTGTGGCCGAACCCGTTCCTAGGCGATATATAAATAAATACAGGTTATTTGATAGCAGATTAGTATTTACATATTTTACATCCTTTGAAGAGTGTGGCCAAACCCGTTCCTAGGCGATATGTAAATAAATATAGGTTATTTGATAGCAACTTAGTATTGACATATTTTACATCCTTTGAAGAGTGTGGCCGAACCCGTTTCTAGGCGATATATAAATAAATATAGGTTATTTGATAGCAACTTATTATTAACGTATATCCTAAAATTAGAAATATATTTTAAGATAATGGTAACTAACATGCAATTAAGAGAGAAACTATCAAAAGATCTGGACTCGTCCAATAATATCACCAATAGAGGGTGAGCCTGGCCGCAAGAACGTCAGATGTTTTAAGTCCACAACTTTGTACATATAATTTAAAAACAAATAAATAAGCAGTCAATACAAGCAATTTAGTTGATACAATAAAAGGTTCACCGATTAAAAAAATAGCATTCAAATATAAAATACGAGTATGTATCCCACAATCACAAACATATTTATTTGTTTATTTATTTATTTAACACTTTTATTGCAAATACAATCTGGCGAGCTTATTGCCTGGCGGCAATATCTTCCAACCAACCAGACAAAAGTAAGTGGAGCAAGTTACGTGGTCGCATAAATCATTCAAATGACTATCCATCCCCACGAAATCCATAAACACATACGTGAGCACAGGCCCACGAGCCCCACAAAGACGGACAATCACCCGAACATTATTTTTCATATAATAGTGAGATATAATCAATCAAAAGGAAATGAAGGGATGGTGGAGAGGAAACGAAAAGAAAAATCAGGAATGAAGCACTTTATTTTACTGACTAGAAATTAAGAGTTTTTTCAGTTGCTTCTTAAAGCATGCCAAGGACGGAGCGAGTCTTATATTGGTTTGTAACTGATTCCAGAAACTCACTGCATGTTTGGGTGTTCATATTATACACATATTCTATCCAAGAAAGAAGCCACTAAAAAGTCTGGGCTCATCCCACAACACCCTCCCAGTCGAAATACAACTCCACCATTATTAGGGCGAGCAAGAATACTAGATACATTCTTGAACACATAAGAAAATGTTAAAAAATTAACAGTCACATTATTTTTCAAGGTTTTGGGACAGTACAAAAAAAAGACATTAAACATAAAAATTGTTAAAAAAATAAACCCATATTCACATACCACCCTCACTGTCAGCTAAAGAGAGAAAAACACAGTCAACATTTTGAATAAAATCACATATAGAAAATGATCTGGGCGATCCAGGTGATCTACGCTATAAACGGCTCTTTTCAGGTTAGTCCACAGTGTGGCACTTCACGTCCTTCGAAGGCTGTGGCCGAAACAGATCTTAGACGATCTAGGTGATCTATGCCATAAAACGCCTCCATTCAGGTTTGTCTTAAGTCTGGTTCTTCCCGTCCTTCGAAGAACTAGTTCTTAGGCAATCTATGCTATAAAACGTCTCCATTCAGATTAGTCCCGCCCGCATCCCGCCCTTTGAAGACTGTGACTGAACCTGCTCTTGTATTTCAAATTTTTTTTATATATAATTCTTATGACAATTTTGTGTTCTAAAACATTAATTTTGAAATCATTAATGTTTTAGAACACAATTTTGTGACCATCTTTGAAATTATGAATTGTGTTTCTTGTGTTTTGCACATCTTGAAAATGGTTATTTTTTTAATTTTTTTTTATTATTATTACACATGACAAGAAATATACACAATTTGAGAAAAAACAACAGGTAATTTGATTTGGACATATAATTTTAATGGATCTGGGTTTGTTGCCTTTCATTTGTCGTATTCCCAGTAAACTAGGCTTTTGCCTGTATATCACTGAGGATATTTAGCATGAAAAAATAAATCGATACTTCTTTCCGATTTTTGATTACACAAAAAAAACCCCGTTGCACGCTCTCATCAACCTGACAAACAGTGACACTCAACTACAACTGGAAACATATTGCGAAACTCAACTCCTCACACATTATCACTCCAGAAAGACCAAAAATATTCATCCCACAATATACCGCACACAATCATAAGAATAAAAATCAAAACAAATCCAAAACAAAAAAAAAAGAAGAAAAATACACAGAAACACAAATACAAAAACAACCAAAATTAAAACAACAAGAAGAGACCCACACTCACGAGCTCACATAAATCCTTTCCACTCGTCATTCATCCTGAAAGCCCAAGTACTCAAAATCCTGTCGCAATAACAACCACGCTCCGATCGACTGTCTAAATGGTTTTCCTACCTTTACCTTTATTGAAGTCGGCACGCCATTGTATGTAATGGGAGCCAAATAAGCATATTGCCTTTGGGCAAAAGAGGTTTTAACTCTAGGGATGGTGAACATTTCATTAGTTGCCATGCCATGCATTTCATTATTAGATACACAATGTTTATTTTTTTGTATTCTTTGGGAGGGACATAACATACCTTAGTGACGATGGACTTCCGACGTCACGGGAGAAGAAAAAATCCTCGCATATACCATACCATAACTTATAAAGAAGTTCAGACCTGGAGTTGAATCGATCCAGCAAGTCGCCAGTATTTTCATAGATAATTTCGAATACAGCAAAACTATATTTTAACACTTCCCTTACTGTGCTAAAAAATTACGCCAGTAACGGTGTTGGACACTGAGGGTACAGTAAACATGTATGTTTTAAATTAAAATTATACAAAATCTATTAGTTTTTTTTTGTAATTAGCTATAAACATCATTTTATTATGTAATAAAATGTCGAATAATATAAAATAAGTGTAAGAAATGATAAAATAAGAGTTCAAACAGAGAGGTGACATTTCTATAAGAATATCATATTTCCATTGCGTCGATCGGTCTGCGCAACGTTCAGAATGCGCATGACTGAAAAGAGGTCTCCAACCTTTTAAAAAAAAAATTATACAATAAAATGTAGCGTGTATTTTTTGGCAATAAAAATATAATTCGAATTAATACAATAATTAACATATTAACAAAATATAAAATGAATATATCAATTCAAAAATAATAATATAAAAACAAACACGAAATTCAAATTAATAAAACATGCCATTTGGAAAATATAAACACTTTGAAAATAGGTCAAAATTTGAAAATAGGACAAACATATCATAAAATCAAAATTTAATCCTGTGGAGAAAGTCTATCGCAATTGGGGCACGAAATAACGTTTGTTTCTATTCTATGTACTAAACACACAGGTGTTTGATAAAACTGGTAACCAATCCCTGGAACGAATGTACTCGTAAAATATTAACTGTCAAAAAAGAATGAGTTATACGGAGTGTTTTGACATTTCGTCAATTCTCGATTTAAAATAATTCATTTCTGTTGATATTTATTAATGATTTTATTTCGTAATGACATCATTCAAATCATAGAGGTTTCGATGAGGAATACATAAAGTATGAAGACCCTGAAAGCAGTATATTTCGATAAATTAAATAAAATATACGTCTTGGTCACTCTTGTCCGTTCACAGATCGGCAAGGGTTAATGCCGCTAGATTGGAGTAGCTAATCGGCTCTTGGGATGAAATCTTCAATATCGATAAATGACCACAATAGATAGATTTTAGTAATAAGTATGAGACACATACAGATGTTTATCACAGCAGAAATGCACGTCTAAATGTTCTTTCCATCATCTCCCACACAGCTGATCTGCCTCCCACTCTGTTGCCTATACGCGGAGGCTGCACGTTAAAGATTTTATCCAATTTCGCAAGGAACACAAACGTCAAGACTTCCGCAAAAAGGTGCTCTTGCAATAAATTTTATTTACACAATACTTGTAGATGATTTCTTCTTGGAGTATCGGACACTTGACTCCTTCATTGGACATTGTAAGACGGGCGTGGGATATTTTACTTGAATATGGAGGTGATGGAGAAAAGCATGGTGTTAGAGAGGAAAGGATAGATTTTTTTACATACGAGGCATATCCAGAAAATAAGTGTACTGAATTTATGTAGGTTACAATTTTTTTTATTTAAAAAAAAAAATTACATGGTTACCGTAGTACACATGTAAGCTATTTTTCGACATAGTCGCCATTCCTCTCACTGCAGGTGGTGAAGCGGGGTATCAACTTTTTGATGCCTTCCTCGAAGTAGTTTCCCGCCAACCCCTCCGTCCACTTCTCCACCTCCTCCTTTACCTCCTCGTCATTTGAAAACCTTTTTCCACCCATGTGCAGCTTCAGGGAGGTAAAGAGATAGTAATCTGAAGGTGCTAGGTCAGGGGAATGCGCGGGATGGTTCAGGACATCCCATTTAAACGAGGCGAGCAGTTCCTTCGTGGCGTTGGCCGTGTGTGGTCTGGCATTGTCGTGCAGCAGGCAGACTCCCTTTGTCAGCATGCCTCTCCTCTTGTTCTGAATCGCCCTCCGCAATTTTTTTAGGGTCTCACAGTATCTTGCAGAGTTGATGGTCTCCCCTTGAGGCATATATATTCAATTAAAATTATGCCTTGACAGTCGAAACTCGCGACACCACTTGTACACACTCTTACGATTCATAGCTTTATCACCATATGCAGTTTTCACCTCATTATAAACCTCAACCGGAGGTTTTCCCTTCCAAAGGAAATAACGGATGACGTCCCGTATTTAGCACTTGGCGGGAGATTGGATTTACATTTTTCACGAAACGTGTTGTCGCGTCGACACTTCTCAACGTACTGACCTCGAACCGGTCTCATTGCGGAGGAGAAGGGTCAGGCTACGCGGAAGTGTGGCCAACATGTCGAAAAATAAAATCCATCCGGTCCTGAGAGCCTCAGTACACTCACTTTCTGGATACGCCTCGTATATTAATGTAATAAAATACATGTAACATATTTACATATTAACATACTCGTATTTAAATTTTTATGTCACACGCGTTTACACGTATGGTATACCATATACATAGATAAATGATAGAGATATACATATACACAAATATATATTATTTATAGTTAAGGGATTAATATTGTGGAGGTTTAAGGACATTGTAATTTGTTTTATTAAACACTGTTTATTCCATTAGACATGTTTTTAAACAAAACCTCAAATGAAAACCAGACTAAAATTCATGTTAAAAAATCTTGGTCCAACGGGAATTGTACCCGAAACCTAAGGCTAGAAAACGGGCCTTTTATCAACTAGACTTTCGATGTCATCGATATTCATTTCATAAAAATACGCAAATCATTTCAGACTGCGTGGAAGGCGGCAGCGTTTATGACAATCCCGTTACGGTCGCCAACCAGGAAATGAGTTGTACGCATTCGAAGTTTACATTACGGTTGCGAATCTGTTCCAGTCCAAGTGATATTTCGTGTGTTTGTAAGTTGGTTGCTAACCAAGGCCTGAAATTAAGTGCTATAACGTTCTGACATAATCAAAACATCGGTATAATCAGTCAAACATATGCGATGAAAAATCTGAAAGCCTCGTTTCACTAAATTAACAGTTACAATGAACTGTGAATGCTCTCCAAAATATTTTTTATTTTGCTCATGTTATGTGGTTTTACAGTTGGGTGGAGAAAAATGCTGTGATACGTACTTGAAGTGCAAATAATAATGGTAAAAAGATAATTTAAATAGCGCTGTTTAGAGAACATATTCTTCACGAGGGCGTTTTAATTTGAAATCCAAACCTACCATTATTGACAGATTAAAAATATTTCTAAAAAAAGTTGAGTGTAAGGATATGAAGGTGGTGGCTGCGGCAATTACATTGGAACTTACCCGCATCTGCATATATTCATAAACATATTTGGTTAAAAAACTGCAGAAAAGTTACTAGTGTACACGTGTGTGTGTGTGTGTGTGTGTATGATTCAGGGATCACACACATGTGTACACTATACAATCACTCCCTTTTCCCTGTTGGGATAAGCAGGGAAGACATAGTGTCAATAATTCCTATATCGACATACTTCCTTCGTCTTCTCCTTATTCAAACATTTTCTCATACAGCTTTTTCTGTTTCTCTTACTCCCTAATTTTCCTTTTTTCACTATTCTATTCTGACCATCTTTTTATTTGTAGTTTGTAGGTATAACCTAGTCTTAAGTGGTTGGGAATTAATTTTTTTTTCTTGTGCTAGAATCTTCAAATACCTGCTTCAATATGTCACATAAAGTAACAGTTGCACACAATATAAAATGGCGACCTCCGTGGCCTAGTTGGTAAGACTCTCATTTTCCATCCGAAGTTTCGCGTTCGTTTCCCGAAGGGACTAAAAAAAGGCATTCTAATCTGATTACAGAGTCCGTTTGGTAACAATACTCACACACGATAAACGTGGGTGCGTGTGTTGTTGGCTTCCTATGTGCGGTGTGAATAAATAAATTCAGTTATACTTATTATTTTCTTTACTTCTGGCGGTTTATCGCTATTTATCTATTTCTTCCAACTAACCAGCTTATCTTGGATATGTCAAGTTATTTAAATCCATTATAGAATTTACAAAAAATGTTAATATCTATGTATTTAAATTTTAGTAAAAAAATATTTATCTTTGAATAAAAATTGTATTACTAGTGGAAAATAATTCGTTCAGGAAGAAGGAAATTATGCAAAGGAAAATATGGATGAAAGTGTATACTTAGTAACGTAAAAAAATCAATTATCTTTTAAATGTGATTAAGATGGTGCACATCTTATAACTCTTGGAAGTTATTTTTGTACCGGACCAGCTGTGATTTGAGCCAAAGGCGAAACATGTCTTTGTCAAATACATTGTGTCAAATAAATTTGTCAAATACATACATAGTCAAATATCTTTCCCTTCCGGTGCTAAAAAAATCGCGCGTTCCAGTGCTGTGTACTCGATACACACGTAAAAATGAGCGATATAAAATCGGAAAAATAAGAATATTCATAGCCAATCGCTTAAATTAATTAAATTTTAAGTCAAGTGATAATAATTGAAATTTAATTGCTGAAAACATGAAAAAACATCGGCCGACGTTCACAAAACGGGCGCAGAGACCACCTCATATAGATGCCCGCGAGCTACTGAAATGGGACTCGGAACACTAACACTGTGTATGTTATATACCTCGAAGGAAGAAACAACTGCGAACTGAGATTCTATTTCTGGCGTTCCCATATGCCGAAGAAGAGTGAGAGTAAGACGTGAACAGCGTCGCTTCCTCACCCATAGCGGTTTTTTATAATGAATATACCGACGTCACACACTGGCACACGTTTGATTGTATTGGTGAATTTATTCCCGATTTTCACAAAATATATCTGGTGTGGCCGATAAGTGCTAATTATTATTGATATTATTTTTTCATTCAATGCGTAAATGTATTACGGAGGAATACCTAAAATCTGAACTCAGTATTTATTATATTTATAGAGATATTAAAGTTTTTAGAAGCAATGTGTACTAGTTACATATCACAGGACAAGAAGGGTTAATAAGACATTGTTTTCAAGCAACATCTCAAAAATTGTTTCTAAACAATATCTCCATATATAGAGTAGTTGAAACTGTTTGAAATAAGTGTTCTTTAAACTATTGGGTGTTAACATAAGTTGTATCCGTTTTTTTTTTCAAATTTAAAAATGAGCACCAAAAGTAAAACAAAATGGTATTCAACGTTCGACAATTAATTTTTGTTGTTTTCAATCAAAACATGTGGAACCCAAGCACCGAACTTCTGGACTTTTCCCATTTATTCAAGATAGCAGTATACAGTCATGTGACTACAATTCATCTGCTCAGCCAATTCTACGGTAATTTGAAGGGGATCTTCATGAATAATATGGTTTAAGCGGTCCTCATTGAAGTCCACTGGTCGTCCGAAACGCTCCATGTCTTTCAGGTCGAAATTACCGTCTTTGAAACGCAAAAACCATCGACGAGCTGTCCTTTCATTCATAGCATCTCCACCGTATACTTTCGCAAATATCGCGAACAGCTTTGGCAGTTTTATTCCCTCGATTGAACGCGAACAGAAGGAGGTGTCGAAAATGCTCACTTTGGTCTACTTGACATACCATTTTGAAGGCTTGTAATCAAATAAAATAATATATGTAACGTAAAAGCAAACACAATATCTTGTAGATCAGAAAATTTTCTTTCGAATGACGTATAACCTTTACCATTTTGTTTTCCTTTTGCTGCTCATTTTTTAATTTGGAAAAAAAAACGGACACAACTTATGTTAACACCTAATATTTCAACGTACACTTTACTGTGCATTTTTTAATTTGGCAATTCCTAGTGGAAATTTCGGACTTTTTTTATCAATCACCTTTAGTATATCTGTATTCGTTAGTTTATTGATTACATGAATTGGGTACAACGAATTACACATAGTTGTGATATAAATTTATATCAAACAAAGAATACGATAAATGATCTAATTTATAATATTACGTTTCAAATATTCATATCTTATCATATTAATTGAAAAATGCTAAGGGTTGACTCACGTAGCATCTTCTCGTAACTAAGTCTCACAACTTATTGTTTTGTATTATACACTCACATAGGTAAACATGCTAAGCAACCTCCATGCTGGAAGACGGCCGTCTTACCATCCAGGGCATGGAAGTAATATTAACCACTTAACAGTCGGCTTTTTAACAAGCGACGTAACACAATGACGAACTGTGAACGAATAAATTCTGTACGAAAATATATTCCGTTCGGAGAAAACAAGTTGAAACAAGATCTGCCCGAACGACGCTCGGGAGAAACATTCCCAACAAGTCGAAACAAGATTTGCTCGAACGAGGCTCGGGCACGTCAGTATAAAAATAAACTTCGAGCCCGAGTCCCGCTCGGAGAAAACTGTCAAGTGGTTAAGTTCATAAAATTTTTCGATAAATAAATTATACAATAATCATAGCGATGGACGATGTGCAGCAGATGTAACCATGTAAGACATATACTCGTAATTAGTGTGGGATGGATGAAGTTTAGATCAATGATGGGAGTTCTATAGTATGTGATTCGAAAATGCCAGTAAAGTTAAAAGGAAAAGTATACCAAACGATTGTCAGACCCGCACTCCTCTATGGCTCCGAATGCTGGACGATGTATAACTCTTACTCCAGGCAACTAGAAACTGCTGAAATGCGCATGCTAAGACGGTCAGCTGGTATGTCCCATAGAGACAAAATAAAAAGCTCACGCATTCGTGGAAGCCTAGGTATTACATACATTAACAGTAAGATGGAGGAGAGGCGATTGAGATGGTATGGGCACGTTGGACGCAGAGTACCCGATCGCATTGTGAACCAGGCAATCTCCATGGATCTTTCTCGAATAACAACCAGAGGAAGACCAAAGAATTCATGGGTGGTGCAAAGAGATAACCTGATACAGAGGTACGGCCTGGGGGACGTAGTCATGGACAGAAGAGCATAAAACCTGAGGACGAGGAGAGCTGACCCCAACAGTCTTCGCAGACAGTGAGTTGGGATGAAGCCAGGGAGAAGAAAAAGACAATAATCAACAGTGGGTCAAAATTATCAACTCTTTTTTTCGTATTTATGTGTTCCCACTAAGATACAGGCAAAAGTCTAGTTTTCTAGAGTCACGGCAAATGACAGGCAACAAACCCAAATTCATATAATTTGATAATACCCGCTTGAAAGTACTTTTTTTTTTGTTTTTCTTATTATTTTTAGACTTTTATCTTTTTTATAGTACCCATTATATTTAATATAACATGTAATTGTATTGCGTGTTAACATAAGTTGTGTCCATTTTTTTCCAAATAAAGAGAACAAGAGGACACAACAAAAACAAAATTACAACAAATTAGTCAATTATGTATTCTCCTTCATTATTTACAGCTTCTTGCCAACGTTCTACAAGTTTTTCAATGCCTGTGCGATAAAAACCATCCGGTCTTGACTCGAGGAATTCGTCCAGACATGTCCGCAATTCGACGTCATTATTGAAGTAAAAACCATCGACGAGCTGTCCTTTCATTCATAGCATCTTCACCGTACACTTCGCAAATATCGCGAGCAGCTTTGGCAGCTTTATTCCCTCGATTGAACGCGAACAGAAGGAGGTGTCGAAAATGCTCACTTTTGTCTACTTGACATTCCATTCTGTAATCAAATCAAATAATATATGTAACGTAAAAGCAAACACAATATCTTGTAGAGTAGAAAATTTTCTTTCGAATGACGTATAACCTTTACCATTTTGTTTTACTTTTGGTGCTCATTTTTAAATTTGAAAAAAAAAAAAACGACACAACTTATGTTAACACCCAATAGTTTAAAGAACACTTATTTCAAACAGTTTCAACTACTCTATATATGGAGATATTGTTTAGAAACAATTTTTGAAATATTACTTGAAAACAATGTCTTATTAACCCTTCCTTCCCTGTGATGTGTAACTAGTAACATACACATTGCTTCTAAAAACTTTAATATCTATAAATAAAATAAATACTGCCTTCAGTTTTTTAGGTATTCCTCCGTAACATATTAACGCATTGAATGAAAAAAATAAATAATAATAATTAGCACTTATCGGCCACATCACTGATATTTTGTGAAAATCGGGAATAAATTTACCAATACAATCAAACGTGTGCCAGTGTGTGACGTAGGTATAAACCGTTATGGGTGAGAAAGCGACGCTATTCACGTCTCACTCTCATCTTCTTCGGTATATAGGAACGCAAGAAATAGAATCTCAGTTCGCAGTTGTTTCTTCCTTCGAGGTATATAACATACACAGTGTTTTGGCAGCTTTATTCCCTCGATTAAACGCGAACAGAAGGAGGTGTTGAAAATGCTCCCTTTCGTCTACTTGCCATTCCATTTTGAAGGCTTGTAATCAAATAAAATAATATATGTAACGTAAAAGCCAACACAATATCTTGTAGAGCAGAAAATTTTCTTTCGAATGACGTATAACATTTACCATTTCGTTTTACTTTTGGTGCTCATTTTTAAATTGAAAAAAAAAAACGGACACAACTTATGTTAACATCTAATATAATATTAAGTCAGTATCGAAAAAAAAAAATTGATAAATTAATTATTCGAAACATACGAGACTTGATTATTTTTTGTAAGACAAATTTGAACGTAAGTAAGAAAAAAAATCTTTTTTATATAGTTATTATTCATGTATTAATCTAAAAAATGTATTATTCATGAACAAAAGTCTTGTATAAATTAAAATATAAAACATAACAAAACAATATGTACGTTGTTATCCTTACTAGCATACAGTTTTCTGGAAAGGACAAGAATACTTATAATATACTTATATATTCCCCTAACTTCTTGCCCATCTATCGGTTTCGCTAGTCGAACATCCGCAGAAAGGCATTGATTTGTCAGTCGACAGCTTTTCATTATAACTTATTGTTTAAGTATTATTATACTCGTCTTATTTAAGTATTATTCTTTCTTTTCTTTCGATGGTCTTACAGCCCATATCGAGCTTTGTCCTCCGTCAATCTTCGCCTCCAACTCTTCCTGTCTTCCGCCCCGACCCTCCAATCCTACACCTGTAGCAGTCGGGTTGCGTCCCTCTCAACTTCGTCCTCATATCGCAGCCTTGGCCTGCCCACTCTCCTTCTCCCACCCGGGTGTCCTTCCAGGATTCTTTTGGGTGCTCGTGATGACGGCATTCTCTGCATATGTCCGGCCCATCTCAATCTGCTCAGTCTGACATGTACAGATAACCTGGGAGCTTTGTAGATATTATATAGTTCGTCGTTGTATCGTATTCTCCAGGTTTCGCCATCATTCACGGGGCCCAGGATCCTACGCAGTACTCTTCTCTCGAAGGAATCAAGCAACTCTGCGGATTTAGCCGTCAGTGTTCATGCTTCGCATCCATATGCCACCACTGTTCTTATAATTGTTTTGTACAGGGTGACTTTGGTTTTTCTATGGACACTTCTGGACTTGAACACCGGCAGTAGGAAGAAGAATGTTCTGTTCCCTGTTGTGATTCTTCTCTTAATCTCAGCATGCTCCTCGTTTTCCTTCGTTATAGTTGAACCCAGGTAGGTGAACTCTTGCACTGCCTCAAAGTCATATTCATCCTTGAATCTAATGTTACCTTGTGGACCATTGTCTGTTCTCCTACTCTGTTTCTTAAGTATTATTATACTTGTCTTATTTAAGTATTGTTATACTCATCTTATTTAAGTATTATTATACTCGTCTTATTTAAGTATTGTTACACTCATCTTATTTGAGTATTATTATACCCGTCTTATTTAAGTATTATTATACTTGTCTTATTTCAGTATTGTTATACTCATCTTATTTGAGTATTATTATACCCGTCTTATTCAAGTATTATTATACTCGTCTTATTTAAGTATTCTTATACTAGTCTTATTTAAGTATTATTATACTCGTCTTATTTAAGTATTGTTATACTCATCTTATTTGAGTATTATTATACCCGTCTTATTTAAGTATTATTATACTCGTCTTATTTAAGTATTGTTATACTCGTCTTATTTAAGTATTATTATACTCGTCTTATTTAAGTATTGTTATACTCGTCTTATTTAGGTATTATTATACTCGTCTTCTTTAAGTTTTATTATACCCGTCTTATTTAAGTATTATTATACTCGTCTTATTTAAGTATTGTTATACTCGTCTTATTTAAGTATTGTTATACTCGTCTTATTTAAATATTATTATACTCGTCTTATTTAAGAATTGTTATACTCGTCTTATTTAAGTATTATTATACTCGTCTTATTTAAGTATTCTTATACTCGTCTTATTTAAGTATTATTATACTCGTCTTCTTTAAGTATTATTATACCCGTCTTATTTAAGTATTATTATACTCGTCTTATTTAAGTATTGTTATACTCGTCTTATTTAAGTATTATTAAACTTGTCTTATTTAAGTATTGTTATACTCATCTTATTTGAGTATTATTATACCCGTCTTATTTAAGTATTATTATACTTGTCTTATTTCAGTATTGTTATACTCGTCTTATTTAAGCATTATTATACTTGTCTTATTTAAGTATTGTTATACTCATCTTATTTGAGTATTATTATACCCGTCTTATTTAAGTATTATTATACCCGTCTTATTTAAGTATTATTATACTCGTCTTATTTAAGTATTCTTATACTAGTCTTATTTAAGTATTATTATACTCGTCTTATTTAAGTATTGTTATACTCATCTTATTTGAGTATTATTATACCCGTCTTATTTAAGTATTATTATACTCGTCTTATTTAAGTATTGTTATACTAGTCTTATTTAAGTATTATTATACTCGTCTTATTTAAGTATTGTTATACTCATCTTATTTGAGTATTATTATACTCGTCTTATTTAAGTATTAATATACTCGTCTTATTTAAGTATTGTTATACTAGTCTTATTTAAATATTATTATACTCGTCTTATTTAAGTATTGTTATACTCATCTTATTTGAGTATTATTATACTCGTCTTATTTAAGTATTATTACACTCGTCTTATTTTGAATTTGGTTAAAAAGTGGAATCAGCAATAAATAACGAGGCTTATTTATTGTAAACTATTTGGGTTCTGACTTTCGCAGCGCTTCCTGAGATATTTCGGCAAATATCCAAAGCTCCGTTGGCGTATTTTATTGTAAAAGACGGCCAGTTTATTGTACCGATGCACGATAATTTCAAGCAGTTTGTATCTTTAGTTATGTAATGGAAAAATCATGCAACCCATCTAATTAATAATCTGTGATATAGAACCCTAATTATAGGCTGTACGTTGGTTTAGTTGAGGGGATGGAGCGGCGTTTTTGAGGGGTCTGTATCATATACAGGGGTTGATAAGTGTTCTAGGGTCGTACAGTGATATACGAGTATATACTTTTTACGATCCTCAATCGCTTGAGGCTAGACATACTTTTGATCTTTATTTCTATTTCTTTATAAAGTCTTGAATGGTTTTGTGGACTCCTCTGTGATTCTGGAACGTATTAATTTAAGTGTTATTTTTCACTCTTTTAGAAGATCTGCTTTATTCAGTGTAGCTATGTTGAATTAAGAAGTAACGTCGGTTTCTATACCCCGGTAGAATACTAGAATAGTAATAACTATATATTGTGCCGAAAGTATTATACAACGCGGTAGCTGACTCGAATGTGGACATATTTAGTTCACACCGTCATAGTTTAGGATGATGGTGGCTGAATTTACTTAGCTATAAGTGTTTAATTGTTTTCATATATTTTGCATTGTATTACACTTACGTTGTATACAGTATAACCTGTCGGGCTTATTGCCACGTGGCAATCTCTTCCAACCAACCAAAAGCTGTTAAAGTGGCCTCAAGTGAAAACCAGACTGGAATCCTTTTTAAATATATCTTGGTTCCAGCGGGATTTGAACCCGCAACCTACAGGCTGGGAGACGCATCTTACAACTGAGCCACGGAGGTTCCTACTGACATCACTGTATATGAGGTAATCGCAAGTAATTGGCATTTTAATCCTTGGTTTATAAATGATATGTTCTCTGTGAAAATTTTAGTTAAGAAATGAAAAACGTAAGAACAAATCAATGGCGTTTTGGTCAAGAGGTACATACAAGTCATCAATTACTTATTTGTCAGTTTGAAGTTTTGCAACACTTGTATTCCTGAAATACAGACCTCAGGTAAATTTTAAAGGTAAACTTTGAATACATAAATAATTTATGTATTCAAAGTTTACCTTTAAAATTTACCTGAGGTCTGTATTTCAGGAATGCAAGTGTTGCAAAACTTCAAACTGACAAATAAGTTACTGATGGCTTGTACCTTTTTACCAAAACGCCATTGAAATACTGACAACGGAAGTTTAGATGTAAAAAAAATGTACGAGTTTGCATTAACAAATACACCTGTAAAATTTCATCGGGAGTTATTACGTCATAAGCTAAAACGTGCGCAAATGAGTATCTCGATTGGTATTTGAAAATCGTGAAATGACCTAATTATATACGGTCCGCGTACATACGTGGGCTTGATTAATATAATACGTTTACTTCCTGATGTGGTCGGAGTCACGCAAAGCTATACCATCAAGTTCCTGTATCATATCGTGCTCTATCGCGTGGATGGTCTATAGCGTACGCCTTGCACCACGCGATATAACGTGGTCAGCAGTGAACGCTTTAATGTGGTCGAAGAACATGTTCATAATCTCATCATACCATCATCACCTTTGGGGATATAAAAAAAGAGGTCTATGCAAGGAAAGAAAAGGTTAATATTTTTACAAGTTTTCAACGAGGTGTGAGTTTATTTGAAGCTCATCAACCATACTGTGAGTCAGTGATATGTCGAGTCATAATTCAAAGGATACAATTGTTTTCGATGATTCACAGTTCGAAAAATCAACCGACAGTCATTTTTACTATGACAAATCACGAATGTGTTATTGGCACACTAAAACATCAAATGTCACCAGTCTTCAGAAAGGGAATACACTATGTAAAGCAGAGATCCAATCATGTAAAGAAAAAGCACAAACATTCTTAGTGCATTAAGGTATATGAAACATGGAGATATTGTAATTGGTGTCTCAGTGTTAGAGGAGATAGAAGAGTAGTATGCTGCCTTGGCAGTCAAATAATGAAGGAACGAAGGCCCATTATTCGTGACAAGTAAAATAGAAAATACTGTACAAAGTGACGATTAAGACACTTGTTAATAATTACCGTATTTTTCGGACGACTTGACACACTGGACCATAAGGCAATTGTTTTATTATACAAAAATATTTATAAACTCTTAGGCCGAGGCCACACCGAAGTGTTTCGCTAGGTGCTACGTGACTAATATACTAGGTGACTATAATAGTCACGTAGCGTGGCGCGAAGCGTGCAATGTGGCCATTGCAATAGTATGGGGTGCGTTGGTTCACTAGGATATGTCACCTAGCTCGCAGTGTAGTTCTAAGCACCAAGCGAGGCTCCTACCTGTGTGGCCGAGGACTTAATTTTTAATTGAACTTGCACCAGCATCATTTAGTTCATCTTCTTTCATCTCGGCACTGCCACTCATCTCGTTACTGTCACTTTTGGTATTATTGTCTGAACTATTGTTGTTACGCTCTTCAAAAACTAAGTCATCTTCAATGCCATCCAATGCGCTGATTATATCACAATCGTTAAAGCCTTACCTCTTCTTTTAAAACTTTCCACGTATTTTTTACCCGTCTGTATTTGTTTTGTGCGTTAAATGAACTGTCAAATTAATATGGAGAGATTCAATATGCAAAAAAAATATATATATGAAATATAGCAGGGGTGGCTAGCTTTTTTTAAATCCATTTTGCACGGATTTCTCCTGTTACACAAAGAGGGTCTGCTTCTAGATAGCTTATTCGTAAGGAAGAATATCAGCCAGGACTCTTCTCATACTGCTAGTCGGTACCGAGAATATATCCACAGTGTCATTCATTTGGTTCAAGCTTGTTTGTAGTCGCGATCTTCGTTTTTCGTAAAAAAGAAAGTCGCGATGTGTCTATCAAATTTGCGAAATTTAACGTTAACCCACAAGTTAAAAAATTATAACTAAAAGTTTATTAATAGGTATGGGCGGAATTTACTTCGCTAAAAAAATATTAAGAAAAAGAAAACTTATACATACATGTTATATAATATACATACATATATGTTATATTAAAAAATGATAACTAATTGACTGCGTTGACAAGTGCGAGCGCGTGATGAGATTTGGTAACATCGCACGCCATGTTGTAAGTTACGAAGATGGCCGCTGTTGGCCCTGCCCTGTTATATGTGTTAACCCTTTAACGGGCATAAGCAGAAATCGGTCGCATATGCGACCACCCTTATGGTTATACTTATAAGGATTCATTTTCTTAATGAAACGTTTTTAAGTAACACAAATGTCAAATTGGCAAATGTAGTAGACGGGCAGAGGTCTTATTTAAAACGGATCGTCGTGAAGTTGGCTGCATGTTCAGTAACAACGATCTAAACATCCGGTCAATTTATTGTCAAATATGTAAATAGGTATTATAAGTAAATCACTATTCATTATATCTCATATAAGAATGTTATTTCCTAATACAACCTAAACATAGATATTATTACCTAAACATTCATTGGTCACTTTTGCAACCACTGATATGACCCCTGAAATGGGCACAGGTCTCATATGCGACCGCCTCATTTAAAAAAAAAAAAAATTTAAAACACATTTTCGAAGGAACAAAGTTGATTTGATACACATAATAATGATTTATTCAACAAAAAACTCAATATCTCAAAAATAAAAACTTGCCCTATAAAGGGTTAAGTAACTAAAATGAATACAAATATAATAATACGTCAGTGTTAAAATTAAATATATGCATATGTATTTAATAAATGCGTGTATACTATTTATCTTGGTAGTTTAAATAATTTTTTTACAGGGGCCTATTTCCACAAGACTAACCCCAATTTTAAGTCCACTTTTCGAAGTAAAAAAAAATGCATCAATTTATGATACATGGTACATATACTGATGCATATAAAGAATCAGAAAGAAACTTTCGAAATGTGATGCTATCGAAGAATATTGAGCGTTTTATAGGTTGACGAAGTCAATAATGATGACTGACATCTTGATACGGATGAATAGAGATAGATAAGTATTATCCACCATCAAAAGGAGAAAGTTCGACTACTTTGAACATATAAGCGAGAATAAACATACGAGATTCTTCTACTCGTATCGCAGGGGAAATTTCAAGGCAGGAGAAGTGTGGGAAGAGGATGGATCTCCTGGTTGAACAACCTACTGGAGTGGTTTGGTTGTGGTATCATACCTTAGTTTAGTGATGATGTCTCAAAGGTCAAGATAGCTTGGTTGTGGTACCATACCTTAGTTTAGTGATGATGCCTCAAAGGTCAAGATAGCTTGGTTGTGGTACCATACCTTAGTTTAGTGATGATGCCCCAAAGGTCAAGATAGCTTGGTTGTGGTACCATACCTTAGTTTAGTGATGATACCTCAAAGGTCAAGATAGCTTGGTTGTGGTACCATACCTTAGTTTAGTGATGATGCCTCAAAGGTCAAGATAGCTTGGTTGTGGTACCATACCTTAGTTTAGTGATGATATCTCAAAGATCAAGATAGCTCGGTTGTTGTATCATACCTTAGTTTAGTGATGATGTCTCAAAGGTCAAGATAGCTTGGTTGTGGTACCATACCTTAGTGTAGTGATGATACCTCAAAGGTCAAGATAGCTTGGTTGTGGTACCATACCTTAGTTTAGTGATGATGCCTCAAAGGTCAAGATAGCTTGGTTGTGGTACCATACCTTAGTTTAGTGATGATATCTCAAAGATCAAGATAGCTCGGTTGTTGTATCATACCTTAGTTTAGTGATGATGTCTCAAAGGTCAAGATAGCTTGGTTGTGGTACCATACCTTAGTATAGTGATGATGCCTCAAAGGTCAAGATAGCTTGGTTGTGGTACCATACCTTAGTGTAGTGATGATACCTCAAAGGTCGTGATGATCGTCAACTTCCGAAAAGGAAAGGAACTTTAAAGAAGAAGTAGATAGGGTCTGCGTCTTCTTTCTCTTATTATTTATTTTTTGTCTTCCTATTTTCTTTCAATTTCAGCAAATTTGAAAATTTTGTATTTCCGTAAATATTATTTTTTTTACGTTTTATTAAATTTTTTTATCTTCTGGGAACACCTATAGGTACTATATAGTAGACTCGATTATAGAGAGCCAGGGGGCAGTGAAAAATCCAAAACTTATGCGATTTGATAAATGCAGATAATAACTTGCTTAGATTTGATTTTTTAAATAAATTTTTTTAATGAGAATTTTTGCGAAAGTTCATGGATTTTTTTATATTATTCTTTTACAAACTGATGAGATAAGTTAAAATGAAACTGGAAATCTGTTATAATGTAGAATTTGAATTAAATAAACTCAGAACAGATTATTGTATATCTTATTTACTGAAAACTTGATATAACCAATTAAGTGATGAGTGTGAACGTAAGGTTGAAGACGAATACTCTGAGACGGTTTGGTCATGTAGAACGAATGAATGAAGAAAGACTAACAAGACAGATATAAATACACAGTGCAAATGTGAGTGGAAAATATTTAAGAGAACGACAAAGAAAAGTATGTTTTAATCAAGTTAATGATATTTTATGTTGTTTATAGTTAAGGCATTAACGTTGTGGAGGTTTAAAGACATTGTAATTTATTTTTAACAAACACTGTTTATTCCACTTTTTTGTGACGGTATAACCCTACCGGTTTCAAGGCTTTCACCTCATCTTCAGGGGAGCGCAAACAAGACTAAATGCTGTTCGAACTGGTACCGATATAGACACTTCAACGGCTGGAGGCTGGGGGGTGAGGAAGGCTAGGGATAATTTCGGCCAAGAGCGGGGAGGTTTTGGGGAAATAACTGTTCAACAGATGCTCCGATCGGTATACTGACTTAGAAATTTCTAGGGCCTCTAATCTGTCCAATTTATTTCCGTTGCCGCTAATATGTAAGAATTTGGCATCATCGATAGAAAAAGTATGATTCTCACGGTGACAATGATTAGCCATTTCAGAATAAATTAGAGGATTTGTTAAGGCAGATTGGTGTTCACGAAATCTCTTTTCAAAAGATCTTCCTGTCTTTCCTATATAGAAATTATCACAGTCAGCACATAAAAGTTTATACACACCACTGTTGCTAAGTATTCCATTTTTGCCTTTCCCATTAAATAAGAGTTTCCGGAGATTAAAGTTAGTGTAAAAAGCTGGCTTTATGTGACTTGGAATATTTTTGGTTATTTCATTTGATATATATTTTTTTTTATATAATTATAATGATATTTTGAAAGAAGGAAAAGTAAAAAGTAAGAGAAATCACAGTAGTTGTATGATGTGCTTTATGAATGTGTATTAAGACAGAAAAGTCTATCTCTCTCCTCTCTTTCTACCCCGAAAGGGAGACGGATTGATGGTATATGTGTAACGGTAAACCGTAAGTGAAATGTAACAGTTCCTGACAGTGGCGTACACCCTAGTGTGGAAGGAGGAGGTGGGTGGGAGTACCTCCACCTGATGTGTGGGAGGTGAAGTCACCGTTTCGTCGGTGGATTACATATTTTCTCCGTGTATTATGGAATCATGAAGATTAGGAAAGGATTTTCCGACATATTTCTTTTACACCGCATCATATATAGTATGTGTACATACATACCAGCACGCCGTTTATCTGTTTGGGTAGGCAGAGAGGACAGAGTGCCAGACTGGAATATATTGACACACACATTTCACCCTTTTCGCATATATACGACTAGAATGCATCTAACTTCTTACATTTCCTTATTTCAAAACATTACTCATTTATTCCCACCATACTTTCCTTCGTCTTCTTCTACCACGCCTTCCACTCACACATGAATTGTGTATTTGTTTTGTTAATTATTCGTTCCTTCTCGCATCGTGTCACACAAAACAAACCTACAATCCCGCCGTTTTCCTGTTAGACTAGACAGAGTGATCAGAGCGTGTGGCTTTTCTATAACGATAAACATCTTTCACCTCTCTTACATTCATACACCTTCTCACACAGCTTCTACGATTAGATTGACTTTAAACATTTGTCTTCTTTTAAAAAATATTAACTTGACCCAGAAGTCTATAAAGAGACTACGTGGTACCTTAAAATACTTAAGTAGAGTAGTACAGTACTATATCTTAGTTTAGAGAACCCGTTTTGTAGAATTCTCTAATCCCACGAGCCTGTAGGAATCATAATGTAGGGTTTAGCCACATATACGTTTTCACAAAAAAAGTTTTCTTTTGAACCAATCTTAGTGATACAACTGTAGAATTGTTTTTCGACTTTTTATTATTATTTTTTCTTTTGTTTCATATCGTCTCTTAGCCCTCAACTTCACTGTCCTTTGTTTTATATCATCTCTTAGCCCTCAACTTCACTGCCCTTTGTTTTATATCGTCTCTTAGCCCTCAACTTCACTGTCCTTTGTTTTATATCGTCTCTTAGCCCTCAACTTCACTATGCTTTGTTTTATATCGTCTCTTAGCTCTCAACTTCACTGTCCTTTGTTTTATATCGTCTCTTAGCCCTCTGCTTCACTGTCATTTGTATTATGTCGTCTCTTAGCCCTCAGTTTCATTGACCCTTGTTATATATCGTCTCTTAGCCCTCAACTTTACTGTCCTTTGTTTTGTATCGTCTCTCAGCCCTCAGCTTCACTGTACTTTGTTTTCTATCGTCTCTTAGCCCTCAGCTTCACTGTCCTGTGGCTTAAAACATATAAAGAATTGTATCCATCTATTATCTTCCTTTTTCCTCTCCATCCTTCCCAACTTCCTCACACAATATATCACACGCTGTCCGTTATGACTTGAGTTGATTTTAATTGTATTGTTTGTTTACGTTTCTTCTAATTACTAGTTGCCTATTACTAGTTACCTGTTAAAATATTGTAATTTTCTGTATTATACTTCTGTTGAATATTATACTTAATACTGCGTGTACGTAAAAGAATGCATAGGGTAAAAATATATGATAGAATAATGAATGAAGTGATTAGGGGTGAATGTGAACTTAAGGCTGATGTGTTGAGTAAGATGAAGAAGAGGACTCTGAGACGGCCTAGGCTAGGCATGTGGAACGAATGATTAAAGGAAAAACAATAAAACAAATATACTGTGCAAATGTTAATGAAAAATGCGGTAAAGGAAGACAAATACAAAAAAAAAACCCTCAGATATCTATGGTACAGAACAAACGGCCATTACCTAAAATATGCTCACCATGTCAAACTTCTCACTGTGTGTAACTATACGAGTAGACGTCTCGAAACAAGAAGGCAAGAATTCATTACGATATTCCTACATCGCGATCCTGCTTTATCACTCTAGAATGTTGTTAGGTGGTGTTAATTTATGATATCTTCTATTAACATGACTAAACCATCGGGAATTTTTTTCCATCGTTTTTTTTTTTGGCCGCTTGATATTTCACGATAAGTCCGAAAGGGCCTGTCCTTGGCATGCTTTAAAAAGCGACTGAAAGAACGCTTAAGTTGAAGCTGCGGTTTTCTCACCGAATATGTCTTCAATACATATGCGAATGCGGGGAAGCTCCAATCACACAGGCCGCAGCCGATATTTTCCCATCCCCACACTCTACACATACACCTGATAAAAATAAGTTTATGTATATAGTTCCCTGTTGATTGATTGTCGAAGGTCTATGCTACTGACGTCTACACTTTTCGGTCATCAGCCTGCAGTCCCTCAGACGGTAGTGAAGTACGGGATAGAGAGCAAAGAAAGCTCATGAAGCCTCGCCGCACGCTACGTCTTTGCGCCTTCTTCTTCTTCGCGGTCTTCTCCAGCATCGTCACCTCAACTCTACCGTCTTCACCATCGTCGCTTCACTGAGACCCCCGGGAGGGGCGGGAGGACGCCTAACCTGAACTGCGCCACCAGGGCCGCTGACATGAGCTGTCGTATCCCTTTGAGTATAGTCACCATGCCCAACTATGGTTGATTCAATTTGGATTAAGGAAAGCAAGAGAGATCAAAAGGCTCATCGAGCCTAAAAATAAAACAGAGATTATCACACAAATACTGAATATAAGTATACACATATAAATAACACTGCACACACATATGACACAACAGTGGAAAAAGTATTCCCTCAAATCACTGACAAAAGATCGAAGACGCAGTAAAATACGCACGTTTTAAAAATTTATGAAAAATTCAAGAACTCGTTTTCGTTCGTTCGTTCGCTTAAGTTGAAGTCAGTAATTTAATATAACGTGTTTCATTCCTGATTTTTATTTCTTCTCCACCTTTCCTTCCTTTTCCTTTGATTGATGATACATCAATTTTATTATGTATGTTGTTCATAAAATTTGTCAAGATAAATAATCGTTTGAATATTTTTCGCGACTATGTAGTATGTAACTTCCTTTATTTATTTATTTTTGTCTGGTTGGTTGGATGAGTTAAATAAATAAATTATCTAATTATGATAAGCATGACGAACCCCGTAGCCTAGTTGGAAAGACGCACGTCTTTCGATCCGGGTGTTGTGTGTTTAATTCCCATTCGGCCCAGATTTTTCGAAAAAGAATTTCAGTCTATTTTAAATTAAGGCTACTTTGGTTGGAAGAGGTTTTGGTTGCTACGTGTCAATAAACCCACCAGGTTTAACTGTAAAAAACTAAAGCGTTTTACAATACAATACAGTATGTTATGTCAAATGGGACCAGTTTAGAATACTCCGAATCAGTTCCGACTTGAGTTATCGACGTAAAATTACACACAATGTATTTTTATTAAAATAGTCATCGTTGCACTATGAAGAATATGACGATTCCCTCCATTTGCGATGGATATTAGTGGTTTCTGTGGGATGTCCATCGTACTTACTTCCTACCACTTCCTGTTCTCCTGTGACACATGCATATCTGTCGCATCATTCTTGCTGCGGTCACACTTCCTACTATCACATTGTGTGAATCGACTAGTTAAAGGGAATGCAGGAAAACAAAACATTACATTTATTTTTCATCTACAGCACATTAGATGATCAAAGTAAGACTACAGCACAGTAGAATGATCAAGGTAAGACTATAGCACAGTACAATGATCAAGGTAAGACTACAGCAGAGTACAATGATCAAGGTAAGACTACAGCACATTACAATGATCAAGGTAAGACTACAGCACAGTACAATGATCAAGGTAAGACTACAGCACATTACAATGATCAAGGTAAGACTACAGCACAGTACAATGATCAAGGTAAGACTACAGCACAGTACAATGATCAAGGTAAGACTACAGCACATTACAATGATCAAGGTAAGACTACAGCACAGTACAATGATCAAGGTAAGACTACAGCACAGTACAATGATCAAGGTAAGACTACAGCACATTACAATGATCAAGGTAAGACTACAGCACAGTACAATGATCAAGGTAAGACTACAGCACAGTACAATGATCAAGGTAAGACTACAACACATTACAATGATCAAGGTAAGACTACAGCACATTACAATGATCAAGGTAAGACTACAGCACAGTACAATGATCAAGGTAAGACTACAGCACAGTACAATGATCAAGGTAAGACTACAACACATTACAATGATCAAGGTAAGACTACAGCACAGTACAATGATCAAGGTAAGACTACAGCACATTACAATGATCAAGGTAAGACTACAACACATTACAATGATCAAGGTAAGACTACAGCACAGTACAATGATCAAGGTAAGACTACAGCACAGTACAATGATCAAGGTAAGACTACAGCACATTACAATGATCAAGGTAAGACTACAGCACAGAACAATGATCAAGGTAAGACTACCGCACAGTACAATGATCAAGGTAAGACTACAGCACATTACAATGATCAAGGTAAGACTACAGCACAGTACAATGATCAAGGTAAGACTACAGCACAGTACAATGATCAAGGTAAGGCTACAGCACAGTACAATGATCAAAGTAAGACTACAGCACAGTACAATTATCAAGGTAAGACTACAGCACAGTACAATGATCAAGGTAAGACTACAGCACATTACAATGATCAAGGTAAGACTACAGCACATTACAATGATCAAGGTAAGACTACAGCACATTACAATGATCAAGGTAAGACTACAGCACAGTACAATGATCAAGGTAAGACTACAGCACAGTACAATGATCAAGGTAAGACTACTGCACATTACAATGATCAAGGTTAGACAACAGCACAGTACAATGATCATGGTAAGACTACAGCACAGTACAATGATCAATGTAAGACTACAGGACAATAGAATGATCAAGGTAAGACTGCTCATTATCATCGCTTGCATGGCGAGTCGCCTCTCTACACCGTGCTCTGTCCAACGACGTTTCCGTAGCCAGGCTCTGATCCCTCACGTCTTGGTTGAAGCTATCCTTCTTTCACTTCTTTGGACGACATATTCCTCTATGTCCAGGACTTCTATTCCAAGTGTCTGGTTTCCCTCATTTTATTTATTTATTTATTATTACACATGACAAGAAATATACATAATTTGCGAAAAAACAACAGGTAATTTAATTTAGACATACAATTATAATGGATCTGGGTTTGTTGCCTTTCATTTGTCGCATTCCCAGTAAACTAGGTTTTTGCCTGTATCTCACTGAGGATATTTAGCATGAAAAAAATAAATCGATACTTCTTTCCGATTTTTGATTACACAAAAACAAAACTCCGTTGCACGTTCTCATCAACCTGACAAACAGTGACACTCAATTACAACTGGAAACATCATGCGAAATCAACCTCCTCACACACCATTACTCCAGTAAGACCAAAAATGTTCATCCCATAATATACCGCACACAATCATAAAAATATACAGAAGCACAAATACAAAACAACAAGAAGAAACCCACACTCAAGAGCCCACACAAATCTTTTCCACACGTCGTTCATCCTGAAAGCCCAAGTACTCAAAATCCTGTCGCAATAACAACCACGCTCCGATCGACTGTCTAAATGGTTTTCCTACCTTTACCTTTATTGAAGTCGGCACGCCATTGTATGTCATAGGAGCCAAATAAGCATATTGCCTTTGGGCAAAAGAGGTTTTAACTCTAGGGATGGTGAACATTTCATTAGTTGCCATGCGTGTCATGTGTGTCTGCTGAGTCTGCATCTTCCCTTCCTCTCGATGGTAGTGCCAGATAATGGATTTGAGATGCAAATATTAAGCTGGTTTCTTTTATACATATCCACTGAAGTAGGGTCTCTCTCAGGGTACTTTTCATGTACTCATCCCTTACAATATATTTCTTGTTCATCCCTGAAATCCATCACAGAATGCGCATTTCGGTAACGTGACATCTATGTTCATGGATTTAATTTGTTGCCCAAGACTCATCTCCATACAGGAATACTTGTCTTTTGACGTGTTTATATATTTTTTTCTTTCAGTTTCATGGACATAGTTTTATCTCATGTTACTGCTATTACTCCTCGGCAAAATTACTTCCTAAGCAACCACTCCAAACATTTGTTAAAATAACATGATATTTATCAAAAGTTTCGGTTTTAATTTTAAGGAACAACATTTTAGAATACTTAACAAGAAATCTCACAATTATTCCATAAATTACACATAAATACCGCGAAACGTGTTTCTGTCCTGTATTGCGAACCATACTAAAAAATAATCACTTTTTCAAAGAGACTACATTAACAAATTTACATACGACGCAAAAATGATTTATAACGTTGAATTTAGAGAAACATAAAGCCTTTGGCTAAAATCATTCATATTTAAATAATATAAAAAATGTCATTATTCAATAAAGTATTTCCTTTGGGTCAATATGCCACATACATTTCTGATAAAAAATGACACCAGATGAACTTGAAAATTGCTCTCACTCTTGCACGAAGATCAATCTGAGAGCCTCAAGATACGAGGTAGACACAATCCGAAGAGGGCCTCAAGATACGAGGAAGACACAAGAGTATCGGTAATTCGTGAAATAACAAATAAATTTATGCCATTTCTAGAGTTTCGCGTTAGTAATATGGAAATTTATGTTAATTAAAATATATTGAAAATTAAAATTGAAACTATTTAATCCGCTTGAATTGTTTTTATTTAAACCCAACTAGACACTAAAACGACCTTCGTGGCTTAGTTGATAAGACGTTTGTCTCCCAACCCGGAGGTAGTGGGCTCGATTCCCGTTGGAATCCAGATTTTTTTTAATGTTTCCAGTCTTTTTAGAAAGGATTTAACTTAAGGCTTCTTTAACATCTTTCTGATTAGCTGGAAGAGATTGTCACATGGCAATCAGCCCGCCTGATTGTACTGTATACAACGAAAGTGTAATACAATTTAACTAGTTTCAAGTCAAATGCGGCTCATCTTCGGGGATATACAGAACTAACGGTTGAATCGCGTATCGGCGCCCTTAGGCAGTTTAGAACTTGGCGCACCCCTCATCCTTTTCTTTATCTTATTTTAGGCATGTTGGCCTGTTATGGTCCTGCATCATTGTTTGCCTCTTGTGACGTCGACTGCCAGCTATCTTTCCATCTTTTGGGAGGTCGTCCTGGAGGTCTGCTTGCTTGGGGGATACTGCCCCTGGCCATTCTTACGGCTCTTGGTTCCACCATTCTGGATACATGTTCGTTCCAAAACCTTCTTCTCTGTCGTCCCCATCTGATAATATCTTCAACTTCACATGTCCTTTGGATTTCTGTGTTTCGTACTCTATCACGAAGGGTTTTGCCTGCGATACTCCTGAGTACCTTCATTTAGCTGGTTCGAAGGAGATTTTTGATTCTGACAGTGTCGGCTCTGGACTCTATGCTGTATGTCATTATGGGGCGGACACAGGTCTTGTATATCCTCACCTTGCTTTGGATGTTCAGATGCTTGTTTTTCCAGATAGTGATCTTTAAACATCCGGAAATAGCTGCGGCCTTTTGTGATTGTTCAAGCACTTCGCCATAGAGGTCATTATTGCGCATTATGTTAGCACCCAAGTATTTAAATTTTGTTACTTTGTTGAATTGGTGTGTCGTTGATCACCACACTGCATTCAACTTGCTCTCTGGCTAGAGTCATGCATTTAGTCTTGTTGATGGAGATAGACATGTTGTATTTTTTGGAAGCAGTGTGGAATCGATGTAGCATTTGTTGCAGGTCTACCTCATCCTTTTACCATAATTTATGCTTATTCTTTCCGTTTTGGATGATAATGATGATATTTCACATCACACAACAAGCCGCTTTACTTTAACTCCTGCTTTCTTCTACGCAAATGCGATGTGGTTGAAGTCTATGTTCACTGTTCACTTAAAAAATATTATTATAACTTATTTAAGAACCTTTGGGCGACCCCTTTCACTTGGCGCCCATAGGCAAATGCCTAGGTTTGCCTATTAGAGAACGCGGCTCTGCGCGTATTAGTTAAAATTAGTTGGGTTTAAATATATATCTTGTATTGGATTAAGCAGTGTTTCCATTTTAATAGTATTTTATTAACAATTTATAGTTTAGTTTAGTCCCCTCTACGAGTATTTGCATGATTCGAGTTATACTAGAAAAAATGTAGCATGGTCCCTGTGACAGTTCACAAATTTGCCCCAATACAACCTTGTAAGGACGTTAAGTAATTTTAATTATTTTATCAACTTTAATATAAGTCTCGATTTTAATAAATATCAAGTTATTTAGGTAAATACATTACATAAAACTAACAATAATGACAAATTAATACATGTTGTTACAAATTAGCTAAAATGTGTCAGTTTGTTAAAATCAAATAATATTTGGTGACATTTGTCAAAAGTCACTACGTTAGTCTGCATTGGCTAGGGATGGGGTATACGATAATTGGATTTTCGATTTGTTTATACTTAAAATTAAATGTTCGTAATTAGTATAAATTCACAGTGGATCTTAGCCTATTTACAGATAGCTACAAATCACACAATACATTAGAAAGTCAGTATAATGAAAATTAGGAATAGGAATTAAAACGTCAGTTTAGAGAAAAACAATTTTTCGATTTATAAAAAGAACGATTACCCCATCCCTTTGAGACATGACATTTCAAACGTCACAGGGACCATCCTACATTTTCTTGAGTTATAGTAAGGTGATTCATACTCTGAAACAGTCAGTCTCAACGTGGTTGAGGATCGGAAGGAGTGGAGGCGAATTCTCCGCTCCGATCCTGACTATCAAAGAACAACGACGTTAAGATGATTGACACGACTAAGAATACAAAGAACGTGCATTGGAATAATTCTAATTGCGGTGAAAACACTTGTAATAAAAAATTAAGTATAAGTTTTTTTCCACAAAACAATGAGGTGCACAAAATGTTGAGGTGCTCGGCCGCGTGGTAACGCGCTAGACTTTCGTGCATAAGGTCATCGGTTCGAACCCCGAACTACTCCCCTCGAACGAACCTCGAACTATGCTACTACTCCCCTCGAACGAACGATACAGACACTTTTTCCGCCCCCCAGTGTTCGAGGGTATCATTATCGTCATATCATTTACAACCAGGGTCGATCCACTGTTGGATGAAGGTCTCCCCAAGTTGACACCAAATAGTTCGGTTTTTTGCTCGTTGATGCCATGTGATGCTACCATGCTTCCTGATTTCATCTATTCAGCGTACCTTCGATCTTCTTGGCCTCTTCATGCCTCTTGGGTACCATTGGATTATTTCGGATGTCCATCGGGAGTCTGACATTCTGGCTACGTGTCCTGCCCAATTCGAGGGCATAAGGATACTGTGCGTAACATAATTAATTATGTAAAAATCTTACGACCTCCGGTATGGCTAGTAAGATGTCTATCTTGCAACCCGGCGGTCAGGGATTTGAATTCGGTTAATAGGTTTTTCAAAAAGTGTTTAAATGTGGTTTTCACTTCAGCCCTTCAAAACATTTTTCTGGGTGATTGAAAGATCTGGTCACATTGTATTAAACCTACACCAAAAGCGTTAAAAAATAATACAATAATTATTAAAAAATTACACCTTTTTCGCGTTCTACTTTTGTGGAACTCCAAATTTAAATATTTAGCAACAAATAACTTTGTTATTCCCCTATTTTTATTAATCCCGGCTACACGTGTTTCTACGCTACCCAAGAATGGGGGGTAGAATCACGTGAAGCGAGGATTAATATAATGAAGTGGAATAACAAATCAATTTATTGTATAGAAAATAATTCAGTCTTGCTTGTGCTCCCCTGAAGATGAGGTAAAATCCTTGAAACCGGTAGGGTTATACCGTTACAAAACGTGGAATAAACAGTGTTTGTTAAAACAAATTACAATGTCTTTAAACCTCCACAACGTTAATGCCTTAACTATACACAATATAATAATTTATTATTCAATATTCTAAATTGTAATTGACAAATAAACAGTAATAGTATAAAAAAGATAACGCAAGTAAACCAATAACTGATAAAAGTGTTAATACATATTTGCTTATGCTTGTATAATGTGACCTAATTCTTATTGTATTACCAATATCTGATTTATTGTGTTACCAATATCTGACATCACCACTAAAAATGTTGATTGACAATAGCGTATCTAACTTTCGGAAATCTTGTAACAGAGAACATCAAAAGGTTTCTTAGATTGGCACATTTGCAGATATGCTTTAAGTTAAGCGAGACATCCTTCGATTAAACTTGAAGAATAAGACAATAACTACGAGTATTAGTAGTAAAATTGATAAATGGGAATAAAACGTGGACGTGGGAAATAAAATACAATCGAATCAGAAACCTCGGTATAAAAGTCAATCGTTTTACTATTTTAGGAGCTAGTCCTTAAGGAAGAGATGATGTGGATGATTTATTGATAAATAATAAAACACGTTAGATCGCAATGCGGAAAGAGAGTCTTTATTAGTAAACGTAGGTGTTTATACTATTTCCGCGTGTGTGCGGGAATGCGAGCAAGATATCCTTCGTCTCGTTTCAGCATTAGCAAAAACGATTAATGTTGTATGTAGGTATCATTCAAATACGGAACTGGCGAGACAAGCGTGGTGCGTTCTCTCTCTAGTATGGTATGCGGTCCGCTCGGCTATGGGTTGAATGGCCGGCGTGTGAACTTTGGACTTGTTTATTTAGATTTTATCGAGGAATGCGAAGGTCATTTCATCGGTCATTGACAGTATGTATGAACGCCCACAGTGTTCCGAGTGGGCGACCGCCACACTATCTTGGCCACGGAGTCACAGCTTAAATAAGCTGTACGCAGGTAAATGTTTATATCATATTTATTTAGTTATTATTTTTAAACAGTCTTTATAAAAAATTAATAAAAAATATACAAAAAACTTTTAAAGTGAAAACAAGCATTTTTTTAAAAACGTGTCACATAACAAAAATGAAAATTAACAAACTGGAAGAAGTATCCAAACTTGAGCATAATGAAAACGGTAAAACATTTGTTTTTAACGATTACTCAATGTGCTAAGTTTCAAACTCCTCAAATTGTAAAAATTACTTAAGACCAAGGCATCCAAGAATTATTTTAATCCTGTGGCATTCTGTACGTATTGTTAAAATGATGTCCCTTTCATGTAACATTTGAATTCAATATCCTTATATCTTTGCTAGATAGAAAAAAAAATCGTTGACTTAACAACATTATATATTTATTATTATTGTGTATCTCGGCCGGGGGAATGTTTGTGGGATGAGCACGGACCTTTTAATGTCTTCTCTCTTGAATGTATATTTTTTGTCATCTATTTATTTTCTGTGTTTTTTTTTATATTCTTGTTCTACGTGTTCAAGGGTGTGGGCTGAAAAACATCTGGTGTCCCCGTTGCTGGGCTCGCCCTACATTGGTGGGCTGTATCTTGGCCGGGGGAATGTTATAAGATGAGCCCAGACCTTTTGATAGATTCTGTTTTTTAATGTATTATCTTTTTAATGTGTTCTTGAAATGTGTCTAAATGTATTATGTGCATACTATGTTGCTATAAATAAATCTGTATTTATTTATTATTAATATTTATTTATCAGTTGGTATTTCAAAAGGTCGCAACTAATTAAATTTGTCATGTTATACGTTCTTTGTAGGCCCATCTAGCAAAAGTTGTTTCATGGTGAAGTCGTTGCAACTAAACATTTGTACAACTGCACAGATTGAACAATCAATATGGGCATTGTATGTATTTTCATTTGATTTTGATTGCTTACAGAAGTCAAGTGAAGACGTTGTTATTAATTTGATTGAATTGTATAGGTTTGACTTGTTGTGTTACTCGTCTTATCTTAGTTTTTTTTCTATTGTATAGTACATGAATGCTTACAAGTCAATATAAATATTTGTTTTTTTTATATATTATTTTGTATCACAAAGATCATTTGATAGTTGAAAAAAAAACAGCCTTATATTTACGTCAATCAACTAAAAAAATCAAATGATATGAAACCACGAAACAGGTGTTGCGATTGTGAGAAACAACATGGTGATATACTGGACTGTCTGGAAGCGGAAAATTTAGTCAGAGATCTGCTCTGGCGATGTTTCAACCACGACTCAAAAGGAAAAAAGGAAGACAATAATAATAATGATGATGATGAATAAGAGAATTACTTATGACAGCAAAACACATATTGTACCACATAATACCCATAACACAGGGTGATGTTAAAAAAACCCTTAACATAAATCAAATCTGAAAATCCATTTTACCCGTCGTGTAAAAGGGAAATACTTAAACACATCTTTTAAATAAGTAGTATATTTCGTGTATACCCATCTACACTGAGGGGCGAATTATCGATCGAACTCCCTTCCGCCCAGTTCAGCCGAGCCTCCCATAAAGCCACCCCCACACACCCCCATGAACGTGATCTGGGAAAAATATACTGTTCAATCTACAGGGTGGCGGAAGACACGGTTAAAACAAGTGGAATCTGTGCAGCCACCTTTGAAAATTTCAAGTAATAACGATACTTAATCTAAGTACAATATAATTCATGAAACCGAATAAACTTACATTATTTATATAATATAGGACAGATATATCTGTCTGTCTAGAATAAACTTAATAGTATAGGACATATATCTGTCTGTCTAGAATAAACTTAATTATTTATATAATATAGGACAGATATATCTGTCTGTCTAGAATAAACGTAATTATTTATATAATATAGGACAGATATATCTGTCTGTCTAGAATAAACGTAATTATTTATAAAATATAGGACAGATATATCTGTCTGTCTAGAATAAATTTAATTATTTATATAGTATAGGACAGATATATCAGTCTGTCTAGAATAAACTTAATTATTTATATAATATAGGACAGATATATCTGTCTGTCTAGAATAAACTTAATTATTTATATAGTATAGGACAGATATATATGTCTGTCTAGAATAAACGTAATTATTTATATAATATAGGACAGATATATCTGTCTGTCTAGAATAAACTTAATTATTTATATAATATAGGACAGATATATCAATCTGTCTAGAATAAACTTAATTATTTATATAATATAGGACAGATACATCTGTCTGTCTAGAATAAACGTAATTATTTATATAATATAGGACAGATATATCTGTCTGTCTAGAATAAACGTAATTATTTATAAAATATAGGACAGATATATCTGTCTGTCTAGAATAAACTTAATTATTTATATAGTATAGGACAGATATATCTGTCTGTCTAGAATAAACTTCATTATTTATATAGTATAGGACAGATATATCTGTCTGTCTAGAATAAACTTAATTATTTATATAATATAGGACAGATATATGTCTGTCTAGAATAAACTTAATTATTTATATAATATAGGACAGATATATCTGTCTGTCTAGAATAAACTTAATTATTTATATAATATAGGACAGATATATCAGTCAGTCTAGAATAAACTTAAATTATTTTTATAATATAGGACAGATATATCTGTCTGTCTAGAATAAACTTAAATTATTTATATAATATAGGACAGATATATCTGTCTGTCTAGAATAAACTTAAATTATTTATATAATATAGGACAGATATATCTGTCTGTCTAGAATAAACTTAAATTATTTATATAATATAGGCCAGATATATCTGTCTGTCTAGAATAAACGTAATTATTTATATAATATAGGACAGATATATCTGTCTGTCTAGAATAAACTTAATTATTTATATAATATAGGACAGATATATCTGTATGTCTAGAATAAACTTAAATTATTTATATAATATAGGACAGATATATCTGTCTGTCTAGAATAAACTTAATTATTTATATAATATAGGACAGATATATCTGTATGTCTAGAATAAACTTAAATTATTTATATAATATAGGACAGATATATCTGTCTGTCTAGAATAAAAACATGGGGTAACGTATTAAGAATTTTCTTCAGTTCAGTGATGAGGAATTACGAGTTTTTTTATCAATATACAATATGTTACATGCCAATTCAGGCATATTGAAAAATCATTGGAAATTTAACAACATTGTTGATATACTCGTATCTCCGTGAAACATTATGAGTGATACTTACGAGTATTTATTTTACAAAACTTATAAATACAGATTAAACTCATTTATATACAAATCATAAAAGTGAAGGTTTGAATAAATTGTAGTTTGTTTTATCAAATAATATTCCACTTTATGTAACGGTATAACCCTATCAGTTTCAACGTTTTCAGGTCATCATCAGGGAACACAACCAAGACTCGTTTGTGCTCCCCTGACGATGAGGGGAAAACCTTGAACCTGCTAGGGTTATACAGTTACATAAAGTGGAATAAACAGTGTTTGATAAAAAAAACAAAGAACAAAGCTTTAAAGAATTAGAAAGAAAACAAGAAATAAAAATGAATAGCTAAGTCGAAACGACTAACTTATATTACGAAGAGATTAAAATACTTTAAAAACATTATTTGAATATTGAAGATGTCAATATCTAAGGCCCTATTCAAAAGGGACAGACCGTTAAACAAAGAAATATTATTTGACACTGTTGATCTTTTGTACTCGGAGAATCGGTCCGACTTCGGGACATCTTACCATACTCCTTCATCGGACTTATGAGAGGAACGTGGGATATCTGGTTGGAGTTGCTAGGAGAAAAAACATTGTGGTAGAGAGGAAAGGATAGAATTTTACTTGTATTAATGTTATGAATATACATGCACGTTAGATAATAATATAATTATATTTTTATACATCACACGCGTTTATATGAGCATTGGCAAGTCAATTCTACTTATTGCCAGAGGTATAAGACGAAATGTAGATATGCGACTGAAGCTGTTTATTAAATTTTTATTTAGCGTCGATTTCGATTGAGATACTATATTACAACATTTTCTAGACAAGGCTTCTAAGCAGCGGAGATACTATATTACAACATTTTCTAGACAAGGCTTCTAAGCAGCGGAGATACTATATTACAACATTTTCTAGACAAGGCTTCTAAGCAGCGGAGATACTATATTACAACATTTTCTAGACAAGGCTTCTAAGCAGCGGAGATACTATATTACAACATTTTCTAGACAAGGCTTCTAAGCAGCGGAGATACTATATTACAACATTTTCTAGACAAGGCTTCTAAGCAGCGGAGATACTATATTACAACATTTTCTAGACAAGGCTTCTAAGCAGCGGAGATACTATATTACAACATTTTCTAGACAAGGCTTCTAAGCAGCGGAGATACTATATTACAACATTTTCTAGACAAGGCTTCTAAGCAGCGGAGATACTATATTACAACATTTTCTAGACAAGGCTTCTAAGCAGCGGAGATACTATATTACAACATTTTCTAGACAAGGCTTCTAAGCAGCGGAGATACTATATTACAACATTTTCTAGACAAGGCTTCTAAGCAGCGGAGATACTATATTACATTTTCTAGACAAGGCTTCTAAGCAGCGGATATACTATATTACAACATTTTCTAGACAAGGCTTCTAAACAGCGGTGATACTATATTACAACATTTTCTAGACAAGGCTTCTAAGCAGCGGATATACTATATAACAACATTTTCTAGAAGAGGCTTCTAAGCAGCGGAGATACTATATTACAACATTTTCTAGACAAGGCTTCTAAGCAGCGGAGATACTATATTACAACATTTTCTAGACAAGGCTTCTAAGCAGCGGAGGTACTATATTACATTTTCTAGACAAGGCTTCTAAGCAGCGGAGATACTATATTACAACATTTTCTAGACAAGGCTTCTAAGCAGCGGAGATATTATATTACAACATTTTCTAGACAAGGCTTCTAAGGCATAATATTACAACATTTTCTAGACAAGGCTTCAACTGAGGCTCGGTTATGTCTTTCCTAAGCTAGAACACTAAAAAAAATCTCTTCCGATAACAATAATTTTGAAGAACAATTCCGCAATACGGCCACCCCATTACACTGTCCATAACGAAAAATATGAGCGGATTTTAACACTTTATAAACTTGAAACTGACAACACCAAGTATTGAATTGACTGCTGTCTGGTTTTGTTAGTGATGGATTTTACAGATCGTAACTAGACGCACAATGATGCAGTTATACTTATTATTTGTATAAAAAAAACTCGTTGTTGTCGTTGCTAGGCCTCGTAGTCGAGGATCCCCTCGCTATTACAATATCAATTCAGTTAGAAAGCGAAGCTGTGCTGTGGAGTTTGTTTACTAAGTGGGAGAGCCGTTGCACACCAGCAAACTCACCGGCCCCACCGGCGTACTATATACAATGACACATCTAAAATGAGACGATCGGGGCGCATCGGCATGTTTTTCCCCTTTTTTCAAATAATATATATGACCGAAGTCATAGGTATCTTTACACCTTACATTGAGGTTTATGGCCGCGCGGTAACGCACTGGACTTCCATGCGGAAGGTCGTCGGTTCGAACCCCGCTCTGTGCTACTCCCCTCGAATAACAAGACTACATAGATTGGGGGTAACCAGTTTGGGCATTGTGTTGACTTTAATTTCTTACAAGATAAAATTGAATAAGTTATCCTTGCCGGAATGAATTAAATTATATCCGATTGCTTCTTTATTGAGTTTGTTATTTTTCTATTATATAACACTGCTTTCTTATTCAATTATAAATATCTACTGTACATTCAACATGTCTTACCTGATCCCGCTTCATTCTCTTTTAATGTATAGTCACATGTCTAAATTGACTGTCCAAATCTCCTTAAATATTTAGTACTATAGTTCGGATATTCTAGGATGAGTCCTGTGACAGCTCACAAATTTGCCCCAATACAACCTAATGTAATGTATTTACCTAAATAACTTGCTATTTATTAGAATTGAGGCTTATATTAAAGTTTATAAAATAATTAAAATTACCGAACATCGTTACAAGGTTGTATTGGGGTAAATTTGTGAGCTGTCACAGGACTCATCCTAGATTTTCCGAACTATACAGTAGAATCATATATATTCTGAAAATGCACTTGCCTTATAATTGTTACTGGCACAAATCCTCTTTTTTAGGGTGGAATGCCCAGTTTACTAATAATAACACGTAGTAAAATTAATTTTGAATTGTTATATTATTTATCAAAAAGGCTATTAAATAAATGTTTTTTTGACCGTTTTCAACATTTAAATGAATACATTTTTTTCTTTTTTTCGTTCTTGCTGACAGTTAACCTGAGCCGGTATATGTGGGTTTACTTTTTATTTTTTAATTTATTCTTTAATCTAGATATGCGTGGGTGTGGGATGGAAGCCTCCCGATGCCCTTGCGGTCGGGCTCGCCCTACATTGGTGGGGTGTATCTCGGCCGGGGGAATGTTTGTGGGATGAGCCTGGACCTTTTAATGTCTTCTCTCTTGAATGCATTTTTTTTGTCATTTATTTATTGTGTTTTTTTTATATTCTTGTTCTACGTGTTCAAGGGTGTGGGCTGAAAAACATCTGGTGTCCCCGTGGCTGGGTTCGCCCTATATTGGTGGGGTGTATCTAGGCCGGGGGGATGTTGTTAGATGAGCCCAAACCTTTTGATAGCTTCTGTATTTAATGTATTGTATTATCTGCAATTTGTGTTTTAGAAGTGTTATTTAAATATATTTTGTACATACTATGTTGCTGTCAATAAACCTATATTTATTTATTTAAATTATTACAACCTTTGGGTATCTCAACGTCTGGTTTGGTAGATATTTTAATGATATTATTGAGTTCAGGAGGGTCCTTCTCCGGTATTTCTTTAATCTTAGATCGTGACTGGGAGACTGTTTTCTATTTTTTTAAGTATTTTGTTGAATGGCATGTAAATAAATAATTAAATAAAAATAAACTTGACCGTTTAAACTTAATAAAGATTACACATATGTACGATACATACAAAGGACGCACCCTGTTACACAGCTCCTTATAATACAACCTTATAACAGAACACGATAAAATCCTAACAAAATTCATATATAAAAAATAAATAGTTAATCCTTGCGGACCTATGCGGATTTGGTATCTGAATGGCTGCGGAATGCTAAAGGGAAGCGGGCAAATGGTATTCCTCTCTGAAATTGGGGTCCACCCATGACACGAAGCTGAAAATCTTATTTTGAAGATAAAAAGCAGCCCCCTCCCCGGGGCTGTGCCGAATAAATGAACCCACTTCGGGAGCGGAGGTGGAGACGCTGAAACAAATTAAAATTCTCATTGTGAACGATATTTTAGGAATAAACATTTTTGATTTTTAATGCAAACGAATGATATTATGTTTAATATTTTACATTATAAATAATACATTTTTACATTACTAATAGTACTTTTTTACAGTATAAATAGTACATTTTTACAATATAAATAGTACATTTTTACAATATAAATAGTACATTATTACAATATAAATAGTACATTTTTACAATATAAATAGTACATTTTTACATTACTAATAGTCCTTTTTTACAATATAAATAGTACATTTTTACAATATAAATAGTACATTTTTACGATATAAATAGTACATTTTTACATTACTAATAGTACTTTTTTACAATACAAATAATACATTTTTACAATATAAATAGTACATTTTTACAATATAAATAGTACATTTTTACATTACTAATAGTACTTTTTTACAATATAAATAGTACATTTTTACAATATAAATAGTACATTTTTACAATATAAATAGTACATTTTTACATTATTAATAGTACTTTTTTACAATATAAATAGTACATTTTTACAATATAAATAGTACATTTTTAAATTATTAATAGTACTTTTTTACAATATAAATAGTCTATTTTTACAATATAAATAGTACATTTTTACAATATAAATAGTACATTTTTACATTATTAATAGTACTTTTTTACAATACAAATAGTCCATTTTTACAATATAAATAGTACATTTTTACAATATAAATAGTACATTTTTACATTATTAATAGTACTTTTTTACAATATAAATAGTACATTTTTACAATATAAATAGTCCTTTTTTACAATATAAATAGTATATTTTTACAATATAAATAGTACATTTTTACAGTATAAATAGTACATTTTTACAATATAAATAAAACATTTTTACATTATAAATAGTATTATTTTTTTATTTCACATAATAACAATCTCTGCTCTTTCCGATTCTGCACTATGCGGACGTATGTTACTTGGATGTTACAGAGGAACAGCTGGACAAATTACAGCGTCTTCAAAATGTGTGTCTTAGATTCATTTACAACCTACGAAAGTACGATCATATAACTTCATACCAGAAGGCATTGAAATGGTTGAATGTTAGAAAAAGACGCTAAATTCACATACTGTCTCTACAGTATAATATCCTTAACTGTCCCGCCACCCCCTCTTATCTCGCTGATAATTTTCAGCGTCTTTCCAATCATGGATTAGCGCTACGCTCAAACAGAGATTGTTTATTGGTCTTTCCAGTTCACTGCTCCTCTTTCTTTACGTCGTCCTTTACTGTCCATGCAGTGAGATTCTGGAATCAGTTACAAACCAATATAAGACTCGTTCTGTCCTTGGCATGCTTTAAGACTGAAATTACGACTGAAAAAACTCTTAATTTCTAGTCAGTAAAATAACGTGTTTCATTCCTTATTTTTCTTTTCCTTTCCTCTGTACCATCCCTTCCTTTTTTTTTATTGATGATATCTCACTTTATATGAAAAAGAATGTTCGGGTGATTGTCCGTCTTTGTGAGGTTCGTGGGCATATATGCTAACCTATGTGTTTATGGATTTCGTGGGGATGGATAGTGATTAGAATGATTTATGCAACCATGTAACTTGATTCATTTACTTTTGTCTGGTTGGTTGGAAGAGATTGCCACCTATCAATAAACCCGCCAAATTGTAGTTGCAATAAAAGTGTTAAATAAAAAAATAAAAAAAATGTAACAATCACTTTACTTTATTGTATTACACTTTTATTGTATACGATACAACCTGGCGAAGTTATTGCCATGTGCTAATTAATATCAGAAATACGTTTTACAGACGTTATGGGAAAATCGGATAGAAAATCTTTTTTTTTTAATTTGTATAGACGGGTTTCGAATCCGTAACCCCAAGATAGAAAGATACGCCGTACCAAGTAGACCATGGATTGCACTTGTAGGCGCTGTTTCGTAATTAAATATAACCTCAAGAGCGCTTTTTTTATAGTCAACATAAATTAGCTCATTAGAAATATCCAAATTCATGGCGAAAGAAGAGTGTGTAAGGCGTGCAGCGATAGGAAACAAAGTCAAAATCTTTTTCTCAACTCCATTGTAGTAAGTTTTTATTTTTATTTTATTTTATTTAATTAACGACACAACAGTGTCTTTTATAAATGAATATAAGACAAGTTATACAAGTACTTAAAATTATTGACAAATAATACAAAACTTTATCTTAAACTAACATGAAGATACAAAAAGCAGTAGTAATAATAAATTACAGTCATTGTTTAAAATGATTTAATATTAACATATACTCGTATATTTAAGTTTAATATATCATATGTATGTATACCACAAAATATTACCAAACTTCACCAAGCAGACTTACGTAATTGTCGAAAACTTGTTTTATAGTGGTAAAGAACTTAGATTTGTTTTTAGTGGAACAACGTTTACATAGATACATAACATAGAATCTTTGGTAAGTAAACCGCAGAAAACTTACCTGGGGAACACGAACTACAAATAAATATTTTTAAATCTTCCAATATGTGATAGATAACATTGAAAAGATTATAAAATAAATATATTGTATATAAGTTGATTGTGAGGATAAGAAACTAGCGGCTGAAACCAAAATTGTTTTTTTTTTTGGGAATTTTATGGATAGATCTTGAGATATGGAAAACACATGGCAGAATAATTGGCTTCCAGTTTCTTATTCCATTGCACTTTCTTTCCCTTTCTTAAAATAAATAAACAGTACCTACCACATTAAACGGTACTTAAACTAAAACATTGCATGACTATTCCAACATAATCCATTTTTAAGGATCACGATGAAGTCTAGGTACGATTTGTAGGTAGAACCTTCTTGTCAAGGGTTTTAGCTCTTTAATAATAATCTATTGCAGGTGTCGGCAAACTTAAAAACCGCAAAAAGATTGATTGGCAGATTATTCCTCATTTTTTACAAAATCGCCTTACTTCGGCAGATCTTGACGACAGATAATGATTTATTTTATACTTAATTGACTTCTTGTTTATTTATTTTTTAAGAAATGGGATGTATACTATTTTGGGGACACAACAGTCGAATTTACTTAAAACTATCCAGACGCAATAAAATATTAAGGATATTTTATTATTAAATTTAGGATATTGACGACCTCCGTGGCCTGGTGGTAAGATACTTGTCTGCCGATCCGGAGGTTGCGTGTTCGATCCCCGCTGGAACCCAGATTTTTTTAATAGGATTCCAGTCTGGTTAACACTTATGACCTATAAAAACAGCTCTCTGGTTGGTTGGAAGAGATTGCCACATGGCAATAAACTCGCCAGATAAAAAAAAAAAAAAAAAAAAAAAATAATAAAAAAAAAAGAGATTGAGATATTATACATACATACAATCATGCTATTTCAGTATCGAGGTATGCAGAGATGAAAGACCGCCAATCTGCTTTTTCCTTCTTCGCTTTTTTGATCTTTTAACCTTTCTTTCGTTTAATATTTCATTCACTCATACTCGATAATTTGTGATGTAATGTACAATAAGAGGGTTCATAATTCACCCACGAGAAGTCACGATGATTTTCAACTTCTAAAAAGTCTTCAAATTTTAACGAAATGTCAAACAAATATTTAAAAAGCCTCTTTAACACATTTCTGATTAGTTGGAAGATATTGTCAAATGATAATATACTAGGTTGTATTGTAAACAAAGAAATACTAGTATAATATAGTACAATTCAACGTACACTAGATTATCAGAGTGACCAATATAAATAACTTAATATAAACGAAACATTAAGGACAATACTTTGCCTCTGGAGTTGAGTAACCCTGCATCAACATGTGGAAGGTTTCGATTCTGCAAAGCAACTTGTATCTAGTTCTACAAGTGAGCCAAAGTGTTTGTTAAATTTTAAAATCTATCCATAAAATTGTCGAAAAATACAATAAAATTGTTCTTGTTCTATGGAATCGTTGTTCCACTTATAACAAAGCTAAGTACTTTACCACTATAAAATATGTGTTCCACAGTTACATAGTCTACATAGCTTTGTAATATACGAGGGTCATCCAGAAAGTAAGGTTACAACATTCGTGTAGGAAAGAAAAAAGCTTGTATTTAATTGAAATTCACAGGATACTTCACAAATATATTAAACTATTTTTCAACGTAATCGCCGTCAAGATCGAGACATTTCTGTAGTCAGGGCACCAGCTTTAGTATGCCAGTTTCATAGACCTCCGCCGCCAGCTCTTTCAGCCACTTCTTCACAGCTTCCTCGACCTCCTGATCGTTGAAAAATTGTTGGGGTGTAGTGACACACCCATGTATCATCCCCCGTCACGATAGAGTCCAGAAAAGCTTCTTCCTCCTGTGCAAAACGATCCAAAAATTCACGCGCGGCGGTCACGCGATTTTGACGGTGTTCCGGTGTGAGCATTCTGGGCACCCATCTCGCACACAACTTCTTGTAACCAAGTTTTTCCGACACAATATTACAAAGGAGACTTCGAGAAATATCAGAAAATTCTTCGTGAAGGTCGTCAAGCGTCACACGGCAGTCATTTAGCACTTGTTCTTCAATTTTTTTGCATAAATTTGTCAGAAATTACTGCCTTGCCTCGTCGTGAGTACCAGTACGGCCTTTTCTGAACAACCTAACCCACTTCGTGACATGTTGTTGACTCATCACATCACCACCATTGTTCTGCAAAGTCAAAAAATGGATGACCGCGCGGGTCTCGCACGGACGAGAGGTGGCGGGAGCCCGATACGACCTCTCCATCGGAAGAATTTACTGTGACTGAACAAAATGGCCGACAAACACGCGGGACCATACAAACTGACCATTAGGATCCCCCCTACACTCCAGGTGCGCCAACTTCGAAACAAAAATTTCCTCCGGCCTCAGAAGCCCTTGTAACTTTAGTTTCTGGATGACCCTCGTACATACATTTATTGAATTTAAATACAAATATTAATATAAAAATATTTCGAACAATTACTGTGTAATTATTTCTATTGTTTTTTGTTAGTTTTAAATTAAGTTTTGTTATTTTTTGTAAATATTTGCATTAACTTGTCTTACTTGCATTAGTTTGTAAAATACTCTGCTGTGTCGTAAATAAAATAAATAAGTCATCCTTGCTTAATTTCAAACCACTAAGCGTTCGTATCATTCACTCTAATGCAAGTTCTTTTCTCACCATAAAATGGCGCAACATCATGAATAAGATTTCCATTTAACACCATAATCTTTCAACTTTTGTTTCATATTATTCCGTGATGATTATGATTTATTCGTTGACGTCATTAAATGGCATTATAAAATTTCAAGGGCATCTTTATGGCATTATACAATCTCAAGGGTGTCTTTATGATTTCTTGAATAAAACACAATTGTAAACGGATGTGCAAAAATAATGTGATACACATTGTATACCTGTTTGCGGAAAAATGGAATTCTTATGTAACATAACATATATAAGTATGCTTATATGGAATAAATATTTAACCGGTTTGATGTCGTTCAAACAATGTGGGATTGAAGTATGTTTATTCGAGATTTGTAATAAACACAAAAGACGTTTTGTTGCTTAGGTCTCTTTTGGGTGTATATATTCACAGTAAGATAAAGAAAATAGTTTTAAGGTGGTTTAGATATGGGGAGAGAATAACTGATCAAGCGAGTATACAAGTCAGGAAGGAGTGGAAAGTGTCAGAGTAAGAGATGGACCGAGGAAATCATGACAGGATTAAAAGGAGCATATTTAAAAAGAAGGTAAAGTGAGAAGTATAAATAATAAAAGAATGTGCAAGATGAGATACATGAATCTGGAAGATATGAAAGTTGTGCGCTTGGATATAAATGCCTGGAGATCTGCTATTTCGGCCTACTCTGCAAAGGACACGGTGTGATGATTTGTATGTATGTATGTACACGTACAGAAATCCGGCGGTAAATAATGCATATCGGGCTTTAGAAAGAGACTGCTGGCCATAATCAGCTAGCTTCAGCTTTGTAGAGCATCGTCTCTGTCGCACGATGCGCTAACAGTCAGCTTGACAACGACCGACAAATCGCGAAGGAACACCTGTATGAATGATAGAAACGACGCTCTACAAAGCCGAAGTATAAGTCTCTTTCTTAAACCCGATGAGTATTACTTACCGCTGAGTACTGTATGTGTATGCCCATGGAAATATGTGTTCCTTTCAAATATCGAAAAAAACATACATTAATCCGTTACGTGTATCAATATCAAGCCAATAACATTTGTATGCCATGGTTAAATTCATTCTATACAATACTGCAAAGGGCACGGTGTGATGATTTGTATGTATATACGTGAATGTCCATAGAAACATGTGTTCCGTTACGTGCATCAATATCAAGCCAGCAATATTTGTATGCCATGGTTAAATTCATTTTATACAATACTGCAAAGGGCACGGTGTGATGATTTGTATGTATATACACGTATGTGTATGTCCATAGAAACATGTGTTCCGTTACGTGCATCAATATCAAGCCAAACAGATTTTGATACTGTTCGGTTCGAGTATGTTTTAGTGCCCCATTGCATTTGTTACCTATCGCTACACGCCTCTTAACACTTCCATCATCAATGAAAATACTACCTAAATAGCAGATTTCCTCAACCTTCTCAAATCTATCATTATTCACCAATATATCGCTTGTACTTTTTCTTTCAGACTTTTTATCACCACGACTTTGAGATTTGCAACATTTATATTAAAAAAAAAAAAGAAAATAATTATCTGTCAATTGCAAATATATGTCTAAATAAATTTAATACAAGCTGTACACAGCTAGAAAATGTTGTTTAAATTGTCTCTAAGTGGGTAGAATAACGGTTGGACCATTTTTGTATATTATATATACAGCAATTGAACGTCAATATGCATAAAAACCCCAACCTATATTTTAACTATTGTATCATAATTGAGGAAACATCATACTGTTTAACTAGTATATATTTTTTTTCAAACGGAATTTCTCCATTAACTGGCGTATTCTATATTTCAAATATACTAAAAATGAGTGTTAAGGGCTGTTTTTTTGCACACATGCTTTCAATTTGTACTTCATAGGTAATAAATAACTATGGGAAAAACCTAGTTTATTGGGGTCACGATAAATGTCAGGCAAAAAACCCATGTAATTTCAGTACTTATCCACTTTGAAAATATAACACGTTGTTTTTGTTTGACATGTTTTTTCATCTATTATGTGAAAGCTATTTGTCGTGTATAGATAGCTAGATAGATACAATGTCAATACTTCGCTTCCATACATCAAGGTCGGCCGGCCTAGCACAATCATTTATTTGATTTATTGGCAAAGACAGTACTAAGTTACTTTGTTACCTGCAATTACCATCGACTTTTTTACCTGTAACAACATCTATTTTACCTGTAACAACACCTATTTTACCTGTAACAACACCTATTTCAATAGCTTTCTCTTTCCTAATATCTCTGGAAAACATCCCTTCCCAAATATCAAAAATCTTGAAATATCAAACCAGTTAAATGGGTTTGTGAATAAAGACATCAGAAATAAATACATGAATAAAATTGATATATTAAATAAGATGCCCAGTTGGAAATCTAGCGTTTTACCACTTAGACCACGGATATAGTCCTCAGTAAGACACAGGCAAAAGCCTAGTTTACTGGGGACACGACAAATGAAAGGCAACAAACCCAGATCTATTAAAATTGTGTGTCCAAATTAAATTACCTTTTATTTTTTCGCAAATTATGTACATTTCTTGTCATGTGTAAAATAATAAAACTAAAAAAAATAAAATAATATCGCGTATGCACTACAATAAATCATATACATCATCACGCCGTATTCCTTGCAGGATTGTCAGAACAGATGTCTAAACCAGTGTTCCCCAACCTTTTTAGACCTGTGGACCGGTAAAAAAAAGGAAATTTTTTTCGCGGACCACTAATACTGAAATAAAAATGTTTTTTTTATTTAATATTTTTTAATCTTATATTGTGACAGATGGACATATGTAACTATAATTGACAAATATACATATAACAGTTAAACAATTTTAATTGTAACATTGTCTGATACAATTAAAATTAAACAAAAACAATGGGGTTTTTGCAACAAACTAATGCGAAACCTGCTGTTGCATCTTTGCTAATATATTGGATATTCTTGGCTGCAGTGCTGTCTCTGATAGACGAAGTGCTGCATTCACGTCCAGTCTATTCCTTTGTTTCGATTTTATTGAGGACATGGATGAAAATCCTATATTTAATATTCTTGCATGGCGAATTTCTTGAAATTTGGTATACTGTTTGCGGCCCGGCGGCAAGTCTCTGCGGCCCGGCACCGGGCCGCGGACCACCGGTTGGGGAACACTGGTCTAAACTTTACATCCAATCAAACAACTTTCGCCTCCTTCACATTTGTACATCTCCTCATGCATAATTCTCACTTTACCTTTTATCAAAATCTGATTCATTTGGTCCAACCAAGTTTTCTTCGTCTATCTCTTCCACGCACACCTTGCACTTCTGACTTGTATACTTCTGACTCAATCTTACTTAAAACATTAATTTTATCTATGCATTCATTCCTGATGTTTTCACTCCGCCATCTTTAAAATATTTTCTTTAGTGCATGCATCACCATGGCACTAATCTTACTCTTCTTCTGCTGAGTTCAAGTTAAACTTCCATACATCAAGGTGGGCACCAACATACTATTATTTATTTTATTTATTTATTATTACACATGACAATAAATATACATAATTTGCGAAAAAACAACAGGTAATATAATTTGGACATACAATTTTAATGGATCTGGGTTTGTTTGCGTTTCATTTGTCGTATCTCCAGTAAACTAGGCTTTTGCCTGTATCTCACTGAGGACATTTAGCATGAAAAAATAAATCGATACTTCTTTCCGATTTTCGATAACACAAAAACAAAACCCCTTTGCACGTTCTCATCAACCTGACAAACATCACTCCAGAAAGACCAGAAATGTTCATCCCATAATATACCGCACACAATCATAAGAATAAAAATAAAAACAAAAATATACAGAAACACAAATACAAAACAACAAAAAATAAAACAACAAGAAGAAACCCACACTCAAGAGCCCACACAAATATTTTCCACGCGTCATTCATCCTGAAAGCCCAAGTACTCAAAATCTTGTCGCAATAACAACCACGCTCCGATCGACTGTCTAAATGGTTTTCCTTCCTTTACCGTTATTGAATTCGGCACGCCATCGTATGTCATGGGATATTATGTATTTTCATTTTTGATAGTGTTGATATTACACGGTTGTTGTATATAACATTAAGTGTTTTATTTACTTCATTCCCTATCGCTTCCTTTCTTTCAATATATCTTTCAACTTACCCATCAAATGTTAACATACTGCTCAAATAACAAATAATCAACCTGCTCCAGTATTTATGCCGTTTAAGTTCTAATGAATTTTGAATACAGTAACAAAATATTATTTAAAATATATATTTTAAAGAAATATCGAGAGAGAAAAAAAAGCAGCTGAACAAGTTACTGGTAGTGTTGGCTAAGTAAAGGTCAGTACTCTGTCGAACCTTTGGACTTCTTGGAAAAAAATGGGCAAAGTTTTTAAACTCAGGTAGAGCGACCAAACCTTGGGATTATCACAAAGCCGTTTCGGAATAGGTTACTTGAGACATTTAGAATTGTAATTATGTTCATTTGATGAACGAAAGCTATGATCTCTAATGAGGGCTTTAAGTGTGTGTTTCATTTGTAGGTTCTGTAAGTCAAATGAAGAAAAGGGGTTGTATATACAATACATACGTAGGTACCTGTGAAGTGGGTCGGCACGTGTGGAGGCGTTCCTATATTCCATATGGAAATCAGATGTTGTTCAGTTTTAATTGTTTATTTAATTTTACATGACAATTACAGAGTGTGACAAGTAAATTGAAAAACTTTTAATTTCTAGTCAGTAAAATAACGTGTTTAATTCGTGATTTTTCTTTTCCTTTCCTCTCCATACCATCCCTTCCTTTCCTTTTGATTGATGTTATCTCACTTTATATGAAAAATAATGTTCGGCTGATTGTCCGTCTTTGTGGGGTTCGTGGGTATATGCTCACGTATGTGTTTATGGATTTCGTCGGGATCGATAGTAATTTGAATGATTTATGCGACCACGTAACTTGCTTCTTTTACTTTTGTCTGGTTGGATGGAAGAGATTGCCGCCTGGCAATAAACCTGCCAGATTGTATTTGCAATAAAAGTGTTAAATAAATAAAAATAAATAAAATTGTCTAAAAGATGTAAAGAGATAAATGAATGTTGAGGAATCCGAAATCATGGTGATTAAAAAGTTTAAAAGAAAAAGTTAACGCGATGTATTTATTGGCGGTTCATCTATCCTGTCTTGTAGCTCATGACTGAGCACCGTGACTTCCATGATAGTCTCTGACGATTCCTCTCCATTCATCACTGAACTCCGTGGCTCGAAGGTCAGTTGTTACTACCTTTATTACTGTCCTTCGAGCCGCAAAGTGCAGAGATGGCTGGAGAAGAGTCGTCGGAGACTATCATGGGAGTCACGATACTCAGCCAGGAGCTACTACTTGACACAATGACGATTTATCTACGATATCTCAAAATAAATTAAAATAAATGTTTTTTGGGTTGGGTCTTTTTAGCATATACACGTCCTAATAACACGTATTTTTAACCAAACCAATGACGCCGCAAAGCTACTTCTGACGTTTAGAGAGATTGTATGATTATAACGATAAAATGATGACGCAGGATGATAAGTCTAATGAGGCTTGTTTAGAAAACCCCGAGGCATTTTTAACAGCCTCTGCCTCTAGTTAATAGTCTTGTCCATCATGATGTGGTTAATTCTAGGCTCTTGTTAATTTATCAATTATTTTATATCAGTGTTGTGAATTTAATAATTTTAAGTAAGATGAAGAAGAGCACTTTGAGATGGTTTGGGCATGTCGAACGAATGAATGAAGAAAGACTTACAAAATAAATGTACAGTGCAAATGTGAGTGGGAGACGTGGAAGAGGAAGACCAAGGAAAGTATGGTTGAATCAAGTGAATGATATTTCGAAAGAAACAGTCGTAGGAGTTGTATGATAAGATGTATGAATGTAAAAGAGACGAAATATTTGTGTCGCGATAGAAAAGTCGGGTGTTCTCTCCTTTCTGCCTACCTCGACATGGAGATATATAATATTGGGAATTAATAAAAATCAATTCTTACTTGAACAACGAACATTGTTTAACTGGGATCTAAAGAATGAGAAACAGAAGGGGATGACAAAAGTTGTTGAGTTCGATTTCACCACCTACTATGATGGGCGAAAGAAGTCCTGATCGAGTACGGTCGATACTAGAAGATCGACATCTCCTTTATTTATTATGAACACGTTGGGTAGTGAAGAAGAAGAAACTATCCAAAGGGTCTCCTCTTGCATCGGCGATACACCAGAGAGTGAAAAGCATAACAGTATCCACGGACTTTAGGTCTACCATCACTGGACAAGGAAAATGACAGTAACATGCAGTGCAGTGAATGTACGTATAAAGCTGTTTAAGATTCGGAGTGCAAAAAGCCCAGTATGGCGTTAATACTTTTGCAAAGATCTTTGAATGAAGCAAAACTATCCGTTGACGCCACTAAATTTAGTAGATAACGGGTCCGGAGATGTATCGATATAGAATGCCTTTCGCAAGTTATTGTTTCGACTATCATTGCAGTACTACAAAATGTGATCTGCAGATTGATTGATGAGAAATTGAGTAGGCCAATAGCTTGGATACTGCCACGGGGAGCCGACGCACACCCTGTTACAAAGAAAAAATAAATATATGTTTGTCCACCAGGGAGGACGACCACTGTTGTTGTCATGTTGACAATTGGCCCCCCTTGATAGGCTTTAAGAATGACATGAGGGGTAATCCTTGGTAAGGGGTGAAGGGCAACGTCACCTTTCCTCGCAGGCGAACCCTTATACAGAAGAAGAAAAAGTCTGTCTACCCCAACAGGGACATGACTTGATTGCTTGTTGCGAACAGGCGCCACAATTCAAATGGAACGATCACAATAGTTTAGGCAACGTTTTGCTATCGATTAAAATTGAATGAATGTTTGAAAAAGGGATCCATGGACGTGTAATACATTACATATCAAATTCACTCAACCAGTGAAATTATTGTTATTATTTAACTCTGTCATGCAAATAAATTTGGCGGATTTATTTCTTTAAAGCAATTTTTTCCGATCAACTAACTTTTTTTTCATAATTATTATTGATATCCACGAGCTTGCCTTTAACAGTCTATGTAAACCAATAATTAAGGTAAAGAATGGGAGGATGATAACTGTATGATATTTAAGAAAGAGGAATATTTTGAGATACATAAAGTTTCTTCAGTTTATTCTAAAATATCGATAAGGATGGAGTATATCTGATTGAACCAGGAAGATCGTTCTCGAGTCGAACCGTAAAGCATGATTTTTAGAATTATGCATTGGTATACAAAGAAATTGAAGCTATTAAAACTATAAATTGTATGTTTAGGGACCATTATTGGCATGTGTCAATTTCATCCAACCGATCAGAAAATATGTCAAATAATTTATATTTACGCATTGATGCAAAAAAGTACAAACGCATTTTAACTGTTGAGAGAAAAATAATATCGCTTTGCATGGGCGCGTACTGACTGTGAAATTAAATTAACTGGTATAATATTTATATTTTTTATTCACTGTTCAAGTATATTTAACTATTCCGTTTCTTTTTGGAGATAACGTTGTAATTTTTCTCCAAGTTATTGACTCAATTCTGCGTAACTCTTGTCTGGTTGGTTAAAAGAGATTAGTATACTTTACAATAAACTGAATAAAGAAATAATTTATAAATTTGCACAAAAAGTATTGAAGCATTCTTATTCGCGGTATAGAATGAACAAAAAAAATTGTTTGTGGTTTGGGTCTTGACACATATAGTATATGAATGAAAAAAAATATTGGACGCATGAGGAATCAAACTTGAGACCCTTGGGTGGAAGATAAGCATTGTACCACATAGCCATGGTAGTAATTGATAGCAAATATTTCAACCTAAGAATTACAAAAAATATTTCAAGTTATGCTGGTGAAACGTTTACCGCATGTCATAAAAATAAGTACACTTCGTAGCCTATAAGTCATGAAAAGTAACAAACAAATAACAGATAATATCTATTGTTTGTCCCCTTGGATTATAGTAGGTACACAAGATGTTTGTGAGAGTTTAGTGTTCAGGTAGTCATGGGTTAAAAATGATTTGGACATAATGTCATAATGCGTACCTAATTAGTTATTTGAAAGCTTTTTTTAATCCGATAGATAACAGTATTTAGTTAAGTTGTTCCGACAGAAAGGTAAGATAACAAACAGTTGACTAATCCTTAGAATGTCTTCAAATCCTTACTGACATTAGATATGTTGAAATTATGTTTTCTTAGAGGTTTGACTAAATGTTGATGACGAAATTTCAACGGACGAAAAGGTGAGAAGTCTTTGAAACAGAAGAGTATTTTTATGAAACGTTGTATGGTAATTTTTTTCGAAAACCGACGTAATATTTATGTACTTACTAGCGCTTCAATATAACGTGTTGACACAGCGAAAAGCAATTGAAGAAAGTTAAGGGCACTAATTTAATTTGGGTTTATATTAAAGGGTAGGCTGCTCATAATGGATTCTTCTTTCCAACATTAGGATATAAAAGCGAAATTCGGAATTGGCCAAAAAGTTATATACTCGTATATACGAGGCGTATCCAGAAAGTAAGTGTACTGAGGCTCTCACGACCGGATGAATTTTATTTTCGACATGTTGGCTACACTTCCGTGTAGCCTGACCCTTCCTCTCCGCAACGAGACCGGTTCGAGGTCAGTACGTTGAGAAGTGTCGACGCGACAACACGTTTCGTGAAAAATGTCAATCCAATCTCCCGCCAAGTGCGAAATACGCGGCGTCATCCTTTATCTCGTTTGGAAGGGAAAACCTCCGGTTGAGGTTTATAATGAGGTGAAAACTGCATATGGTGATAAAGCTATGAATCGTACGAGTGTGTACAAGTGGTGTCGCGAGTTTAAAAACGGTCGTACGTCTGTGCATGATGATCAGAGGAGCGGAAGACCTTCAATTGTGACTGACGAAATTGTGGAAAAAATCGAAAATGCGCTCCGTGACGATCGCAGATTGACTGTGGATGATTTTTCTGCGATGTTTCCGCAAATCTCCAGATCTCTACTACACGAAACCATCACAGAAACCCTCGGATATCGGAAACTGTCCGCGAGGTGGGTCCCAAAACAGCTGACAGACAAACACAAGTTGAATCGAGTGGAGGCCGGGCAAGAGTTTTTGAGGCGCTGCAAACTCCATGGGGATGAATTTCTCCGCTCCATCGTTATTGGAGATGAAACTTGGGTTGCACACTACACGCCTGAAACCAAAAGGCAGTCTCAACAGTGGCGTCACACAGGTGGAGAAGTGGACGGAGGGGTTGGCGGGAAACTACTTCGAGGAAGGCATCAAAAAGTTGATACCCCGCTTCACCACCTGCATTGAGAGGAATGGCGACTATGTCGAAAAATAGCTTACATATGTACTATGGTAACCACGTCATTTTTTTGTTTAAATAAAATAAATTATAACCTACAAAAATTCAGTACGCTTACTTTCTGGATATGCCTCGTAGATGAAGGATAGAAGAAATAAGGGTGTTGTGTGTAATGTATTGAATAACAATGTATGACAGAATAATTAGTGAGTGAGTTTTTTTTTAATATTTCAAATAAATCAAAATATTGTGCTTTGTGGGTTGGGTCCTTCTTGTATACATATAACATATGCTACAGAATATATGTGAAATAGTAATATTTAGTTAAAAGTTTATGGCAGTTTGTGATTGCAGCCAATTGAGACACAATATTTTTCACAGCTTAAAATTGAGTGGTTGATTTTAAAAAATGCTAACATCAGAGTGTATCAATTGTACGTTATTTTGAAAAATGGACCAATCCACATTCTATTCGCCCTCAGATAATTGAGAAATCATCCGGCCGTTTTGTATGGGCTTGTATGAAACATTTTTTCTTAAGATGGAATTTATGAAATACACATTTAACTAGCTTGATATTTTTTATATACGAATATAAGGTATTGGCGTATGCTTTTTTAATGTCTTAAATAAATTAAAAATGTGTTTTGTAGGTTCATTTTTGCATATATACATAATTTTTATTTACGGTCATAGCCTTTACAGTTATAAAAACAATAAAAATATTGCAACTAATTAAAAAGTTTGTGAAAAAATGCAAAATATAGATGAGACCATTAGTTGTTTTTCCTCATATACGTTTTACACAATGTATATTTCATAATTACCGTATCCACGAACTGACCTATTTAGAGCATCACCACTCGCACACGGAATCACCTTGTTGAATGAATTTATCGATACCTTTCATATCTCTGTTGAGAATTTCACTACTCAATAAGCTTTGTAGATATAACAGAGCCACTTCACAGGGAAGTATGAATAACATTGTTTCTGTTGTCATTATGCTATATTTAGACTTATTATGTTGTCATTATGCTATATTTAAATTTATTATGTTGTCATTAAACTTATTATGTTGTCATTATGCTATATTTAAACTTATTATGTTGTCATTATGCTATATTTAAACTTATTATGTTGACATTATGCTATATTTAAGCTCATTATGTTGTTATTAAACTTATTATGTTGTCATTATGCTACATTTAAACTTATTATGTTGTCATTAAACTTATTATGTTGTCATTATGCCATATTTAAACTTATTATGTTGTCATTATGCTATATTTATCTTTTTTATTTGTTGTCATTATGCTTAACTTATTTTGTTGTCATTATGCTATATTTAGACTTATTATGTTGTCATTATGCAATATTTAAACTTATTATGTTGTCATTATGCTATATTTAAACTTATTATGTTGTCATTATGCTATATTTAAGCTCATTATGTTGTTATTAAACTTATTATGTTGTCATTATGCTATATTTAAACTTATTATGTTGTCATTATGCCATATTTAAACTTATTATGTTGTCATTATGCTATATTTATCTTTTTTATTTGATATATTATAATAGGATTAAACATGCATAAAATGTAAAATAAATAAACATGACTTTTGATTTTCATAGCGCTGGTATAAGTCCGAGGGCGCCCCTGATACATTGATTTTTCAAAAAGTGAAGAGTTAAAAAGCTTCTTCCGTATTTCAAAAACGTCAACCATTTATTCAACGGTCTGCAAAAAAATAACCAAAGTTTTTTCCTCTCGTTGTCATGTTTTATCAAGGCTTGATATTTTTATATATTTTTTTGTTTAATTGGGTGAAACCTGTAGGTAACAAATAAATAACATTTTATTGGATTAACAGTTTAGTATCGGAACAAGTCGAATGCCAACATATTTCACAGCTTCAATTTGACTCGTTGATGGAAGTTCTAAAATAGTATACAATAACATGTCTTCAGAAAGATACACGCAAAATCCTAGTTTACTGGGGACACGACAAACGAAAGCCAACAAACCCTGATTCATGTAAATTGTGTGTCCACTTTAAATTATCTGTTGTTTTTCATAAATTGTGGATTTATAAAAAATCTTGACACGTAAAATTTATTTAATAATTAATAAAAAAAATAAGATCATACCTTAACAACTTTGTTCATGAAATGCGCTGCTGGAAGCACGCTACTTAACAATGCCTCATTATGTATTTATTCGTTTAAATGCGGCTCCCTTTGTAATCCATTCATTGCTGGGGTTTGATTTGGAAACGGTCCTTTAGTTTATTTTTCCTTATCTTTTATTTTCGAAACTTGAAACTTTCTAATCATTATCAGAACATCATTAAATACTCATACTAATATAATTTCAATATCTTGTTATGTATTCCATTTATTTGTTGTGCGAGCAACAATATTTGCTAAGTGCTGATAAATGTAAAAGTTTTTCTTTGTTATTTTATTTCATCAAAATCACAGACATTTGTTTACATAACGCTATTTAAAATATTTACTGGGCAGCAATAACATAAGTGCGATAATATTGTATTAGGTGTTAACATAAGTTGTGTCCGATTTTTTTCAATTTAAAAATGAGCACCAAAAGTAAAACAAAATGGTAAATGTTATACGTCATTCGAAAGAAATTTTTCTGCTCTACAAGATATTGTGTTTGCTTTTACGTTACATATATTATTTTATTTGATTACAAGCCTTCAAAATGGAATGTCAAGTAGACGAAAGTGAACATTTTCGACACCTCCTTGGTTCGTGCAGAGCGCACGTTTGTATTTTTGTTAAAATACTTGGTGATTAGAAAAACACTACCATGTCGAAATTAGGAGTGCGATTTTTGTCTAATGAAATGTAAAATTCAAAATGTTTCGAAAGCTTAGAATGTACTAGGTAAGTCCAGAAAGTAAGTGTGCTGAATTTTTGTAGGTTACAATTTTTTTTATTTAAACAAAAAAATTACGTGGTTACCGTAGTACATATGTAAGCTATTTTTCGACATAGTCGCCATTCCTCTCAATGGAGGTGGTGAAGCGGGGTATCAACTTTTTGATGCCTTCCTCGAAGTAGTTTCCCGCCAACCCCTCCGTCCACTTCTCCACCTCCTCCTTTACCTCCTTGTCGGTTGAAAACCTTTTTCCACCCATGTGCAGCTTCAGGGAGGTAAAGAGATAGTAATCTGAAGGTGCTAGGTCAGGGGAATGCGCGGGATGGTTCAGGACATCCCATTTAAACGAGGCGAGCAGTTCCTTCGTGGCGTTGGCCGTGTGTAGTCTGGCATTGTCGTGCAGCAGGCAGACTCCCTTTGTCAGCATGCCTCTCCTCTTGTTCTGAATCACCCTCCGCAATTTTTTAGGGTCTCACAGTATCTTGCAGAGTTGATGGTCTCCCCTTGAGGCATATATTCAATCTGCGATCGTCACGGAGCTCATTTTCGATTTTTTCCACAATTTCGTCAGTCACAATTGAAGGTATTCCGCTCCTCTGATCATCATGCACAGACGTACGACCGTTTTTAAACTCGCGACACCACTTGCACACTCGTACGATTCATAGCTTTATCACCATATGCAGTTTTCACCTCATTATAAACCTCAACCGGAGGTTTTTCCTTGCAAACGAGATAACGGATGACGCCGCGTATTTCGCACTTGGCGGGAGATTGGATTTACATTTTTCACAAAACGTGTTGTCGCGTCGACACTTCTCAACGTACTGACCTCGAACGGAGGGGAAGGGTCAGGCTACACGGAAGTGTAGCCAACATGTCGAAAATAAAATCCATCCGGTCGTGAGAGCCTCAGTACACTTATTTTCTGGATACGCCTCGTACTTAGTTATAACTTAAAGTTTCCTAGAATTTAGTGTCACTCCATCCATTATTATTTTAAAGCTTTATTATTTGGCATTGTAATTATGATACATTAATGTGTTAAATAATCTTACATACATTTTATTTTTATGTGCAATCTCGCAATTTTACTTTATAATACTTGTAATTATACTTATTTTCAATCTTGATTAATTTCATTCTTGTTATTTAATGTTTCCTGGAATCTGCCATACCTAAAAAATTAATATGTGAAATAAACTTAATTTCATTTTATTTTTATGATTATTACAATTTAAGCTGACAGCATTTTTAATTTACAAAAACGTGTGTGTTAATTTCAATGTTTGAATATAAAATATTATTTTTATATTTTTTTGCTTTTTCACTTCATTAAAAAAATAAAGTGACAAGTTTTTGTAAACGCACTGTTACTCACACTATTGCAAAATAACTCTTCTGGCTGAACGATCTATACTTGGATGAATTATTGAAATTCGTAATGCTGACTATATGCTGGCGATGGCTGCTCTGAATTCTCTGGACGATGAGTGTGTTTATTATTGAAGAATTGGGTATTCGAGACTGACTGTCGACGAATTCTCCAATGATTTCATCATGTTGTACGGAGTTGTACTTATCACTTGATGAAGTAAGCTAATACTGGAGCAAGTCTTACAGCAGCTGGTTGCTGATTCCAGAATCTAACGGGATGGACAGTTAAGGACAACGTGAAGAAGTAAAAGAAATGAACAAGAAATACTAAGAGGCAATCTTTGTTTGAGCTGAGCGCAAGTCTTATGATTGGAGAAATACTGAATATTTTCGGCGAGGTATTATTTATTCATTTTATTTAACACTTTTATTGCAAATACAATCGGTCGGGCTTATTGCCAGGCGACAATCTCTTCCAACCAACCAGACAAAAGTAAATTAAGCAAGTTAGGTGGTCGAATAAATCATTCAAATAACTATTTATCCCCACGCAATCCATAAACATATACGTGAGAATATGCCCAGGAACCCCACAAAGACGGACAATCACCCGAACATGTTTTTTCATGTAAAGTGAGATATCATCAATCAAAAGAAAAGGAAGGGATGGTGGAGAGGAAAGGAAAAGAAAAATCAGGAATGAAACACGTTATTTTACTGACTAGAAATTAAGAGTTTTTTCAGTCGCTTCGTAAAACATGCCAAGGACGGAGCGAGTCTTATATTGGTTTGCAACTGATTTCAGAGTCTCACTGCATGGACAGTAAAAGGCGACGTAAAAAAAGAGGTATCTTGTATCATCATTCATATAAACATCAACCTATAATCAAAAGGCAATTTAAATGTGGAAAAAGTCGTGAAATTTTGAAATCGTTCAGCGCGTATTAGTATATCTGTATTTATCTTTCGGCAAAAAAGAAAAATATTTAAGTCTGAATTGGAAACAATAAAATATCATGATTGATTAATTATATCTTCGATAATGAATTTGCGCAACGCTCACGCGACTATTGATTGCCTCTTGATATTTCCGGTGTATTGCACTTCTTAGCATGAGGCAATAGAGTGAATGGTGGGATATACAATGTGTTTACCGATCAGAGGTTTTCAAGTGAAGAAAAAGCTGCCTATGTACAATAGAATATTGATCGTTACATTAGGATATGCAAGCGAAACTTGAACGTGGCAAAAATGTTATGAAAGTAAGATAAATTATACTCGTACAACGAATGAAATAATAATTAATAGAGACATTATCAAAACATGCGGATTGAAAGATTATGATATATTATAATAGAAGAGTATGCATAACGAGGTGTTTTGATGTGGCACAAGCGAGATATCTGTGCCAGTATCATCAGGATATGAAGCGGATATCTGTTCTCTCTGCCTACCCTTATGGGGACACGGCGTGATGGTGATGATAATTATGCACATACTTCTTCACGTCATATTTTACCGCTCTTGCTATTAGGCTGAATCTACTTACCAGCTGCGGTAGGATTTAATTTAAAAAAGTGTATACCTCTTCTCAATCTCGTGGCCTTCCCTATTTTTCTTACCCTATTTATCTTTCCCTTTTCCTTCCCTCTCCAAGTCCTTGAAGATATACTTATTCTTTACTTTTAATTTGTAATTGCTTTGTTTTTGTTTTTAAATTTTTAATGTTGCGTTAGAGATGGTTTGGATACGTGGAACGAATGAATCAAGAAACTTTTTTAGGAAAGTAAGTGGAAGGCGTAGTACAGGAAGATCAAGGAAAGTATGGTATGATCAAGTGAATGATATTTTGAAAGTAGGAAAAATAAGAGAAATTGTAGGAGCTGTATGCTAATTGTATGGACGTGGAAGGCGCGATCTGTAGGAAATAGGAATAGGAAAGTCTGGTGCTCTGTTCTATCTCCCCACCCTATCAGGGAAACGGCGTAATGGTACATACCATATGTATATTATGTATATCCGACGATTATTTGGAAATAGTTATTTTCAAAAATGATTGTAATTCAATTTGTCGATATAAGCCAAGCATTACATATTAGAAAAGTGAACCTACTCGTCGCCTGAGAAATGATAAGCTGTTATCTAATTCCTCAACTCCCATCTCCGTTACTTTGGCCTTCATCACTGCCCAAGTATACAGCTGCAGAGTATTGTTGACACAGTGAGAAGTCAGTCCATTCCTCAAGAGAGCCTCTCGGTGCGCTACTTGCAGAGAAAGTGAGATCTCCGCTCTGAGCACGAAGGTTAGGTTTGATTGCAACATCTTCAGTAGCGCTCGAGTTTGAGGCACACGCGAATCGTGGGTGTTCAACGTAGATCAAAAGAGCCTTTAAATACTGTGAAGTCAGTGTTGTTTAAATAACACGCTACCAGCTGCGAACATTGTTCTATGGGTCTAGTCGGCTAAACGCTGGACTTCCAACCGGGTAGGTTCGGGTTTAATTTTTTATGGATTCCGAAAGAAATATAAGAAAAGGGTCCAAATTTGGTAAAATTATTGTTTTATTAGAAAACGATCTGTTGAATGTATTGTACATCACCTGACACTGGCGTATACTCCTTCATATATTATATGAGTTCACGGCCATTATTCAAAGAGAGAGAATGTATTGTATAGATTACACATAACATAATCTAGACTAGCATTTTTTTTATAGCAGATTAAATATTAAAAATAAAACACAATTTTGACATGAAGCAATTGAAGAAATCTTATACATCGAGATACGAATAAAACATCTAGGAAACAGAGAGAAAATAACAGTAATATTCAACAGTAATAAGGGTGTATCACCCGCCATCAGATAAATCGATGTGTAGCAAAAACCTCAATTTATACCTTTTTGAAATGTAGCAATTGGAATAATAAACAATTTGTTTATTTATTATTACACATGACAAGAAATATACACAATTTGCGAAAAAACAACAGGTAATTTGATTTGGACATACAATTTTAATGGATCTGGGTTTGTTGCCTATATTTGTCGTATCCCCAGTAAACTAGGCTTTTGCTTGTATCTCACTGAGGATATTTAGCATGAAAAAATACATCGATACTTCTTTCCGATTTTTAATTACACAAAAAACAAAAACCCTGTTGCACGCTCTCATCAACCTGACGAACAGTGACACTCAACTACAACTGGAAACATCTTGCGAAATATAACTCCTCACACATCATCACTCCAGAAAGACCAAAAATATTCATCCCACAATATACCGCGCACAACCATAAGAATAAAAATTAAAATCAAAACAAAATCAAAACAAAAAAAATACACAGAAACACAAATACAAAAACAACCAAAATTTAACAATAATAATACAATTTATACAACGCCGTTTAGAGAGCAGACTCTCCTCAAGGGTTCTCTAATTTGGGATTCGAACCCACTTTTATTGACAGTTTAGAAATATAACCAATAAACTCGTCGAGTGTAAGGATGGGAGTGGCTGCGGTCATTAGATGAGATACTTCGAGGTTCAGAAAAACATATTTGGTAAGAAAACCCCAGAAACTTACGAAGAAGACGAACTACAAATAAAATTTTGTAGACCTTCTGTTATGTGATAGTATCACGTTTGGCTTTAGGTTTAGTGTTCATACACCATCGTAAATTTTGATAATACGGTATTAAGAAATGTATTCGAGATTTATCATTTACAATTATAAATTTTGATAAGCCTTCCCAAAAAAAGGATTGTTTTCTAAAGCTACACACGCCACCCATATATCTGACACTTATATGATGCCCGTTCGATATCACAGGATCAGCAACGGCAAAAGTTCCATCATCATTTCCTGCTCTATTGGATTGATTTTGAGCAATCAATTCATTAGATGAAGAAGAAACGACTTCAAAGATCTTCTCTCCGAAAATTTTCGGCGTCTTTCCAATCATTGATTAGCGCTACGCTCAAACACAGATTGTTTATTGGCCTTTCCAGTTCACCGCTCCTCTTTCTTTACGTCGTCCTTTACTGTCCATGGAGTGAGACTCTGGAATCAGTTACACACCAATATAATACTCGCTCCGTCCTTGGCATGCTTTAAGAAGCGACTGAAAAACTCTTAATTCTAGTCAGTAAAATAACTTGTTTCATTCTTGATTTTTTTTCTTTTCCTTTCCTCTCCACCATCCCTTCCTTTCCTTTTGATTGATGATATCTCACTTTATATGAAAAATAATGTTTAGGTGATTGCCCGTCTTTGTGGGGTTCGTGGGTATATGCTCACGTATGTGTTTATGAATTTCGTGGGGATGGATAGTCATTTGAATGATTTATGCAACCATGTAACTTGCTTCATTTAATTTTGTCTGGTTGGTTGGAAGAGATTGCCACCTTGCAATAAGCCCGCCAGATTGTATTGCAATACAAGTGTTAAAAAAAATAGGTTTCTATAGTGATTTTATTGTCATAAAGTAATTATTTTTATCTAACCACAGATACTCGTATAATTAAAAGACGCTATTGAAAAAGCATGTTATAGAAATGAAAGCTGTACGTATCCTTGAACCTCGGACCCCTGCAGACTTAGGAATTTCTTTCATCCAGCAAGTATGAATGGACTCTTGAGGACTACCTGCCATTATTTCAACAACGGAATTAAGGATACCTAACTCCTATTGATAAATTAATTATTTACATAATTTGTATCCGCCCTTCATTATTGGACAGTTTGTTCCATCTAGTTGAACGAATGGGGCAACGAAAACGAATTATTTCAAGTAAAACCGAGGTATCAACAAATAAATTTAAAAATTTGAAAAAAAAACAAATCAATTTTGGATCTATAATATTAGAATGAAGAAGTGCAAGCCCATAAAGTTCCAATGATGAGTTATAATTGCGGAATTTATTCATACTTCAACGATTAAGGTACGCCATAAACTTTCTTTGTATACTTTCTACTCTGTTAATTTGATTTTTAAGACAGTTCGTATGTTAACAATACTTGCGGAATAATTTATTTATTTTCTCAAAACAGGCTTAGCCCAATTACTTTGAGAAATACAAGAAATGTTAACATTAAAAAATAAAGAAAAAATATATGGACTAAAAAAATACATATATAAAATAAAAAATAATGTATATGCATACATATACACCTATGTTATACACACAAACATTTACATATATTCAAAGTCACTTACTGTACCCGGCGGTAAGTAATACACATCGGGCTTAAGAAAAAAACTGTCGGCCATAATCGGCTAACTTCGGCTTTGTAGAGCGTCGTCTCTGTCATTCATACACGTGTTCCGTCGCGATTTGTCAGTCTAGATACTGGTCTGTTAGCGCATCGTGCGACAGAGACGACGCTCAACAAAGCCGAAGGTAGCCGATTATGACCCTCAGTCTCTTTCTTAAGCCCGATGTGTATTACTTACCGCCGGGTACTGTAAGTACGTTGATGAGTGTTTTCTAACGCGCTCAATCTTAGAAGAAAATTTACTTTTGCTTTTGGTAATGTGATATGAAATATGTCATTACCCGAAGCAATCCTGTTCAAAAGAGTTAAGGCCCTTCCAACAGGCATAGCGGCTGGAAGACCCGTTCTTGCGTATGTTATTGAGAACCGTTCTTGCCGGCGCGGTCTAGTGTATGGTATTTGTTAGGAACATTTAACGCTAATCTTTGTAGTAATGCTGGACAGCTCACAACTCCTCGAACGAGTCTGACAACGTATACCAGGAGACGCAGATCTCTTCTTACGCTCAAGGAGTTATACCCGAGCATGCCCAGCAGAAACTGGGTAGGATAAAGCCATGGATAGACACCAAACTCACTCATATAGAGATATCGTAGATATTTTTTCGTGTCTTATAATCTTCACGTGTGGTACATTGCTAATATATGTAAAGACGAACTGCGAGTTTTGTGCCTACTGCAGTGGTTCTAAAACCCCTATAAATCTATTGGCTAGAGCAAAAACAACGTTTTCTCGCTATTGGATATACTCGTACACCATACGAATGAATGAATGAATAAGTTTCTTAAGCAGAATGCAGCCTAGTCTGTGTTGTAGCGTATTTCAATAGAATTTTAGCACTGTCTTTGGTCTAATATACGTCATTTTTTATACGCATTCATAGGCCACGAGTTGAATTCTCAGCAATTTCCAGACTGGCTTTATTTGAATTTTATCCGAAACAATGTTGTCTGCTACTTATTTCTGATGGCCTTACAACTTCTGCAGAACTTCAGCGTCTGAAACAACGCCTCTCGATCTCGAACGACCTTGGCTCTTCTGCTTCTATCCCCCAATATCTCCTAGTTTTTCTATCTCAGCCTATCAACACATTGTTCATGCAAGGCTGTCTGGGTCTACCCTAGACTAATGTTAAGTTTGCTAATTGATAATCATCATCCTGTCGTATAGGTCATAACTGAGCATCATGACTCCCATGATAGCCCTTGACAACTCCTCTCCATCCATCCCTGTATACCGCAGTTGTTAAGGGTAGTCCTATTGCGTCTCTCATTTGATCAGTTCAACGCATTTGAACTCTTTCTCTTGTACGGCGTCTTTCCACCTTCTAGTGATTACAAGTTCTCCAAACTGTCTATTTGACCACGAGCATTGTGTCCAGAGGATGAATCCTTGCCGTACACCCTTTTGCAGTTTAAACTGTTCAGACTTGATGATGTTGTTGACTTTGACTGTAACAAAACTGTGTTGGTAAAGTGACCTGATAAGGTTTACAAGTTGTGCTGATACTCCCATCTCGATGATTGACAATACTAATAAATTTTAAGACATTTAAATTTTAGGCAATCGTCACTTGTCCTGGGGATTGACGAGAGAAGATGAAGAGGTCGTCCACGAAATGGATGGATGTGGCGGAGGGGAACATTCGAGTGCTGAGAGAGACGAGGAATCTTATCTTTAACAAGCATCTTGGAGAGAGATGACTCGAAAAGCCAATCTGACGTGGAAGAAGAGGGATATTTTTTAAAGTGCCATTTAGTGAGTCTATTTAGCTCAATAGCAATATTTTCTGAATAAGGAAAGAGTATGCACGAAGAGGTGTACGGACGCGGCAGAAGTGAAAAATGTGTGCCGGGATATAATAAAGTGGAAATATTTCTTCTTTCTCTACTCCAATAGTAACTTCTCTCTCTACTCTAAAGGTAACACGGCGTGATGAAATTGATGTCGATAAAATCTTTCACACGTGGGGTACTATATTTAATCTGGAATGGTCTTTTAAAGAAACGAGTTTTAAACTGTTTTTTTAAAATTTATTTTCCATCACAAAAAGAAACACACGTGTGTTCAACTAAACGAGACAAATTATGTATAAATTAAAATTAGCATAATAGGTATATTCAAGTGATCATATATGATAATTTTTATTTATATTGATTATTTTAAATTTTTATTAAGAGTTGTCAATGGTTATATTCTCACTTTGTAAAGTGTTTTCTTAATGTGTTATATTTTAAATTACTAATTAAGCAAGTCGTCGACATCACTTTTGTCTATATTCTTTTGGGAAGAACTGTTGCTTCCTGTTTAAGTGATTTTGATTTAATTTTTTTCTAGTGTGATGGTGCCCACTTTGACCAGAACGTCCTGAGTTTTTGGTGGCTTTTGAGAAACGATGCTCTGCATGTGCACCTGCACGGTCGTCAGTCGTTTGTTATTTTCCTTTAACGTTGAAGTTAATCTTGAATACTTTCAACAAAACATCTCTTGAGATATTGTGTTCATAGACATAATAGAATATAGTATCTCTCGAGATGTTGTGTTCTTGGTATGTAACATATAATATAATATCTCTCGAGATGTTGTGTTCAATGTATTATTAACATATAATAGAATATCTCTCGACATGGTGTGTTCAAGGTATTTATAATAGAATATCTCTCGAGAAAGTATGTTCAAGGTATTTATAATAGAATATCTCTTGAAATGTGTTCTTGGTATGTATAATAGAATATCTCTCGAGATGGTGTGTTCAAGGTATTTATAATAGAATATCTCTCGAGATAGTGTGTTCAAGGTATTTATAATGGAATATCTCTCGAGATGTTGTGTTCTTAGTATTTATAATAGAATATCTCTCGAAATAGTGTGTTCAAAGTATTCATAATAGAATATCTCTCGAGATGTTGTGTTGGGAGTGTTCATCTATTTCTGACTGTTTTCAATTTTTGTATCAGATATTATTGGGATTTGTCTCACATAGTACATTTGAGAAGTCTAATAATTAACAAAAATGACAATATTTAGTAGTGTATTTGGTGCCCACCTTGATGTATGGATGTGAAACATGGACTTGGCAGAAGAAGGATGAGGGTAAAATTGATACTGTGGAGATGCGAACACTTAGGATAATTTATGGTGTCAATGTTTGAAAGAAGGTGAAATGAAGACATCAGAAATGAATGCATGGATAAAATGGAAGTTCTAAGTAAGGTGAAGACAGGAGCTTTAGGATCGTTTGGACATGTGGAGAGAATGAATGAGGAAATAATGACTTAGGAGTATACAACTCAGAATTGCAAGGTGTGCGTGGAAGAGGTCGTCGTTGCTGAGCCTCGTAGTTAAGAATATAAGAATACCCTCGCCATTCCAACGTCAATTCAGTTGGAAAGCGAAACTGTGCCGTGGAGTTTTTTTTTAGTGAGCGATCCATTGCACATCAGCAAAATCACCGGCCACTCCCCCCCCTCCCTCCTGTACTAGATCCGATGGTACACCAAAGTGAGACAATCCCCCCCCTCTTTTTGAAATGATAGATATGACCGAAGTCATAGGTATCCTTATACCCCCGAATACTAGGCAGAAAAAATGCCTGCGTCATTCGAGGGGAGTAGCACAGCGTAGGGTTCGAACCGACGACCTTCCGTACGGAAGTCCAGAGCGTTACCGTGCAGCCATGCACATCATATCATGCGGTACATGGTCGGCAGAGGTAGACCGAGGTGAAACACTGCTCGATTCGTTGTATACAGTACAATATGAAATTTTAGTCTGTATAACCGACTTCTTATCTAAAAATTTAACCTGTATAACCGACTTCCTACCTAAAATTTTATACTGTATAACCGACTTCCTATCTAAAATTTTAGCCTGTACTATATAACCGACTTCCTATCTAAAATTTTAGCCTGTATAACCGACTTCCTATCTAAAATTTTAGCCTGTATAACCGACTTCCTATCTTAAATTTTAGCCTGTATAACCGACTTCCTATCTAAAATTTTCGCCTGTATAACCGACTTCCTATCTAAAATTTTACCCTGTATAACTGACTTCCTATCTAAAATTTTACCCTGTATAACCGACTTCCTATCTAAAATTGTAGCCTGTATAACCAACTTCCTATCTTAAATTTTACCCTGTATAACCGACTTCCTATCTAAATTTGTTAAGCGTTTACCGAAGCTTCATCGGCAAGATTAAACTGATAAAAAAATAATCAAAAAGATCTTGAGGCGTTAGAAATCCCCCAATGGGATTATAGACAGTGCCCTATTAGTACGACCTGACAATTTCCGTGCCCTAGTTGGCAAAATATATTAACTGTCTTCTGACCCAAGATTTGCTGTTTCGATTCCCGTTCAAACTCAGGTTTAATAAAATGATCTGTCCATTTTTTACTTCAGAGCATACAACGAAAGCGTAATACAATACAACATTGTAGTTTAACTGCCATGTGACAATCTCTTCCAGCCAATCAGAGAACTGTTAAAGGGCTTTAAATAAAACCAAATCGATACATTTTATAATTATAAATGGGTATCAAAGATCAAGGAAGTTTATTGTAAATCTTAAATGTTTTGATAAAAAAATAATCGATGCGATAACATTTTTCACAAAAACTACGAGTTGCACATTTATGAATCTCTCGATGTGCAAGTTAATCCGATGATATGTGTGCGTTGCCACATATTATTCGGATTATTTACGAATATGAGGATGTAATATATTCAAATTTCGCAATGTTAAATTAATGCGCCTAATTTACATATAAACACGACGCTCACTTATACAAAATGTCGTATGCTTATTAGCATTATTAATTTTATTTGTAATAAATGTTAGGTAAACATTGGTAACGCTTCAACATTATAATTTTATATTCCTGGCAACTATTTGAGATACAGAAATACTGATTTGTTTAGACAGGCAAGAAAAAGAACTAACTTTTTAAATTCTCTTACTAAGCTTCGCGGGCTGTCTCTTTTGAATGGGGACACGGATATTGTTATCAACATTTTACAAAGCATATACAGCTTTCTCAGTATGTGATCCGAAAATGCCAGTTAAGTTAAAAGGAAAAGTATACCAAACGATTGTCAGACTCGCACTCCTATATGGCTCCGAATGCTGGACGATGTATAACTCTTACTCTAGGCAACTAGAAACTGCTGAAATGCGCATGCTAAGATGATCAGCTGGTGTGTCCCTAAGAGACAAAATAAAAAGCTTACGCATTCGTGGAAGCCTAGGTGTTACAGACATCAACATCAATATGGAGGAGAGGCGATTGAGATGGTATGGGCACGTTGGACGCAGAGCACCCGATCACATTGTGAACCAGGATGGAATTAATTAACCATTAATCTCTATGGATCTTCCTCGAATAACAACCAGAGGAAGACCAAATAATTCATGGGTGGTGCAAAAAGATAACCTGATGCAGAGGAACGGCCTGGGGGACGTAGTCCGGGACAGAAGAGCATACAACCTGAGGACGAAGAGAGCTGACCCCAACAGTCTTCGTAGACAGTGAGTTGGGTTGGAGCCAGGGAGAAGAAGATAGAGCTTTCTCAGTTATGAGAAATATATTAGTTGTTTCGACAAAATATTTCTTTCTATTTTATTGTTTAATAATGTGTGTACATACATACACACATCCTATTAAACCATTCTCTGTCGGAGTAAGCAGAGAGGACAGAGCATCAAACTTTTATATCAACTATTTTCACCTCTTCTATATCCATGTACCTTATCACACAACTCCTACGATTTCTCTGACTTTTTTTACAAAATATTCTCTCGATCCAATCATACTTCCTTGGTCTTCATCTACCACGTTTCCCACTCAAATTAACAATGTACATTTATATGGCGTTTTGGTAAAGAGGTACAAGTCATCAATTACTTATTTGTCAGTTTGAAGTTTTGCAACACTTGTATTCCTGAAATATAGACCTCAGGTAAATTTTAAAGGTAAACTTTGAATACATAAATTATTTATGTATTCAAAGTTTACCTTTAAAATTTACCTGAGGTCTGTATTTCAGGAATACAAGTGTTGCAAAACTTCAAACTGACAAATAAGTAATTGATGACTTGTACCTCTTTACCAAAACGCCATAGATTTGTTTTATTTACATGCCCAAACCATCTTCTTCATCTTACTTAATACTTTATCTCAGCCTTAAGTTTCCATACACCGTAATTACTTCTCTGAGTATCTTGTCCTATATCGTTACCCCATATGAGAGAGTGAAGAAGAGGCAAAATATATGTGTTGGGATGTCGAGTCTCTCTGCCTACCCCGACAAGTAGAATGCGTGATAGTATGTATGGATGTATTATGAGATAGGGTGGTAAATCCAATGACAGTGGTTATGAAAAATGTTTAATGATCACTGTCACCGATGATGGTCTTTATTTATAATAGTATTTATAATAGAACATCTCCTGAGATAGTATGTTCAAGGTATTTATAATAGAACATCTCTTGAGATAGTGCGTTCAAGGTATTTATAACAGAATATCTCTCGAGATAGTGTGTTCAAGGTATTTATAACAGAATATCTCTCGAGATAGTGTGTTCAAGGTATTTATAATAGAATATCTCTCGAGATAGTATGATCAAGGTATTTATAATAGAATATCTCTCGAAATGTTGTGTTCTTGGTATTTATGATAGACATCTCTTGAGATAGTATGTTCAAGGTATTTATAATAGAATATCTCTCGAGATAGTATGTTTATTTATTTATTTATTTAACACTTTTATTGCAATACAATCTGGCGGGCTTATTGCCAGGCGGCAATCTCTTCCAACCAACCAGACAAAAGTAAATGAAGCAAGTTACGTGGTCGCATAAATCATTCAAATGACTATCCATCCCCACGAAATCCATAAACATATACGTGAGAACATGCCCACAAACCCCACAAAGACGGACAATCACCCGAACACTATTTTTCATATAAAGTGAGATATCATCAATCAAAAGGAAAGGAAGGGATGGTGGAGAGGAAAGGAAATGATGGTGGAGAGGAAAGGAAAAGAAAAATCAGGAATGAAACACGTTATTTTATTGACTAGAAATTAAGAGTTTTTTCAGTCGCTTTTTAAAGCATGCCAAGGACGGAGCGAGTCTTATGTTCAAGGTATTTATAATAGAATATCTCTCGAGATAGTGTGTTCAAGGTATTTATAATAGAACATCTCTTGAGATAGTGTGTTCAAGGTATTTATAACAGAATATCTCTCGAGATAGTGTGTTCAAGGTATTTATAACAGAATATCTCTCGAGATAGTGTGTTCAAGGTATTTATAATAGAATATCTCTCGAGATAGTATGATCAATGTATTTATAATAGAATATATCTCGAAATGTTGTGTTCTTGGTATTTATGATAGAACATCTCTTGAGATAGTATGTTCAAGGTATTTATAATAGAATATCTCTCGAGATAGTATGTTCAAGGTATTTATAATAGAATATCTCTCGAGATAGTGTGTTCAAGGTATTTATAACAGAATATCTCTCGAGATAGTGTGTTCAAGGTATTTATAATAGAATATATCTCGAGATAGTATGTTCAAGGTATTTATAATAGAATATCTCTCGAGATAGTGTGTTCAGGGTATTTATAACAGAATATCTCTCGAGATAGTGTGTTCAAGGTATTTGTAATAGAATATCTCTCGAGATAGTGTGTTCAAGGTATTTATAATAGAATATATCTCGAGATAGTATGTTCAAGGTATGTGTAATAGAATATCTCTCGAGATAGTATGTTCAAGGTATTTATAACAGAATATCTCTCGAGATAGTGTGTTCAAGGTATTTGTAATAGAATATCTCTCGAGATAGTGTGTTCAAGGTATTTATAATAGAATATCTCTCGAGATAGTGTGTTCAAGGTATTTATAACAGAATATCTCTCGAGATAGTGTGTTCAAGGTATTTGTAATAGAATATCTCTCGAGATAGTGTGTTCAAGGTATTTATAATAGAATATATCTCGAGATAGTATGTTCAAGGTATGTGTAATAGAATATCTCTCGAGATAGTATGTTCAAGGTATTTATAACAGAATATCTCTCGAGATAGTGAGTTCAAGGTATTTATAACAGAATATCTCTCGAGATAGTGTGTTCAAGGTATTTGTAATAGAATATCTCTCGAGATAGTATGTTCAAGGTATTTATAATAGAATATCTCTCGAGATAGTGTGTTCAAGGTATTTATAACAGAATATCTCTCGAGATAGTGTGTTCAAGGTATTTGTAATAGAATATCTCTCGAGATAGTGTGTTCAAGGTATTTATAATAGAATATATCTCGAGATAGTATGTTCAAGGTATGTGTAATAGAATATCTCTCGAGATAGTATGTTCAAGGTATTTATAACAGAATATCTCTCGAGATAGTGAGTTCAAGGTATTTGTAATAGAATATCTCTCGAGATAGTGTGTTCAAGGTATTTATAATAGAATATCTCTCGAGATAGTGTGTTCAAGGTATTATATTTGTAATAGAATATCTCTCGAGATAGTCACCGATGACGGTCTTTATTTTACTAAGGCGTTCGAAGGATGCTTTTCTAATAAATAAGAGAGTGTTACAAAAAGCAGGTATAAAATAAATGATGTTATCTGTTTCTTTCAATATTTTCTAATATTCTGCATTTCCTATTGTCATAACACAACAACGTCCCTCGTCCTTGGGGCGACCAACATTCCTTATTCACTGCATCCGAATACCTGCAATTGTTTCGGAAATTAGAAGCTGTTCTATCGAACCGGACCAGCCGCAACGGAAGTGAGGCAGACCCTGACAGCGCAACCAGTTGGCCGCAAGGCTGCTTTTTCCATTTTGGGTCACACAGCTGTAGTTTGGTTCTGCTGAAACCAGACTCGATACTGCTATCGGTATGTCAGAATATTGATAACTGTTGTGCATTCATGATGGTTCAAATTATATTGCCTTTATGTTGTTCCGTATTGTGAGCAACATTTCTGCTTTTGGGGTTTTCTTTATTGTTTATTTCTTAAAAAATAGTCCACATTATAGATCCCATAATGGAAATAAAACAGTCCATATTATAGATCCCATATTGGAAATAAAACAGTCCACATTATAGATCCCATATTGGAAATAAAACAGTCCACATTATACATCCCGAAGTGTTTTATATATTTTTAAATTTACGCTCGAAGTTTCCTTAAATGCATTGTCCGCTTGAGTTCTCGCCGAGTCGTTGAATGGAAGTGTGACAGATAAAATACTTTTAAACAAATCTTACTACCTGTTGTGTATTGTTATAATTTCTACAAATTATTGATGTACGAGTATTAACTGTTAAATGATTTTGATAATACTAATAATTTATAATTAATTTTAGAGATTTTCTGCTAAAATCAAAAATATTGCTTTCCACTATAAGTTTATTCAATGGATAAACATTTTTTTATTGAAATATTTTTTGCATGTACAAATAAAATATTTATTTTTCTTCAGTATTTTCCATTGTTTTTCTTTTTGTGAGTGCACTATCGGTTTCAAAAACCTCAGTGTTCCTCGTACGGTGAATATGAACTAACGAGGAAGACGAAGTTCTGAAACCGGTAGTCAACTCAAATAAAAACAGAGGTGAATGCAAAAGAAAAAAATTAAGTGTTTTATTTATTTTATTTTATTAAAAAGTAATATACATGATAACACACAGTAAAACAAACGTAATAAACATGACAACACACAGTGAAAAGAAAGTAATAAACATGACAACACACAGTGAAACAAACGTAATAAACATGACAACACACACAGTGAAACAAACGTAATAAACATGACAACACACAGTGAAACAAACGTAATAAACATGACAACACACAGTGAAAAGAAAGTAATAAACATGACAACACACACAGTGAAACAAACGTAATAAACATGACAACACACAGTGAAACAAACGTAATAAACATGACAACACACACAGTGAAACAAACGTAATAAACATGACAACACACAGTGAAACAAACGTAATAAACATGACAACACACAGGGAAACAAACGTAATAAACATGACAACACACAGTGAAGCAAACGTAATAAACATGACAACACACAGTGAAACAAACGTAATAAACATGACAACACACAGTGAAACAAACGTAATAAACATGACAACAAACACAGTGAAACACACAGTGAAATAAACGTCTTCTTTAAGATTAAAGATAATTTATGGAAACATTATTCGTATGTTTCTTTATTTATTTATAATAGTTAAAATAGTTATGAACTAATTTTAACCTAATAACCATCTATCATTTTTCATTCTAGAGTTTTTATTTATTTTCCCTTCAAACAATTATTAAATATATCCTTAACACAAAAAACACCGGATTTTCTCGGCTTATTTAATACTTTTTGGCATGCCGTTGGTTTTTCTACCATCCAATGTTTTTAAATCGAAAGCTTAATAACATTGTTAGGAATAATCATGTCTATATTTGTACTGTATATGCTATATTCAAGAAAATGTAGCATGGTCCCTGTGACGTTTGAAATGTCATGTCTCAAAGGGATGGGGAAAAATCGTTTTTTTTTACAAATCGAATCGTTTTTTTATAAATCGAAAAATGGTTTTTCTCAAAACTCAAAACATTTTAATTCCTAATTTTCTTTATACTGACTTTATAATGTATTGTATGATTTGTATCTATCTTTAAATAGGCCAAGATCCAATATGAATTAATACTAATTACTAACATTTAATTTTATGTATAAAAAAAATCGAAAATCCAATTATCTTATAGCCAATGCAGACTAACGAAGTGAATTTGACCAATGTCGCCAAATATTATTTGATTTTAACAAATTGACATATTTTTGCTAATTTGTAAGATGTATTAATTTGTCATTATTGTTAGTTTTATGTAATGTATTTACCTAAATAACTTGCTATTTATTAGAATCGAGGCTTATATTAAAGTTGATAAAATAATTAAAATTACTGAACGTCGTTACAAGGTTGTATTGGGGCAAATTTGTGAAACGTCACAGAGACCATGCTACATTTTCTTTAGTATAATTGCTACGAAGGTTCAAGAAGAATGACGTTAGATCATCGTCATTAGGAGGCTAACTCCTGTAAGAGCTGTATGACCATCGGAATAAGGAAGAACTTTGGGACATAACAAGTATTTTTCTAGCATTCACTCTGTTCTGTTTCATACGATTTTGATTGTTCTTTGAGGTCGCTTTTAAAAAGGTTGCTCGTGATATGTTCTCGAATGGTACGATACTGGGTCGGCTAACTTTCACTGTGCCATGCCACCGAGAAAACGGTTGCTATTCGTATGCATCTATGCATGTTAGCACTTGCTGACTGCACTAAGTAGGTTACCTTATCGGTTATTTATTTATGTACACATATTACCTGTAAAATTGTACTACCTCTGGTTTGTTAAACTTGAGTTTTGCCATTGCTTACATATACTCGTATATATATAAATCATCACGTCGTTTTCTTGTCGGGGTTGGCAGGGAAATGTAAAAACAAGCAATTGAAAACTTTTTCCTAGCAATTGTCACGAATCTGGGCAACTCTTTACGTTTATGAGAAGAAAAAAAAACTATTATTATCATATACTCGTATATCACCCTTTCATTTTCCTTTACATTCCCTTCCTAGTCCTTGAACGAATTCCTTCTCTATAGTTCTACCATTATTGATAGATATTATAATAGTTATTCATTTGTTTTTTTTTACGTAAATTTTAAACGAATATATTTTCTGTTGTAAAATCGGTCATACGTATAATAAAAACTTGAAGCTGTTTGGTTGGAATAAATTACTGTATAGCAATAAGAGTGCAATATATATTTATTTTCATTGACACTACATACTCGTATGTAGCCCAATTAATTACATTGGACTTTTCAGTTACTAAAAAGTGTTAACTTATATAAAAAAATGTTTTCACTTAAACAGGATGCTAAACCATGTACACAAAATAATGCATACATATCATATATTTCAGGATGAATGACGAGTGGAAGGGATTTATGTAAGCTCGTGAGTGTGGGTTTCTTCTTGTTGTTTTAATTTTGGTTGTTTTTGTATTTATGTTTCTGTGTATTTTTTTTTTTGTTTTAATTTTGTTTTGATTTTAATTTTTATTCTTATGATTGTGTGCGGTATAGTGTGGGATGAATATTTTTGGTCTTTCTGGAGTGATGATGTGTGAGGAGTTGAATTTCGCAAGATGTTTCCAGTTGTAGTTGAGTGTCACTGTCAGGTTGATGAGAGCGTGCAACGGGGTTTTGTTTTTGTGTAATGAAAAATCGGAAAGAAGTATCGATTTATTTTTCTCATGCTAAATATCCTCAGTGAGATACAGGCACAATCCTAGTTTACTGGGGATACGACAAATGAAAGGCAACAAACCCAGATACATTAAAATTGTATGTCCAAATCAAATTATCTGTTGTTTTTCTCAAATTGTGTATATTTCTTGTCATGTGTAATAGTAAATAAATTAATAAAATATCATCACGCAGTGTCCCTTGCGGGGTATGCACAGAGAACAGATCTCCAAACGTTTCTATCGAAGCACACATCTTTCATCTCCTTCACATTCATCTTGCCATGTACAATATTCTATTATTCACACTTCTTACTTTACCTTCATTCAAAATCTGCTCCATTTGGTCCAGCCACGTTTTCCTCTTCCATGCAGACCTGGCACTTCTGACTTGTATATCCGCTTAGTCATTCTTTGATCTTTCATTCTCTCTACATGACCAAACCACCTTAAAGCTCCTTTGAAAATACTTTTTATAACGACTTCCGTGGCCTAGTTGTTAAGATTCCTGTCTCTCAACCCGGAGGTTGCGGGTTGAAATCCCGCTGGAATCCAGATTTAAAAAAAAAACGATTCCAATCTAGTTTTTACTTAAAACCCTTTTAACAGCTTTCTGGTTGGTTGTCACATAGCAATAAGGTTGTACTTTATACAACGAAAGTGTAATACAATACAATACAATTTAGTATTTTTTACAATAAAATGTCTAAATAAGTTGTAGATACTAAGCGTCTTTGAGATAATCACTAAACGATTTATATAAAAAGTTCATCTATTAGTAATAAATTAATAGCATCAAAAACAAAAATTCTACAGTAACTAAACGGCACGACATAAAACGTTGAACATGCAACGGGCAAATCTACAGTTCGACCAAAAATATGTTAGACGGAGGTACAAAATATAAAACAATCTAGCGGTTCATGCGGCTGGCAATGAAAAACGAAAGTGTACCACTCCACTCCAGTTATTCGGCCGGCGGAGGGGCGTTGGCTCCTACGGTCTGATGTTCGACGGTCGGCTGTGGGAAGAGGCGAAGAAGCGAAGCACTGAAGAAGCCTTGTCATCGTAGTCATTTACCACTTTGCCCGCACTACTGACGGCGGCTTAGCACAATGTGGGAGGACAAAAATATATTTTTCGTAAATACCTGATATTTTAAAATTTTAATATGTTTTTTTATAATTCTTTTATAGTGCAGAATTGAATCATCTCGTGCGGCATTTAATAAAATGAGGAACGTATTCTGCGATGATAATCTAAACTTGAAACTACGGCAACGGTTAGTCAAATGCTACGTTTGGTCAGTGTTATTGCATGGAGTGGAATTATGGAACCTCAAAGTTGGTAGTATGAACCGACTGGAAGCATTCGAAATGTGGATGTACCGGAGAATGCTACGGATACCCTGGCAGAATATGGCAGCAACACGAGGGTTCTTTAAAGAGCCAAAGTTGATAGAGAGTTGCTGACTAATATTAAAATCCGAAAGGTGGACTATCATCTTAGTTGATTTTGATAGTGTCTGGTTCAAGTGTATATGTTTTTGTGCCCCATTGATTTTGTTTCCTATCGCTACACGTCGTTCGATATCCCTCTTAACTCTTCCATGATTTGAAAAAATACTAACCAAAAAGCTGAATCCCTCAACTAGCTCTTATCTGTCAAAGAGTGCTATGCAAATAAAAAAAAAGAAGTTTTATATTATTGTCACCTCGATAAGTTCTAACCGTCTTCAGGGCACCGTGGTAACTAACTGGTCATCCAGTTGGGACGTATCCGGTTGGCTACAACGTTGCATTCTTGATGTCCTCTTATTCTGGTGGTCTAATATCCGTTGTTGTCTGAATTTGATGTTATTAAATACTCTTCAATATTAAACTTCATGTCTTTAAATAAAAAAAGCTTATAAACTTCCCCTGTAAACCTGCACAATATAAAAATTATGCAGGTTTACAGTTAATTATTTTGTGTATATGGCAAGTTTATTGCTTCACACCAGTTTCTCCCAACCAAACAGCTTACCTTGGATACGTTAAGTTATTTTGATCCATGACAGGTTTTACAAAAAAAAAATTATTTATTTAAATGCAAGTAAAAAAAGTACCACTAAAGAAGAAAGCAAAATGTTCAAGGACAAGGAAAAGAGACAAAGTATTACTCGAGAAGAAAGTAAAATGTTCAAGGACAAGTAATAGAGACAAAGTATTGTAAGAGAAGAAAGCAAAATGTTCAAGGACAAGGAATAGAGACAAAGTATTACTAGAGAAGAAAGTAAAATGTTCAAGGACAAGGAATAGAGACAAAGTATTACTAGAGAAGAAAGTAAAATGTTCAAGGACAAGGAATAGAGACAAAGTATTACTAGAGAAGAAAGTAAAATGTTCAAGGACAAGTAATAGAGACAAAGTATTGTAAGAGAAGAAAGCAAAATGTTCAAGGACAAGGAATAGAGACAAAGTATTACTAGAGAAGAAAGTAAAATGTTCAAGGACAAGTAATAGAGACAAACTATTACTAGAGAAGAAAGCAAAATGTTCAAGGACAAGGAATAGAGACAAAGTATTACTAGAGAAGAAAGCAAAATGTTCAAGGACAAGGAATAGACACAAAGTATTTCTGAAGAAGAAAGTAAAATGTTCAAGGACAAGGAATAGAGACAAAGTATTACTGGAGAAGAAAGCAAAATGTTCAAGGACAAGGAATAGAGGCAAAGTATTACTAGAGAAGAAAGCAAAATGTTCAAGGACAAGGAATAGAGACAAAGTATTACTAGAGAAGAAAGCAAAATGTTCAAGGACAAGTAATAGAGACAAAGTATTACTAGAGAAGAAAGCAAAATGTTCAAGGACAAGGAATAGAGACAAAGTATTACTAGAGAAAAAAGCAAAATGTTCAAGAACAAGTAATAGAGACAAAGTATTACTAGAGAAGAAATTCAAAATGTTCAAGAACAAGGAATAGAGACAAAGTATTACTAGAGAAGAAAGCAAAATGTTTAAGGACAAGGAATAGAGACAAAGTATTACTAGAGAAGAAAGTAGAACGTCGGCCATGTTTTTTTCATGTTTTCAGCAATTCAATTTGATTTATTATAATTTTTGACTTTAAGCGATTAATTTGAGCGATTGGCTATGAATATTCTCATTTTTCCGATTTTAAATCGCTCATTTTTACATGTGTATTGAATACACATCACCGGAACGCACGATTTTTTTTAGCATCGGAAGGGAAAGGTTAAAGATAGTGGAATTCTTCGCCAAGATATGTTATGAAGGATAATTGGGATTGCTAAGCACGCAAAATAATGTCGACGGAAAATGAAGGTTCTTTTGGTGTATTTTTTAAGCCATTGAAGTCGGTTTCAAAACTCTGCCATGTGGTTACATTTATTTAGGTTAAATTTGAATAGGTTACAAACGTTTCGGAGTGTCAAACTGCTTGAAAGTTTAAAATCAAACACCTTTAACATAAAAAAAAGTACGTGTGTCAATTTTTTAATTAACTTATTCGTTCTTTAAAATTAACGAAAGAACTTATTGATATTCAAGATACACTAAAAAATGATAATAAAAAATAAAAAACTAACAATTTATATTGTGCCGTTAAGACAGCATACTTTTCTTAAATGCACTCTGACTCGGGATTCAAACCCATTATTTATAACAGATTAAAAATAATACAAAGTAGACATATGTTATTTGAATGTTAGGAAAGTGGGGTGGCGCCTTTAGATACGGTACTATCCTGCATCTCAGCGGCGGCCGGTCCCGAGGTGCGCTGGTGCGCTGAGCACCACGGGACGCTGAGCGAATATGAAATATCGCTGTCTCACGGTTTTGTGTACTCTGTCTGCCCTATATGAATCTGCGTTTCCGTCCGGTGCGTATTGGAGATCGCTCCGGTAGTATTGGCAAACTTGGCCGCAATATAGAGAAATAGTCTCACGGTTTACTGTATGTCTCTGTCTGCCCTATATGAATCTGCGTCTACGTCCGGTGCATATTGGATATCGCTCCAGTATGAATTGGCAAACTTGGCCGGTCAATTTGAAAGGAATATTTAAAAAATATATATATATTTTTTTTATTTCCACTTAAATGAAAATACTCGTACTATTTGTCAATATTCTTATACATACGAGTATTTAATCTATACAAATATTTAACATTCTTTGGAGTCATGTTTGCGAATATATAATTTAATTATTGCGAATTATTTCTCCGGTTCAGCGCACCTCTAGACCGGCCGCCGCTGCGGCATCTACATATACGTAAGAAAACCGCAGAAAACTTAATTAAACGAAATTATAATTAAACATTTGAAAATCTTTCGATATACGATAGTAAAACATTCCGCTTTAGGTGTAGTAATAATACATTTTGATATTACCTTCCAAAAAGGGTTGTCTTCAAGTGTCTCTTAATGCTGCCCACATAATTCATACCTCTAACACCTAAAGGTAAACCATTCCACGCCGTAGGATCAGCAATGGATAAAGCCCTATGGTCCAACCTTTTTGATCGATGTGGAACAATCTATTTATTCGACAAAGACGAAATTGACTTCAAAGTTCTACTTCTCTCCAAAGGAACATATATCAGACACAAATTCGAATGCCACAAGGGAGACGTCCCATTAAGGGATTTGGATACAGAGAGACAAAGAAGCATTATTTATCTCAAAATACTTCTTGCCCTTAAATCTCATACAATGACCATGCTAACCCTTATTTTCCATGAGATTTATATTTCATTTAAATATCTGTTACTTTTATTCAAACATTATTTTCATTCTTCTTTTAATTCAAGATCATGGATGTCGATGATAATTTTCATTCTTCTTTTAAGACAGGATCATGGATGTCGATAATAATTTTCATTCTTCTTTTAAGACAGGATCATGGATGTCGATAATAATTTTCATTCTTCTTTTAAGACAGGATCATGGATGTCGATAATAATTTTCATTCTTCTTTTAAGACAGGATCATGGATGTCGATAATAATTTTCATTCTTCTTTTAAGACAGGATCATGGATGTCGATAATAATTTTCATTCTTCTTTTAAGACAGGATCATGGATGTCGATAATAATTTTCATTCTTCTTTTAAGACAGGATCATGGATGTCGATAAAAGTTTTCATTCTTCTTTTAAGACAGGATCATGGATGTCGATAATAATTTTCATTCTTCTTTTAAGACAGGATCATGGATGTCGATAATAATTTTCATTCTTCTTTTAAGACAGGATCATGGATGTCGATAATAATTTTCATTCTTCTTTTAAGACAGGATCATGGATGTCGATAATAATTATGAATAAAAACTTGAGCAAAATAAATTGCTTTCAAGTAATAAATTCATTAGATGTTTTTACAGGAAAGTTTTTAATAAATTAGTCAATAAGGACAGTGAAATCCGGAAAAAAAAATCTGGTTCATTCGGAAAGAGAAAATAAATTTGAACAAAAACAACTCTAGTTTTATAAAGTTTATATTCACCCGACGAAGAAGACGGTGGTCTTCGAAACTAGTTGTGAACCTAAATTAAACCTGTGGTGAACACAAAAATATAAAATAAGTTTTTTATTTTACTTATTATTTATAAAACAAATTACAACTCCAATTGAAATGAGCAATACGTTTAGTTTACATTTTTCACCTTGCCATATTCTGATATCACTTCTCTAAGGTTACGTATGTCAACGGCCTGGTTCCTTGCATGATTTCTTTTTCGGTCAAATCCTTGAATAGCTTACTTCGGTAAGCGCCTTGTTTGATGACCACATATAAATGTGGGACTATACTCGATCAAATCAAAAACCACAAGTGCGGCCTTCATGTTAGTCGGTTACTGTTATCGCAGAATTCATTAGGGATCAGACACGAGTATCGCTATCGACACTGATACTTGATAAATAAGCGCTATTTTATTTTTATAAATTTATATAAATGTTTATTATAGAGGTACGTCACTGCAAAAATAATATTTTTATTTATTCATCAAGGAAAACACATGCACACAAATGAAGAAATACTTATTTAAACATAGATTCACAGAAACAAACAATATGACATTATTTGTTCCAATTGTTCATATTATGTTATCAAAGTGATATATTTGTTTATTAGACATAAACAAAATGAAAGTTTAAAATATCAAAATAATTAATTGTTAGACAAATAAACAAATTGAAATTGTAAAAACAACAACGATTTACTTGTGTTATTATATTGAACTTGTATGAAAAATGTTAAGAGTGAACGGATTTTACTATTGTAAATCTTAAGTTATGGTGATAGAAAAGTGTGAAAGGAAAAGGTAATGTGATATATGGATGAGTAATGAAAAAAAAGAGAAAAATATTCCGATATTTATATAGTATTAGATGACGGAAGCGTTACGAGGAAGATCGAACAGCGTGTAGTGATAAGAAAGTCAATGGGGCATTAAAACATATTGGGTGTTAACATAAGTTGTGTCCGTTTTTTTTCAAATTTAAAAATGAGCACCAAAAGTAAAACAAAATGGTAAAGGTTATACGTAATTCGAAAGAAAATTTTCTGCTCTATAAGATATTGTGTTTGCTTTTACGTTACATATATTATTTTATTTGATTACAAGCCTTCAAAATTGAATGTCAAGTAGACGAAAGTGAGCATTTTCGACACCTCCTTCTGTTCGCGTTCAATCGAACAAAAATCAATTGTCAAACGTTGATTTTTATTGTTTTCACTTAAAACACGTGAAACCCAAGCGCCGAACTTCTGGACTTTTCCCATTGATTTAAGATGGCGGTATACAGTCATGTGACTTCAATTCATCTGCTCAGCTAATTCTACGGTGGTTTGAATGGGATCTTCATGAATAATATAGTATAAGGGGTCCTCATCGAAGTCCATTGGTCGTCCGGAACGCTCCATGTCTTTCAGGTCGAAATTACCGTCTTTGAAACGCAAAAACAATCGACGAGCTGTCTTTTCATTCATAGCATCTTCACTGTACTCTTCGCAAATATCGCGAGCAGCTTTGGCAGCTTTATTCCCTCGATTGAACGCGAACAGAAGGAGGTGTCGAAAATGCTCAATTTCGGCTACTTGACATTCCATTTTGAAGGCTTGTAATAAAATTTGAAAAAAATCATTTTTAAATTTGAAAAAAAAAACGGACACAACTTATGTTAACACCTAATATATAGTCGAACCGGACAGTATCAAAATCAGCCAACATGATAGTTTCAACAGTATTTTAGTGCCATATTTGATATATGGGAGTGAAGCATGAAATAAGAACAAGGCTCAAAAGAGACGAATAAATGCTATAGAAATACTAGCACTTAGATAAATACATAGGTGACAATGTATGACAGAATTAAGGGATTAGGGTTGATTGTGAACTTAAAGCTGACGTGTTGAGTTAGATCAGGGGTCTCCAAAATATTTAGCTTAAGGGCCACACTGACTCCTCCACTAAGTCCCAAGGGACAAGACCTAGCTAGCTCTTCATACCAACATACTGTAGTTTTTAATTACGCGCAAGTTTTTGTATTTGGACTAGCCGGCGAGGGATATATCTATGGCGCAGGGTGCGGGGATGGACTCCGCTCCGGTCATATTTGGAGACGCCTGAGTTAGATGAAAAACAGCATTCTAAGATAATTGAGATATTCGTATAGACATTAAAATCAGTTTGTCTCAGAAGTAAGGCAGAAATATATTGTTTAAGATCCGTTGTTTAGTTAACGGCAGTAAAAATCACCAGGAAATAACTCGTTAATTCAGAATAAAGAGAAGTACAGTAACAATCAGTTGCTTTTCTTCGCTAATATAGTTTTGTTGCCACCACGAGTCATATGTTAGTTTACCTTTCAAAGTCATTTATTCTGCTCGACTTTTAGAGTAAACATGACCCAATGTAGGTATGCTAAGACCGCTTTCGACTCATCGCAACTCCTACTGGGCTACTTAGCCACCGTGCAGAGCAGAACAGCCGAGTGCGGACTGCAGCGAACAATGCGGCGTTGTACAACTCGCTCCGCTGGTTATGAAAGTGCTGTGACGAAACCTCTTGCCAAAGAATGTCCCAGTACTTGTTAGAATAAGGTAAAGGCCTCTGCAATCTGGCGGAAAGTGATTGTTTTAAATTTGATGAAATTTTAGGAAACATTTTAGAAAATTTTCTGTATCTTTAGAGCTACGCTTATTTGCCTTAAGGAGATTTTCAATTGTTTTTTATATTTGAGAATTCGAGAAGGTATTAATGCGCCCTTGCTTTTTCGACGTCACCTCAATGCTCGTGACCTACTTAAAAAAATTCATGACCAACCTTATGAATAACTCTACATATTTCACGACATTATTCTGAATGAAATGTATTTAACACTGCACTACACCTAAAGTCGAATGAATTACTCATCTATCGGAATCACATCATATATCGGAAAATCAACAAATGTTTCTTTGTTGTTCTCCCTCCCTTCGTAAGATTTCTGCGGTTTTCTTACCAAAAGGTTTTTCTGAATGTATGCAATTGCGGAGATGTAACCTTCCTAACCTTACACTCAACTAGTGTATATTAATTTTGCAATATTTTAAATTTGTCTATAAAAGTGGGCTTGAAATCCGAGGTAAAGCGCCCTTGAGGGGAGTCTGCTTGTCAGGGTTAAATGGGTATTCATTCATAAATTCATTGTATTTTCCCATAACTCCTTTTTTCCTATACTTTCCCATCTTCCTTTACCTTTCCCAATCTTTAGTGACATTTGCAAATATTTTGTTTTACTGTTTTTTTTTCATGCTTCAATTATATTTGTTTTCTTTTAAAAATAACGTTGTAACCACCCAGCTTCTTCTTCTTCCTGGCACTGTCCCAACTCATTGCCTAGGTAGGCTGTTGGGGTCGGCTCTTTTCGTTCTCAGGCTGTATATTCTTCGGTTCTGGGTGTCGCTTTCATCTAGGCCGTTTCTCTGCAAGATTTTGGAGCATTGAGTCATCTAGGAGTTCTTTGGTCTTCCTCTGGAAGACTGTCGAGGAAGATCTACAGACATTGCCTGATTTACAGTATGGTCTGGTGGTCTCCGTCTTATGTGCCCGTACCATCTCAGCTGTCGCTCTTCCCGCTTACTATTTATGTCAGTAACCCCCAGGCTACCAAAAATGCGTGAGTTGTAACCACCCAGCAATATCGGCATTAATCTGTGTAGCGATAGTCTGGTTTGTTGGAAGAGATTTCCGTGTGGCAAAACATTCTATACTTTTGTATACTTGACTACTTTATGATCATGATTAATACCTTAACGATCAATTCGTGTATTTTAAATTTACTAATAAAATCAAAATGTCTTGAAATCTTGTATACAATAAGGCATTTTGAACGTTTAATTAGTTTGTCCATTGGAGTAGAAACTAGACGAAGAATTGACCCGTAGACTATTGCACACATTAGTTTCCGCAGAGAAGAGGGATTAGACTTTCAACATGAGGAAAGGTTACACAAGCATGTACCAATCAAAGGGTCCATTCCAATCCAAGTCACAATCTATTATTGACCAATCATAACACTTCGCCATCGATCGTTGGACTATGGAGACAAATTCGACATGCCATTTTGATGGAAATCCATTTTTCCGAGTTAGCCAAGAGACAATTGAAGCAGTAGGAAGGGGAGAGGCGATGAAAAGGACTTGTGACAGCTGATGTTTAAAAGACGATCCATTTTGATCACATTGAATCTGCGTCAGAGACAGAAGTGTTAGACCAGCTCCTGTCAAATAATAAATCGGATTTTAGTGATCCGTAAGATGTGAATAATTTTTATTAACATTGAATATTTTTAACTGTTTATATGATTGTATATATTTCTAAATTATAACTTTCGTCTACCAAAAAAATTGTACATTTCAACCCCGAGTTAACGTGTGAGTTCGACTTGTGTGACTTGTGTAGACGTGTGTGACGCACCGCCGTTTATCTTTTTTTCGATGGTCTTACAGCCAATATCGAGCTTTGACCTCCGTCAATCTTCGCCTCCAACTCCTCCTGTCTTCCGCTACGACCCTGCAATCCTGCGCCTGTAGTAGCCGGGTTGCGTCCCTCTCAACCTCGTCCTCCCATCGCAGCCTTGGCCTGCCTACTCTCCTCCCACCCGGGTGTCCTTCCAGGATTATCTTGGGTGCTCGTGATGGCGTCATTCTCTGCACATGTCCAGCCTATCTCAATATGCTCCGTCTGACATGTACAGATAGCCTGGGAGCTTTGTAGATATTTTATATCTCGTCATTGAATTGTATTCGCCAGGTTTCGCCGTCATTCGCGGGGCCCAGGATCCTACGTAGTACTCTTCTGTCGAAGGCATTCAACAACTCTGCGGATTTAGCTGTCAGTGTCCATGCTTCGCATCCATATGTCCACGCATCCACTGTTCTAACAATTGTTTTGTATAGGGTGACTTTGGTTTTTCTGTGGAAACTTCTGGACTTGAACACCAAAAATAACGTATACATTTTTTTAAATTTTTTATTTGTTGACTTGTTTTTTAAATTAAATTATCAATGCGGCCCTTTTGCCAAAATATTAGGTCAGGCCTGTAATATACTAATGGTGGTTTTAAAAAAAAGAGACTTAAATATGGAGGGTATTTAAGGTAAAGAAATTAAGCTTTTCTTTTTCTAATTTAAAGTTTCTTTGGAAAAATTCTAAAACTTTTTGTTTATAATTTTCATCAACATGTGTCTCGGTGCCATAATTCAGAATGGAGGATTGCCTCTTAATGGCATTTGCGTCTAGTAACATTGGTCCTGGATTGATCGTCATCGTCTCATCTTTATCACGCTGTATCTATTGGGGCAGGCAGAGAAAATATATTTCAATTTCATTTTATTCATACATACTCGTCTTTAATATTTTTACTTTTCCCTCTTCCCTCTTTCATAAATTGATCATTTTGGTCATGCCACGTTTATTTATTTTCTCAATACAGGCTTAGCCCAATTACAATGACAATTACAAAAATTGTTAACATGAAAAAAATTTATATAAAATTAAAATAATTATGTACGAGTATATGCATACATACGTATATACACGCAAACATACACATATATTCACATACATACACATATATTCAAAGTCACTTAAATACGTTGATGAGTGCTTTCTAACGCGCTCAATCTTAGAAGAAAATTTACTTTTGCTTTTGGTAATGTGATATGAAATATGTCAATATCCGAAGCAGTCCCGTTCAGAAGAGTTAAGGCCCTTCCAACAGGCATAGCGGCTGGAAGACCCGTTCTTGCGTATGTTATAGAGAACAGTTCTTGCCGGCGCAGTCTAGTGTAATTGTTAGTAACATTTAACGCTAATCTTTGTAGTAATGCTGGACAGCTCACAACTCCTCGAACAATTCTGACAACGTATACCAGGAGACGCAGATCTTTTCTTACGCTCAAGTAGTTATACCCGAGTATGCCCAGCAGAAACTGAGTAGGATAAAGCCATGGATAGACACCAAATTCACTCATATACTATAGAGATATCGTAGATATTTTTTTATATCTTCTCTACCATTCGTGAGTTCTGCGCCCCCACCCCCACCGCCCCCGCCTTTTTTTTGTAAATCTTTCATCATTCATTCTTTCTACGAGGTTCAAGCATTTGAATGTCCTCACTAGTTCCCTATTTGTAAAGCCTTTGTCCGTGAAAAACTTGTTATCTGAATGTTGACTTATTGTTATCTTTCAGTAAAAAAAACAAAGGAAATCGAACTCATAACCACCTAAACTGGAGGATAGATGCCTTCTTAAATAGGTCGTTTTTAAGAGCTTCCTAAATACAAAATTCCCTACACATGAAATGAAAGGCAACAAACCCAGATCCATTAAAATTGTGTGTCCAAATTAAATTACCTGTTATTTTTTCGCAAATTATGTGTATTTCTTGTTATGTGTAAAATAAATAAACGTTTATGTCGTCAGCAGTTTCAAATTTTGACGTATGGGTGTGAAAAATGGAAATGGTAAAATACTAAAAAAAACACTAATAAATGCTGTCGAAATGCATGAACTGAGAAAAATACATGACATGACAATGTATGTCAGAATATGGAATGATGGAGTAAAAGATGATTTTGAACTTAAGGCTGATTTGTTAAGTAAGATGAAGAAGAACACTCTAAGATGGTTTGGGCACATAGAACGAATGACTTAAGAAAGACTATTAAAACAAATATTTATTGCAAATGTGAATGGAAGGCATGGTAAAGGAAACCAATGGCAGTATGGTTGGATCAAGTGAATTATATTTTGAGAGAAGAAGAGAGTAGTTGTATGAGGTGTTTGGATAGAGAAGAGACGAAGGTTCTGAGTCCTACCCCGACAGAGAAATGGCGTAATAGTATGGATGTATTTACTACACATTTTGCAAGTTTGCATTTTGAGTCAGTTATTGTTTTAAAAATTAATACAGTGTATTGCACTTTCGTTATATACAGTACAGCCTGAAGAAAAATGTAAAACATGTTTTGAATGAAATTTAGACCAGAAACCTTTTTAAAAAAATCTGGGCTTCATCGCGAATCGAACCTGCAATCCCCGAGCTGGAAGTCAGGTGTCTTACCAACGAGGCCACGGAGATCGTTAATTTGAAGGAAAAATATAACAAAACGAACCCATGACGGAAATTAAAGAAACAAAACATCAATCAATCTTAAATGTCGAGAGGCGGTGCTCCACAAGGAAGAATAGTTGCGGTTACCTTCTCCGTACTTCGCAGTGCCGGTGGGCCGGTAACAGAAAGAACGTGACCAGGTGACGGATGGTCGAATGGATAGCATCAATCTGGCAAGCTAGGAGAAGCCTTATATGATGACACGGGGGTCATCCGCAAGGTCTTATGATCGTGTGTGTCGACTATTTCAATGCCGTATGGTTGTTCAATAGATTTATTGCAGAACGAAATCAGATAAGTGAAGATTTTCAGATGTGTGGTAAAAACACTGAAGGGTGGTGACATCGAAATATGCGCTGAATTATTTCTTTCACTATTTATTATGAAGAGAGGTGTGAAAGAACAGAATTGGTAGAAAATTGGTAAAACTTATAATCATTGTAGTTCGGTTCACTTTGATCCCTCCACCATCCGCCCTGTTATGGGAGACAAAATATGTTCTTATCCATCGCGATCTATTTAATTATTAATTTAATTATTTTGTGTACATAATTAAATATTATACATCTTAAGCTACGGTTTCCTAAGAAAGCGGATTCGTTATATAGCGCACGTAACATGACGTGATACTGGCGCGCCGCCAGACGGCAGAAAGAAGAACCTATAACTGTCAGTTGGAAACTTCAAATCTGATTCCACATATTTTGTTTCAACTGGGCTTTTCTATAGTCTTTGCTCTTCACATTATATACTATAAAGCTTCCTTATTTCTTACAAAATCAATCAATATTTCGTCATTTTCGCTTGTCCAATTTTTATTTTAAAACGGTGTCCGCTACACGGAAAAATCGTTCCACGACTGTTTGCTCCGCTATTACGGCCGTCATGCAAATTACAGCATTGCTATTTGACATTACACTCACAACCAACGCACTCTAGGAAACCAACGCCATTGGTTTGCATAAACAATGTTTTGTTACGGGCGCTATATAACGACACAACCAGCGCTCTATAGGAAACCACACCATATGGTTTGCATAGACAATGTTTTGTTACTTGCGCTATATAACGACACCACTTTCTTAGGAAACCAAAGCTTTACGGGCATATTGTTATACAGCAATCTTTCCAACCAATCAGCCCATCTTGAATACATTAAACTATTTAATCGTTTAAAATACATCAAATCCGTGGCCTGGTGGTAAGACACTTATCTGCCAATCCGGAGGTTGCGTGTTCGATTCCCGCTAGAACCCAGTTTTTTTTATAGGATTTTAGTCTGGTTAACACTTAGGGCCTATAAAAAGATCTTTCTGGTTGGTTGGAAGAGATTGCCACATGGCAATAAACTCGCCAGATAAAAAAAAACAAATCAATCTATTCTAAAATATCGAAATCTTCTTTATTTTATTTTATGAGACGAAGAAAAAATGTCCAAATACCCAACTGACAATGAAAATAATAGTAGCGACGACGGACTTCAGGATCTCCTTGTCTCGCATTACAGTTAATATATTTATAAAGCGGCTTAAGACCTTGAGTTCAAATAGCCTAGCAAGTTGCCAGTACTTTTACAGAATACTTTGAATGTAGCAAAACTATCCTTGAACGTCACTAGATTGCAAAACCCAATCGGTTCGAAGATGAACCGATGTAAGGCTGAGTGAAGATGAACCGATGTAAGGCTGAGTGAAGATCCCTTCAAGATTATAGACACGATTATTATCGCAGAACCTCAAAATGTAATATGCGAATTGGTCCAGATAGCCGTAAAAATACAACATGGCGAAGGGACAAGATTGAATCTAAAAAAATAATAAAGCTCCCATGGCCAGAGTTGGGTAGTTCAATAGCTTGGACACTCCCACGGGCAGCCTAGAAGTGACCTGATACAATGGAAAAATTTGAATGTTAGACTTCACACGAAGGATGATGACTTCCGATGTGGCCAAGTTGACAATTGGGCCTTTAAATGATGATAGTATGAAAACCTAGATATTTGCTGGATTGCTTGTGTTACACAATAACACTGACGAAGTAGGAATTATGTATAGGAATAGATTTCTTCCTGTATCCGCCCCATAATGACATACAGCATAGAATCCAGAGCCGACACTGTCAGAACCAAAAATCTCCTTCGAACCAGAGAAATGAAGGTACTCAGGAGTATCGCTGGCAAAACCCTTCATTAATGTATTAATAGTTTCATCATTAATGTATTAATAGTTTCATCATTAATGTATTAATAAATTCGTCATTAATGTTTTAATAGTTTCATCATTAATGTATTAATAGTGTCATCATTAATGTATTAATAGATTCATCATTAATGTATTAAAACGTGTAATGCATTTCTTCATCAGCTTTTTCGATGCAAATCAGATAATCGAAGAAAAATGTATTTATTTCGAACACTCTACTTTGGTACTGTGATTTAATTTTATGGGTTCTCTTTGCATAATTGTGTCTTATTAGCGAGTTTCTCCATCGAGGCTTGCAGCGTGTCCCTTGCTCTGCTCTGCTGATGAGGCAATACGCCGTCAAATCTTGTGAGTGACATTAAAAAAATACTGCATACTTCTTTATATAACGTTGTTTTAGTCCTCTAAATGTCTTCCATTCATCATTTGGTGTTCTTACTTAGAACCCTTAGAGACAGGATACCTAATGAGGAAATCCGCAGAAGTTGTAACATTGAGGACATCATGAGTAGGCAGAGAAGATGATTCTGAAGGGACCACGTTGAGAGGATGGACCCTGCGAGAATACCTAAGATTGTAATGCACGAGATTCCAGAGGGTCGTCGACCACCGGGACGTCCACCAAAGAGATGGAGAGAAAATTGGACATCTTCGTCACAGGACCAAAATTGAAATCCTGTTTAAACAGATTAGCAAGATCTAGAAGAAGAAGGTGTACAATATATGGAGATTTTTTTTAATACTCTCCTCGGTCATTCTATCTACAATCTTCCTAAACTCGGACAGTTTTACTAAATATTAATCTCGGCATATTTTTACAACTGAGTTATGGAAGTCGATATTACTCCTAAACGTAGCTACGCCGAACAAAATAGGTATTTAAGAGAGCGCGAGAGAACGCAAATCACAAGAGATGAGCATTGACTAACAAAGCTTTGAACCACGTTATATAACATATGTGGGATCTCCACGTTCAGTCACAGGTGAGGTACACAAGATTGTTCAAGACTTTGTAAAGAAAAATAAGATCAAATCTACGTCTACTAGTCTCAAGCGATTGAAGATCGAAAAAAGACAATCAATCACTGTATGACTCAAGAACACTCGGTAACCCCTCCATAAGAGACAGACTCCTTAAAAATCGCCACTGAACCACTTCTACTAAACCAACATAACATATAGTTTAGGTTCCAAATTATTTCCAATTAACATTTAAAATTTACATGGTTTTAATGGAAAGACAAACAAACTGTCGAGTACAAATACACATGAATGCAAAAAAAAACTTTCAAATCTCACATCCTGACATACCCTTAAATTCTAAGTTATCACACACATAATTCAAACCACAAATAGTCTCAACATGCAATTTATTTATTTATTCACATGACAAAAAAATATTCGCATGCATAGTACACGTATGATATATGAAAAACAAGATAAACAGCAAAAAAAACAGGTAATTTTAAATGACACTCAACTTATGTGGATCTGGGTTTATTGCCGTTTATTTTCCATGCCCCCATTAAACTAGACTTTGGCCTGCATCTGACTGAAGACATATAAAGATTAAAAAATATTTTTTTGCTGATTGCTTATTAATTAATACCTTTGTCATAAGTTCTCATCAACTTGATAAGTTGTGAGACATATTTATAAGTATGTACAGTACCCGGCAGTAAGTAATACACGTCGGGCTTAAGAAAGAGATTATCGGCCATAATCGGCTAACTTCGGCTTTGTAGAGCGTCGTCTCTGTCGTCTCTGTCGTCTACACGTGTTCCGTCGCGATTTGTCAGTCATTGTCAAGCGCTCTTGTGCGACAGAGACGACGCTCTATAAAACCGAAGCTAGCCGATTATGGTCGATAGTCTCTTTCTTAAGCCCGATGTGTATTATTTTCCGATGGATACTGTACGGGTACCACGTTAGTCAACCTTTCATAATTTCGGTGAAATCAACACCCCATCTCGTAACATTCTTCATACTTAAGTGGATAAAATATTGGGTTCAGTTAAAAAAATTATACCAACGGAAATCGAACTTACAACCCACAGATTGGAAGACAGACGTCTTATCAACTAGGTTACGGAGGACGTCTTAATACCATTAATATAATCAGATTGAGACCAGGTCAATATCACTTCTTCTGTAACAGTAATTTCTTGGTCACACTCGAAGAATGTAAGAACTGCACTGCACTTTTGAGCCTGATTATTTTACTGATATCAGAAATGTTGGAAATAACGTGAAAATCGAGACGAGCCAAGAATTCAGAATTGTAGACCGGTTTGTGGGTCGTTTTCGTGTTTTCAACGCATCTCGCAATTCTCCGGCAGCATTGCGCGCAAATATGACAACGATTTGAGAAGCTCATGGAGACTGGACGTGTTGAATTGCTTGACGATGTATACCCATGAGATCAACAGATCTTGAAGAAATGTGAAGAATGAACTGGGTGTACTAAGGCTTCATGAATATGAAACCATGTCATGAGACTGAAGAGTCTGAAGACTGAGAATATGAGAAGAGAAATAATACTATTGAAATGACAATTTATATAGCGCCGTTTAGAGAACACAGTCTTCTCATTTACAGATTAAAAACACTACGAAAAAGAAGTTGAGTGTTAGGATAGGAAGGTCGTGACTGTGGTCATTAGATAATGCTCTTCATCTGCATATCAAGGAAAGGCGGATCTGATCTTCCTTGATCTTTCGATATGCGATAGTAACAAATCCGGTTTTAGGCGTTGTGTAGTGAATATGCTCATTAAATTAGTTAAATTACAACATTTAGGCGTTGTGTAGTGAATATACTCATTAAATTAGTTAAATTACAACATTTAGGCGTTGTGTAGTGAATATGCTCATTAAATTAGTTAAATTACAACATTTAGGCGTTGTATAGTGAAAATGCTAATAAAATTAGTTAAATTACACCATTTAGGCGTTGTGTAGTGAATATGCTCGTTAAATTAATTAAATTACAACATTTAGGCGTTGTATAGTGAAAATGCTAATAAAATTAGTTAAATTACACCATTTAGGCGTTGTGTAGTGAATATGCTCATTAAATTAATTAAATTACAACGTTTAGGCGTTGTGTAGTGAATATGCTCATTAAATTAGTTAAATTACAACGTTTAGGCGTTGTGTAGGGAATATGCTCATTAAATTAGTTAAATTACAACGTTTAGGCGTTGTATAGTGAAAATGCTGATAAAATTACACCATTTAGGCGTTGTGTAGTGAATATGCTCATTAAATTAATTTAATTACACCATTTAGGCGTTGTGTAGGGAATATGCTCATTAAATTAATTAAATTACAACGTTTAGGCGTTGTGTAGTGAATAGGCTCATTAAATTAGTTAAATTACAACATTTAGGCGTTGTGTCGTGAATATGCTACTAAAATTAGTTAAATCACACCATTTAGGCGTTGTGTAGTGAATATGCTCATTAAATTAATTAAATTACACCATTTAGGCGTTGTGTAGGGAATATGCTCATTAAATTAATTAAATTACAACGTTTAGGCGTTGTGTAGTGAATATGCTCATTAAATTAGTTAAATTACAACGTTTAGGCGTTGTGTAGGGAATATGCTCATTAAATTAGTTAAATTACAACGTTTAGGCGTTATATAGTGAATATGTTCATTAAATTAGATAAATTACACCGTTTAGGCGTTGTGTAGTGAATATGCTCATTAAATTAGTAACAAAACAATATTTCAAGTGATTTTTACTAATGTTAATGTAAAATTTTGAATATATGATACTTTGGGTAAATTACACTTCTAGAGGATTAAGTATAATATAATAAAATATACGGAATCATATTTGGACTGCTAAGATATTGTAGTGCTTCAGATATGTTCGCTTAGTATCATCTGCCAGGTTTTGATGTGCTTCTCAAGCAACGTATATGGAGAAATTCATGATCGCATAATGCGAACTTACTTTGAGTATACTTGGATCAAATGAATGGTATTTTGAAACAAGGAAAATTATGTAATAAGATTAATTGTAGGTGATGTATGAGAAGGTGTATGCATATAGAAGATGTGAAATATGTGTGTCAAGACGGAAAAGTCTGGCGCTCAATCATCTGCCTATCCCAATAGAGAAACGGTGTGATATGTATGTATGTAAAAAAACTGCCTTATTAAGAGTTATTAACCGGGAGACAGATTAATCGAGACACAAAAAAATGACACTTTTATTAACTTTCGAAATATTATTTAAAATGTAAAAATAATTTTTCATTTGACTTCATAAGATTTACCAGAAAATTAAACCGGCACAACTGATAATGTGTAACAAAAGTAAAACTGGCGAAATATTGTGATTCCGGAAGATGGCGTGTTCGCTAATTATTATTTGGACGCGTTTAGATTAAGTGTTTATTTTTTTTATGCAAACGGGCGGGCGCATCACGTTAACTTGTAAATTTAAATGACATGTGCATAGCGGTTGATTTGGGATTTATTATCGAGTTTCAAATTGCTTATGTTCGTGTTGTTTATCACCAATTTTGTATTGTCGATCATTTTTTTTCAGGTACCGTCGGTAATCGATCCCGTAACCCTCCGCCATAAGTCAATCGTTTTAACAAACAGGCCACCGAAATCGTTGGACTTTGAGTTCTTTGAAATTCGATAAATTGAATCCAGGATATCTGCTTGAATAACTTGACCATAGGTGCCGAATTGATAAGTATGATGTGAAGAAAATTAAAGAGTTTTTCTATTTAAGAGTCAAAAAATGAAGTCATAGAAACGCAAAGCATGAGACCTGAATAGGCAGGAGCTAGTATGATCCTTCGAGCAAGAACAGGCACTAGACTGCACAGTAGAGAACCTACTGGTGTCAGGTATCATCAACCCAGTAACCACCATTTCCGGGAGCAGCAGAGGTCAATACCAGGCAAGTATAATCATTGCCTCAACCTGAGCTGCATAAACCCTTCCGCATTGTGTGACGACAGGTGAAGATAAACTTTTTAAACTATTTCTTGATGGATTATTTAATTTGTGCTTCCAATTAATATCGTTCTTGTTTTATTTAACTGAAAACTTGACTAATTTTACCACGATATCTTGGTTGACTTAATTTATATTACGTTAGGTTTATTATAAATTTATTTTTATGTTGCATATCCACTTTTTTATAACTTCAGTACCCTAATTGGTAAGACACCTCGAATTGCAGCTGAAAGTGTCGAGTTCCTGAAAAACAAATAAGAAAATGATTCTAGGCTGGTCATAGATTTCATCTGGTAACAATGCTAACTAACACACGCTAGAGTAGTACGAGTGTTGTTTCCTCTTCAGGTTTGAGATAGTATTGCCAACACTTGCGAAGGTGAACTGTAAGTTTTGAGCAAACTCCAGTGGTTCTAAACTCAAAGACTCGATCAATAGGGTCAAAGACACTCTTAAATGTTTGAGCACGTGGAATGAATAAACGAAGAAAGTCTTATAAGACTAATATACATTGCAAATGTGTATAGAAAGCGTGATAGAAGAAAACCAAGGAAAGTATGGTTAGATCGAGAAATTATATTTTGAAAGAAGGAATCGTAAGAAATAAGATAAATCGTAGTAGCTGTATGAGGAGGTGAATGGATGCGGAACAAGCGAAATATATATTTGTTGAGAGATGGGATCGTCTGACTCTCTGTCCTCTCTGCCTACCCTAGTAGGGAAACCGCCTGATAGTATGTTTGTATGTAGGACAATGTTCTCTCTCGGCTGCGCATTTCCATATGTCCGAATCACCAGTTTGGATGTGTTGAACGGAACAATATGGGAATGGTTGCATATCGTCGTCATTGCCGGGCCTTGTAGTCAATCTTGAACCGTTCTTCCACATCGATCATGTGATCTTCTGCGAGAAAACACCCAGATCCTTGATGCGCATTCTCTCACGCAAATGTCACAGACATGTGGACCCTGCTGATCCACCTGGCCATGCTGACGCATGTTCGCAGCGCCCTGACTGTTCTTCACACGACTCTCGCAGACCGTCCTTACAGAGCTTCCTCTGCCCACCAACTCTTCGCTTGCCCACCACTTCCCCGTACAAAAGCATTTTGGGAGTCTATGATCACCCATGCGTATCACATGCCCGGTCCACCGCAATTTCGCCTTTACATCCATATCTTCTATAGTATATAGTTGGAGCGTTGCAGGTCCGAAACATTTGTGACATGATCACTCCAGTGGATCCGAAGAATTCGTCAAAGGAAATGCTGGTGGAACATTTCAAGGCTTTGATTATGCCTTCTATGCACAGCAGACTAAGGTGGCTTAGAAACATCGAAAGAGCAACGCAGATAGCTGTAATCAACCAGAATCCTTAAAAAACTCATTTGGTGATCTTCGATGGTAAGAGCATCATCATCATACTGTCGTGTAGCTCATGGCTGAGCACCGTGACTCCAATGATAGCCTCTGATGACTTCTCTCTATCCAACCCTGCACTCTGCGACTCGAAGGGCAGTTGTTAAGGTTAATCCAATTGCATCTCTCATTTGGTCAGTCCAACGCATTGGGAGTCTTCCTCTTACGCGTTATCCTTCCACGCCTCCAGTAACCACAAACCTCTTCAACTGTATACATGGCTACGAGCAATGTGTTCAAAGAATCGGACGACTCGTCGAAGGTACTCGTATATGTCGACAATCTGTCGGCGATTTTCAGTTCTTCGAGAATGAAGACGTTAGTAAACCTTTCTGTCCATGCAATTCGTAACGTCCTTCTCCAGTATCACATTTCAAATGCATCTATTCTACATCTCTCGTTTGCTCTCAGAGTGCAAGTCTCCGTCCATAATATGACAAAGACAAAATACTACTCTTCTATATAATGTCGTGATGGTGACCTGGAAAAAAGATCTGGAAATCTTGAATGTAATCCAGGAGAGCGAGTTTGCGAGGGATAGAAATAGTTCATCAAGCAAAGAACTTTCGAAAACACTACTACATTAAAGAGCAATACTTGGACTAAATACTCGTATATCCGAATCAACAGTTTGAATAATTTGATGGGTAACATAAATGATAATACAATAGTCCTGGAATCCAACCAATGACTCTTTGTTTGTCCAAGAGTCGTATCAATCTGCAGTCTGTTTCTATTTCTACCAATACAGATCACATGTTACAGTGTTAAGCTCAATTCCGTGGTAATGACAAATTATTTATGATTTGTCGCCATTATCAATCAACCGAAATCAGTTTACTAGGGCAGGGCTAGCAGTTAAATGATGACCTAATTTTAACAGAAAACTATCGTGTATCACTTTTAACAGAAAGCTATCGTGTATCACTTTTCTGTCACATATCATCATGCAGTATCCCTTTCGGGGTAGACAGAAAGCTCAGATCTCCAAACTTTCTATCCAAGAAACACTGTGTTCATCCTCCACATTTAAAGTTACCTCATTTTAAAATCTGGTTCATTTGATTTAGCCACGTTTTTTTTTTCAATCTATCTCTCCTATTACCTTGCATTTCTGACTTCTAACTCGCTTGGTCATTCTTGTGTAATCCATTCTCTCCACGTGTCAAAATTATCTTAACGCCTCTTTCATATTCTTAATGAAAACATCAATTTTATTTATGCATTCAAGTATTTTTTATACATTGAAAAGCCACATTTTTTCCAAGTGTACACAGTATTAATATTACTTTAATCCATCAAAGCTTAGCTTCTATAACTCAAAGTGGGGGCTCAAGCACTATTATATGGGTCTATCAACGGGTCTTCCAGCCGCTATGCCTGTTGGAAGGGCCTTAAAGGTCGATTTACACACATCAGTGAATGACGGTACCGTGACCGGCCCGGGATGAAACCGACATGGTCAAAAATATTCTTCTATGGATTTGAAGGGTCTTGTTCACACTTGTCCGGTGTGTGACCGCGACAGTGCAAACAATGCTGTCGCCGTCAAGGTCTATTTACACGCATTAATGACGTGACAATATCGTGACCAGCCCATGTTTAAAACCGACATGGTCAAAAATATTCCTCTATGGCTGTGATCTCCAAACTTTTTTGACCGCATACCTTTTTATGACGAAAATAATCATAAATTGTACCCCCAAATTATATATTCTCGTACATACATACATACATACATACATACATACATACATGCATGCATGCATGCATGCATGCATACATACACACGTACATACGTACGTACGTACGTACATACATACATACATACATACATACATAGATACATACATACATACATACATACATACATACATACATACACACACACACACACACACACACACACACACACACACACGCGCGCGCGCGATAATGAAACACACGCGATAATGAAACAATATATGTACATGCAATTGATAAATTACAAGAGAAATTTAAAATTATAATTTAATGGGAACAACGTGATTGAATTTGTTGACTAATTTCGGTAAAATCTGTCTTGATTCCCTGTGTTAATGCTATTCCAAGATCTGGTTCTAATTCTAATTTATTTCTTTTTTTGGTTTTAATTATTGTCATTGCCGAAAATTAATTATTGTCATTGTTTATTTAAATTATCGGCAATAATGTCGATTCGCCTGGCAACGGTATTTGCCGACAAGGGAATAGATTTTAGTTTCTGAGCATATTCCTCTCCGTGAATTATTTCCACCCTTTTTATTGCTGCAGGAAGAAGAAGTGTTTCGCCAATTGTGTGTGGCTTTTTATCTTTCGCTATTAAGTAAGAAACCTCAAGAGAGGCTCGGAGTATGCGTACCCCACTTTAGGGACCAGTGCTCTATGGATTTGAAGTCTCGTCGGCGCGCGAACGTGCAAACAGTGAAACATCAAATTACTTTCGGACGATATTTTTGGTATTACGGCCGTGATTTTGATTTACTTTTTTTAGTGGTTTTTTAAGTTTTCATTTTGTTTTATTTGTTTTATTTATATTGTTTTATCAGAAACATGAACGACACATAAAAAAATATATCATTATAAAAAAAAAACAACTTTTATTATTACTATTATTACTAAAAAAACTACTTTTGTTATTATTCGGGGTAAAGTCTTGATCCGAGTGATTATCTTAAGGTTTTGATACTTTTGTAAGTATTTAAAAAAATATATCATTTAAAAAAAAAACTACTTTTATTATTACTATTATTACTAAAAAAACTACTTTTGTTATTATTCCGAGTCAAGTCTTGATCCGAGTGATTATCTTAAGGTTTTGATACTTTTGTAAGTATTTAAAAAAATATGTCATTTAAAAAAAAACTACTTTTATTATTACTATTATTACTAAAAAAACTAATTTTGTTATTATTCCGAGTCAAGTCTTGATCCGAGTGATTATCTTAAGGTTTTGATACTTTTGTAAGTATTTAAAAAAATATATCATTTAAAAAAAAAACTACTTTTATTCTTACTATTATTACTAAAAAAACTACTTTTGTTATTATTCCGAGTCAAGTCTTGATCCGAGTGATTATCTTAAGGTTTTGATACTTTTGTAAGTATTTAAAAAAATATGTCATTTAAAAAAAAACTACTTTTATTATTACTATTATTACTAAAAAAACTAATTTTGTTATTATTCCGAGTCAAGTCTTGATCCGAGTGATTATCTTAAGGTTTTGATACTTTTGTAAGTATTTAAAAAAATATATCATTTAAAAAAAAAACTACTTTTATTCTTACTATTATTACTAAAAAAACTACTTTTGTTATTATTCCGAGTCAAGTCTTGATCCGAGTGATTATCTTAAGGTTTTGATACTTTTGTAAGTATTTAAAAAAATATGTCATTTAAAAAAAAACTACTTTTATTATTACTATTATTACTAAAAAAACTAATTTTGTTATTATTCCGAGTCAAGTCTTGATCCGAGTGATTATCTTAAGGTTTTGATACTTTTGTAAGTATTTAAAAAAATATATCATTTAAAAAAAAAACTACTTTTATTCTTACTATTATTACTAAAAAAACTACTTTTGTTATTATTCCGAGTCAAGTCTTGATCCGAGTGATTATCTTAAGGTTTTGATACTTTTGTAAGTATTTAAAAAAATATGTCATTTAAAAAAAAACTACTTTTATTATTACTATTATTACTAAAAAAACTAATTTTGTTATTATTCCGAGTCAAGTCTTGATCCGAGTGATTATCTTAAGGTTTTGATACTTTTGTAAGTATTTAAAAAAATATATCATTTAAAAAAAAAACAACTTTTATTATTACTATTATTACTAAAAAAACTCCTTTTGTTATTATTCCGAGTCAAGTCTTGATCTGAGTGATTATCTTAAGTATTCGATAATTTTGTAAGTACGAGTATTTAAAAAAATATATCAATATAAAAAAAAACTACTTTTGTTATTATTCCGATTCGTTAACTAACAACAAAGCATACTCACAAGACATGTCAGAGTCACCAGTGTGTCGGCAAACCTTGAAAAGATGAAAGCTTTGCCGAGTCTTTGGTTACCGCCTCTGATATATTTTTTAAAAACAAATAATATTTGGATCACGAGCTTTATTTTTTGAATAATACCGACATCACGCTCTAACTGAATGTACAGAAATTTAACGACATTTTGAGATTCTAATTTTTGTAAGACTGGTCTTTAGATCAGAATGGCATCCTATAGTACATTTGGGAATTTTTACTATCCATTTTGACTACTTAAATTAATATACTCCTCACAGTACATTTCACAAAAAATGCTCGTTTAAAATCACACTTAAAGTAATCATTATAAAAAAAACTGCTTTTGTTACTTTTATTATTAGTATTAATACAAAAAAAACTACTTTTGTTACTTTTATTATTAGTATTATTACAAAAAAACGACTTTTGTTACTTTTATTATTAGTATTATTACAAAAAAAAACAACTTTTGTTACTTTTATTATTAGTATTATTACAAAAAAAACTACTTTTGTTACTTTTATTATTACAAAAAAAAACTACTTTTTTTACTTTTATTATTAATATTATTACAAAAAAAAACTACTTTTATTATTAGTATTATTACAAAAAAAACTACTTTTGTTACTTATATTATTAGTATTATTACAAAAAAAACTACTTTTATTATTAGTATTATTACAAAAAAACTACTTTTGTTACTTTTATTATTACAAAAAAAATTACTTTTGTTACTTCTATTATTAGTATTATTACAAAAAAAACTACTTTTGTTACTTTTATTATTAGTTTTATGACAAAAAAAAACTACTTTTGTTGCTTTTATTATTAGTATTATTACAAAAAAAACTACTTTTATTATTAGTATTATTACAAAAAAAACTACTTTTGTTACTTTTATTATTAGTATTATTACAAAAAAAACTACTTTTGTTATTAGTATTATTACAAAAAAAATTACTTTTGTTACTTCTATTATTAGTATTATTACAAAAAAAAAACTCCTTTTGTTAATTTTATTATTAGTTTTATTATAATACAAAAAAACTATTTTTATTATTACAAAAAAAAACTACTTTTGTTACTTTTATTATTAGTATTATTACAAAAAAAAACTACTTTTGTTATTATTCCGAGTCAAGTCTTGATCCGAGTGATTATCTTAAGGTTTTGATACTTTTGTAAGTATTTAAAAAAATATATCATTTAAAAAAAACTACTTTTATTATTACTATTATTACTAAAAAAACTACTTTTGTTTTATTCCGAGTCAAGTCTCGATCCGAGTGATTATCTTAAGGTTTTGATACTTTTGTAAGTATTTAAAAAAATATATCATTAAAAAAAAAAACTACTTTTATTATTACTATTATTGCTAAAAAAACTACTTTTGTTATTATTCCGAGTCAAGTCTTGATCCGAGTGATTATCTTAAGGTTTTGATACTTTTGTAAGCATTTAAAAAAATATATCATTTAAAAAAAACTACTTTTATTATTACTAAAAAAACTACTTTTGTTATTATTCCGAGTCAAGTCTTGATCCGAGTGATTATCTTAAGGTTTCGATACTTTTGTAAGTATTTAAAAAAATATATCAATATAAAAAAAAACTTTTGTTATTATTCCGATTCGTTAAGTAACAACAAAGCATACTCACAAGACATGTCAGAGTCACCTGTAGTGTGTCTGTAAACCTTGAAAAGATGAAACGCTTTGCCCAATCGATACCGCCTCTACTATATTTAAAAAAACAAATAATAATTGGATCACGAGAATTATTTTTTGAATTAATACAGACATCACGCTCTAACTGAATGTACAGAAATCACTGTTAAGATCACGGCCGGTGGAATCATGGGACCGTCATGGCACTGTCCGGCACTGTCATGGCACGTACCGGTCACCTTCACTGATGTGTGTAAATCGACCTTAACTCTTCTGAACGGGACTGCTTCGGATATTGACATATTTCATATCACATTACCAAAAGCAAAAGTTAATTTTCTTCTTAGATTGAGCGCGTTAGAAAGCACTCATCAACGTATTTATTTCTTTAACAATTTTATTGCAATACAATCTGGCGGGTTTATTGCCAGGTGGCAATCTCTTCCAACCAACCAGACAAAAGTAAATGAAGCAAGTTACGTGGTCGCATAAATCATTCAAATGACTATCCATCCCCACGAAATCCATAAACATATACGTGAGAACATGCTCACGAACCCCACAAAGACGGACAATCACCCGAACATTACTTTTCATATAAAGTGAGATATCATCAATCAAAAGAAAAGGAAGGGATGGTGGAGAGGAAAGGAAAAGAAAAATCAGGAATGAAACACGTTATTTTACTGACTAGAAATTAAGAGTTTTTTCAGTCGCTTCTTAAAGCATGCCAAGGACGGAGCGAGTCTTATATTAGTTTGTAACTGATTCCAGAGTCTCACTGCATGGACAGTAAAGGACGACGTAAAGAAAGAGGAGCGGTGAACGGGAAAGGCCAATAAACAATGTCTGTTTGAGCGTAGCGCTAATCCATGATTGGAAAGACGCTGAAAATTTTCGGCGAGATAAGAGGGTGCGGCGGGACAGTTAAGGATAGTATACAATAGAGACAGTATGTGAATTTGGCGTCTATTTCTAACATTCAACCAGTTCAATGCCTTCTGGTATGAAGTTATATGATCGTATTTTCGTAGGTTGAAAAGTGCTTCAGTGACTGAATATATGTGTATCATATGTTTGTGTGTATATACTCGTATGTATACATATGCATTATTTTTATTTTATATAATTTAAAAAAAAATTTCTATGTAATTTTTCTACTTTTTAAATGTCTTGTATTTTTCAAAGTAATTGGGCTAAGCCTGTTTTGAAAAAAAAATATATATAATCATTTTGTTAGTATTTATATAGTACAATAGTTGTATGATAATTTACGTTAATTGCTTAGTTTTCTTTATTTCCTGTAGCTTCCTTTTTTTCAATACTCCTTTCAACTCGCTCATCAGACGTTAACATATTGCCCATATAACAGAAATCTATTATACTTGTTCCGGTTTCTCTATCTTTATATACTCGTATGATACATAATGACCCAGCCTTACTGACTGTAGGATATTGTTCCACTTTTTTATCAGCAATACCCTTCTTTAGGTTGTTTACAACCAGAGTGCGACAATCATTGATCACATCATTCAGCCATCTTAACTTTAGTATTTCTACTCTTTTATACTTTACCTGATCGGACTTGGACAGAATGGATTGAACCTGATGACTAAAATAAGGTAAGGTAAGACTCCTGTCTTTTAACTCTTTTTTTAGTGTCCAGTTTGGTTTGTATGTAAAAACTTTATTTGAGGTCATGTTTTATTTTAAACAATTTTGATTTATTGGCACTAAATTACATAAAAAATCTGGCGGGGTGGCGGCTGACGGGTTGAGCAAGACAAAGAAGAGCGCTCTGAAATGTTTTGGACATGTGGAACGAATATATAAAGAAAGACTAACAAAACAAATATAAAGTGCAAATATGAGTGAAAGGCGTGGTAGAGCAAGAAAAATAAATCATGGTAAGAATGAAAAGGTGTATATGAATGTGGAATTGGCCAATTATGTCTGTCGAGATAAGAAAGTTGGACACTCTCACTTTTCTGCTTACCTCAGTAGGGAAACAGTGTGATGTAGGGAAACAGTTTTTGTGATCTAGAAGGCTTATTGCCAAGTGGAAATCTCTTTCAAAAAATATTCAAATAAATATTTATATTTATTAAATTTATGACCAGTATACCATTGATGATAACTTTTAACACTTGCCTTACTGTGCTAAAAAATTCCCCCAACCACGGTGCTGGACGCTAAGCGTCCAGTGAAAAATGTATATTTTAAATTAAAATTATGCAAAATCTGCTAGGTTATTTTGTGTAATTAGCTATAAAAATCATTTTATTATGTGTTAAAACGTCGAATGATCAAATAAAATATAAGTCCTGGCCACTCGCTGTCCATCACAGGGTGGCAAGTGTTAAAATGAGTTTTCATCAACTAAAGGAAAAATTGAGAAATATTGGAGACAAATGGAAAATCGTGAAAGATACACAATACATCAATATCAAGGGTTTCCTGATTTTCTAAATAATTTCTGATTCAATTATTGTTGTTGGCAGCCCTGTAATAGAAGGGCCTCTAATCTAACAGGCGAAGGCGCCAAAATGTAGGAATGTGCGCTGCGGACGCCATCTTGCTCACAAAACAGATAAGGAAGAATGTCCGCCATTAATCATTCCACATACTCGAAGGGTACGAGTTTATATGAGTTGGTGGAAATCTCAATTGGTCAAATCCAGCGGAAATCAAACAAGTAAATTTATTTTTTCGTTATTGTTAGTAACAATATTCATACAAAATGTAAATTATCAACTTCTTGCAACTGTTCTATAAAGACTGCTGAGATTCTCATGGATCGTAGCGATAGGTGATCGAGTATGAGTGTCATCAACAATTGTATGTTAGGTTATTCTGTTCCAGCTGTTGCACTTCAGAAAACATACACTATTTATTTATTTTTTCAAAACAGGCTTAGCCCAATTACTTTGAAAAATACAAGACATTAAAAAAGAAGTAAAATAACATAGAAAAAAATAAAAAAATTATATAAAATAAAAAATAATGCATATGCATACATACGAGTATATACACACAAACATATGATACACATATATTCACCGTCACTTAAATATCTTGATGAGTGCTTTCTATCGCGCTCAATCTTAGAAGAAAATTTACTTTTGCTTTTGGTAATGTGATATGAAATATGTCAATATCCGAAGCAGTCCCGTTCAGAAGAGTTAAGGCCCTTCCAACAGGCATAGCGGCTGGAAGACCCGTTCTTGCGTATGTTATTGAGAACAGTTCTTGCCGGCGCAGTCTAGTGTAATTGTTAGGATTGACTGATCAAACCCAAAATTCCGATGGCAAGGAGAACTAAGTCCCAAGACAGGTTCAATCTAATTCAGTCTTTCATTAGACAGATATTTAGAAAGCGCTATTTTAGTGTTGCTTAATAGCGCTATAAAGATTTATGATACTTAGCATATACACAGTTCAGTTCGATCCCACCACCACCAATGCTGTTACGGGGGACAAATTAGTCCTCAATCAGCGCGATCTACACTAGGAGATCGAATATTTTTTTTAAGCGCGACGTCACATAGTGACGAAGAAGAAACTGCCCAAAAGGACTCCTTCTCCGGTGGCAACACACGACGACGGACTTAAGGTCCGACATCATGGGAGAAAGAAAAAAATAGCATATAAGCAATAGAAAAACATAAATTCACATGTACTATAAAACTGTCTAAGAGTAAAACTCGTTCAGAAGTGAGTTCGATAGAAATCGAACCTGGGGCGCTCGCTTGCAAAGTATAAATGCTAACGGTTAGACCACGGTCGCTGACAGGTCATAGTTCATTATGAAAAATAGATTTAAGTGTAACGCAGTATTTATTTTACTTGAGAAAAATTAATAACGAACAATATATAAAATTTATTTCTTTATAGTTAAGGCATTAACATTGTATAAGTTTAAAGACATTGTCATTTGTTTTATTAAACACTTTATTCAATTTTATGAAACGGTATGACCCTACCGGTTTCAAGGTTTACACCTCATAATTTATTTAACACTTTTAATGCAAATACAATCTGACCGACTTATTGCGGGCGGCAATCTCTTCCAACCAACCGTACAAAAGTAAATTGAGCAAGTAACATGGTTCCAAAAAACATTCAAATGACTATCCATCCTCACAAAATCCATGAACACATACGTGAGCATATTGTCCACAAACCTCACAAAGACGGACAATCACCCGAACATTCCTTTTCATATAAAGTGAGATATCACCAATCAAAGGAAAAGGAAAGGATGGTGGAGAGAAAAGGAAAAAATATCTGGAATGAAACACGTTATATTACTGACTAGAAATTAATAATTTTTTCAGTCGCTTCTGAAAGCATGTCAAGGACGGAACGAGTCTAACATTGGTTTGTAACTGATTCCAGAGTCTCACTGCATGGATAGTAAAGGACAACGTAAAAAAAGAGGAATGGGGAACTGGAAAGGTCAATAAATAATCTCTGTTTGAGCGTAGCGCTAATTCCTGATCATCATCAAGTAGCACAAACAAGATTCATTAGGGGAGCACAAATAAAACACTAGTCTTTTTTGTGCTTGCTTGTGATGAGGTGAATACCTTGAAACCGGTAGGGGTGTAGGATACCTACGTCTCTAAATAAATAATTGTCAAACATAATTTGTTGTCAAAATAAATTGTCAAACATACAGGGTCAACGACCGATGAATCAACCTCTGGACATCTACAATTGTCACATACTAGAAACGTCAACACTGTGTACTCACAAATAGTATTTACGCTGCATACCACGGTAGAGGGAGAGCGCATAGCTTTGTCTCGCCGTCTCGGCAAATAAATATCCTACCCGCTATACTAGGGCACGCGCAGGAGTGAGACAAAGTATATATCGCGGGCACATTCACTCACAACTATAAAATACCTACTTGTAGACAAATAAAGATTATTATTAACTCGACCGTTCATTGATTATTCACTCTCACTTTTATCCGCATTCCTGAGTTTTGTATTTATTTTAAATACAAGACATATCAAAATCATCACGACGTATCAAGATAAGCATCTCGCTACAGGGGCATACCGTTACATAAAGTGTTTAGTAAAACAAATTACAAAATAAAATTCATCGATTTAAGATATTACATTGTATTACACTTTCTTAGTATATAACACCAGACGGGTTTATTGATTTGTGGCAATCTCATCTAACCAACCAGAAAGCTGTTTAACAAACGTGAAAGGAAAATAAGACTGAAAGCCTTTTTTTAAATTTGTGTACAAACGAGAATAAAGTCTGCAATATTTAGGCTGGAATACAGTTTTACCAACTAGGATAGCAATCGAATTAAAAGATACCAACTGAATAAAAAAACAAATTAATTTTATTTCATGGATTCTTATTAAAACGTATATTAGGAAAAGAGTTCATCAAATAAAAATTTGTTATTCCACTCGTACTTAATTACTGCAACGCGTGTTTCTACTGCCTTATGCGATGCGTTCTTCAAGTAGACTTTGCGTGATTTCTTACAATATAAAGGGTCTTTCAAATAGAGCGTTTTTTTAATTCTTGGATAAAACACAGATGGCGTCGCAAACTTGTATGGGTCTTGTGACATTTGAGAAGTGTAATGTATGATATTTATAAAAATGGAGTCGTATACAATACAACAACGCGTTCAAATTGTTGAATTATTTTATGTATTGTAATATCCGGAAACGGTGATGTTAATTGCCCACCAAGATCATGTGATCTGAAACCGTTGGACTATTTTCTCTGGGGTTACGTGAAAAGCCAGGTCTATAAGAATGATTGGTGAGTTAGAACCGCAATTATGCCAAAATGTCATCGAATATTTAGACAAAAAAGTGGACATATGTGGAGCTGCAAGAGGTGGACATTTGGCGGGTATTGTTTTTTTTTTGTGTTTAAATGTCATACATTATACTTCAATGACCAATAAAAAAAAATTTGAAATCAAAGCAAATTGTGTGTTTTATTCATGAATTTAAAAAAATAGCATTAAAGAAACCGCTCAATTTGAAAGACCCTTTATATAGTAAGGATATATATAGCAATATCAAGATTTGCCTAAATTATTGTTATAACAGCGAAGTAGTGGAAAATTAATGAAATACTAGTTGCAACCCGTGAAATATTCACGGAAGTAAAACAAATTCTACATTTATGAATATATATATTCATAAATGTAAAATTTGTTTATATGTATCATTTATACATCGTCCCCTTTTACACCGGTTTAAAAATTGTAAGCTAGGTATTTAAAATTCGTTCAGTTATCACGGACCCACCGAGATTCAACTTTCGAATAACTTTCGGAGAGAATCCAAGTATTCCTCTCTCGCTCTCTTGTATTCAAAATTCAATTCTCGTATTCTTTCTTTGACGACAACCATCGCACGGGTTTCGGCCTATTTATATTATGATGATGTCGACAAAATACGGCCGAAATGTGTGCATTTATGCGGTGTTTTAATGTATGATAGAATCATAAATGTTTTTTTATTAAAAAATTAGGGATTGATATTAGCTAAAAACTGATGTTAAAGCTGTGTGCACGTGAGGCTGGTAAGGACATGTTGAACGGATTGGTGGCGAAAGAATGACTAAAGAAATTTATTGTACAATACAAACATGAACGGAAAAGGAAGAAAAAGACAAAGTTAATTATGGGTGGAATGAAGTAAGATATACAGATGTATCTGTGTGAGAAGGTATTTCAGGATATGAAAGTTTTCTTCCGATGTGTCCTTTCTGCCATCCCAATAGGGTAACGAATACAAAGTTTATTTTTAATTTTCACATTAAGTTACATAACATATATACTCGTTCATACATACCGTCACGCCATTTTCCTGTCAGGGTAGGCAGTGAAGACAGAGCACCAGATTTTATCTTGATACACATTTTTCGTCTCCTCTGCACCTATACACTTTCTCATACAATATAAATTAAGTTTAGGTGCATGGTCTCGCGGTAACGCACTGAACGTACATGCGGAAGGTCGCCGGATCGAACTCCGCACTGGGCTACTCCCCTCGAATGCCACAAGCATTTTTTTCGCCCATACACTTTCTCATATAATATAAATTAAGTTTAGGGGCATGGTCTCGAGGTAACGCACTGAACTTACATGCGTAAGGTCGTCGGATCGAACCCCGCGCTGGATTACTCCCCTCGAATGACACAGGTATTTTTTTCGCCTAGTATTCGGGGCTAAAGGATACCAAGGACTTCCGTCATATCTATTCTTTCAAAAAAAAAGCGGTGTGGTCGATGAGTTTGCTGGTGTGCAACGGCTCACATACGTAGAAAACAAAAAAAACTCTACGGCACAGCTTCGCTGTACATCTGAATTGATATTGGAATAGTGAGGGGAACCTCGACTACGTGGCCCTGCAACAACATTAAGTTTCACAATGTAAATGTCAAATCCGTTACTTTCAGCTAAAAATCAGATATACTATAAATGACGCTCACGTGAATGATGGCACATTAATTATTCATTCAAAACATTTATCTGTATCAAAAGGTCGAAAAACTTAATTATATTAATGTAAAATGTTACTTTGTTATATACATGTATATACCATTGAAAAAAAGCAAGAGGAAGGTTTTCTATAAAATGGACCGACCAAATAAAGGTTAAGGTGCCAGACGTAATTAGTATCGGAAGATCTGGAAAGGTTTCTTTGTAGTCCGTCTTACTTGGTAAGTCTTTTGCGGTTTTCTTACCAAATATGTTCTTTTACATATGCAGATGCGGGATACTTAATCTTCACCTTCCTTTCCTTTTTGAAAAATATTTCAATAATAATGTACAGTTAGAGGAGAGTCTGTTCTGTAAAAGGCGTTATGTAAATTGCATTTTTCATGTATTATTTATAATTAAGGCATTAACATTGTGGAGGTTTAAAGACAATGTAATTTGTTTTATCACACACAGTTTATTCCACTTTATGTAACGGTATAACCCTACCGGTTTCAAGGCTTTCACCTCATCATCAGGGGAGAACAAACTATACTGAATTATGTTCGAACTGGTTCCGAGATGCACACTTCTAACGGTAAACATTCGGGTTGGGGACTGGGGGCTGGGGGATGCATGGGACGACCTCGGCGAGATTCTTGGTATAACATATATGTGTTTGCCAGATCTTCACCTCGATGCACTGACTTAGAAATTTCTAGGGCCTCTAATCTGTCCAGTTTCTTTATATCCTGAGTGAGATACAGCCAAAAGTCTAGTTTACTGGGGATACGACAAATGAAAGGCAACAAACCCAGATCCATTAAAATTGTATGTCAAAATTAAATTACTTGTTTTTTTTTCGCAAATTATGTATATTTCTTGTCATGTGTAATAATAAATAAATAAATAAAATGAGGGAAATCAGACACTTGGAATTGAAGTCCTGGAAATAGAGGAAAATGTCGTCCAAAGAAGTTATAGAAGGATGGCATCAACCAAGACATGAGGGATCAGAGCCTGACTACGGAGAAGCCGTTGGACAGAGCACGGTGTAGAGAGGCGACGCGCCGTTTTTTCACAAATTATGTATATTTCTTGTCATGTGTAATAATAAATAAAAAAAAAGTTAATTTCCGTTACAACTGATATGTAAGAATTTGGCATCATCGATAGAAAATGTATGGTTTTCACAGTGACAATGATTAGCCATTGCAGAATAAATTAGAGGATTTGTGTTCACGGAATCTCTTTTCAAAAAATCTTCCTGTCTTTTCTATGTAGAAATTATTTTTATGTCAAATTCGTAACGATTCGCGTAACCGGCTTTAATCTAAAGCCTGTTGTATTTTACTACAGATGCTCGGAATTCAATCACATATATTTATAGAATAAACAAACCTACATAATAAACACATATATTTATAGAAGAAATAAACCTACATAATAAACACATATATTTATAGAATAAACAAACCTACATAATAAACACATATATTTATAGAATAAACAAACCTACATAATAAATACATATATTTATAGAATAAACAAACCTGTTTAATAATCACATATATTTATAGAATAAACAAACCTACATAATAAACACATATATTTATAGAATAAACAAACCTATATAATAATCACATATATTTATTTATAGAATAAACAAACCTACGTAATAATCACATATGTTTATAGAATAAACAAACCTACATAATAAACACATATATTTATAGAATAAACAAACCTACATAATAATCACATATATTTATAGAATAAACAAACCTACATAATAAACACATATATTTATAGAATAAACAAATCTATATAATAATCACATATATTTATAGAATAAACAAACCTACATGATAAACACATATATTTATAGAATAAACAAACCTACATGATAAACACATATATTTATAGAATAAACAAACCTACATAATAAACAAGTGATTTTCAATTTGAAAGAAAAGTGGAGTTGTCCAAGTCTGATTATCACAAGCTTAATATGTACCCGTATTTGATACGCACCACACATCGTAATACACTCGAATCAAGTCGTTTTGTAACTTGTTATAAGTTGTAAGCTGTAAGTGATCTGTAGGCCATTGTGCTAATGATTCAATCATGATGTATCGCCGGACAAGATTGGAAATCTTCTATCTCTGTTCGCTCTCTCGTTCGTATGGCACTCTTCTAAATTTCCGTATCTGTTATATATTACATATTGGTCTTGCTGACATATTGGCGAGAATATACGCGCGATGTCGGGAAGAAACATTCGAGGTTAGTATACATACATACCGTGTCCTAGTTGGGACTTACACGAATTTCTCTTGACTGGGGGTGGCGGGCTCGAACCCAGATTAAAAAAAAAAAGATTCTACTCTGATTTTATTCAAAGCCTCTGTAATATCTTCCTCGTTGGTTGTAAGACATTGCCAAATGGCAATAATCTCGCCGTTCTTATACATTTAAGTGCCCTAGGTTAGCAATATAAGGCGCCCTTTTTTAATCTTACTTTTATTTTTATATCATAATATTGGTATTATTTTTTTTTCAGATTGATACTTATGAACATTTTAATTATAATTATTTATTTATTTATTTAATACTTCTTTGCAAACACAATCTTGCAGGATTGCTGCCAGGTGGCAATCTCTTCCAACCAACCAGACAAAGTAAATGAAGCAAGTTACATGGTCGCTTAAATAATTCAAATGACTATCCATCCCAACGAATCCATAAACACATACGTGAGCATATGCCCACAAAGACGGACAATCACCCGAACATTATTTTTCATATAAAGTGAGATATCATCAATCAAAAGGAAAGGAAGGGATGGTGGAGAGGAAAGGAAAAGAAAAATCAAGAATGAAACACGTTATTTTACTGATTAGAAATTAAGAGTTTTTTCAGTCGCTTCTTAAAGCATGCCAAGGACGGGCAGTCTTATATTGGTTTGTAACTGATTCCAGAGTCTCACTGCATAGACAGTAAAGGACGACGTAAAAAAAGAGGAGCGGTGAACTGGAAAGGCCAATAAACAATCTCTGTTTGCTCTAATCCATGATTGGAAAGATGCTGAAAATTTTCGGCGAATTAAGAGGGGGCGGCAGGATAGATAAGGGTATTATACAATAGATACAGTATGTGAATTAAGCGTCTATTTCTAATATTCAACCAGTTCAATGCCTTCTGGTATGAAGTTATATGACCAGACAAAAGTAAATGAAGTAAGTTAGTGAGATATCATCAATCAAAGGAAAAGGAAGAGATGGTGGAGAGGAAAGAATTATCAAGAATGAATCACTTAATATTAGGTCCTTACATATGAAATTGGCGTTTTGTTTGGGAGGAACATAAAGTTGATTTTTTTTTAATATAATATATTTATTTAATCAAAGTATGTACCATTGCTATCTATGCACTTTTGCCATCTCATAGGTAGTTCATCGATCCCTTTACTAAAAAAACCATTCGGACGGGAATCAATAAAATCTTTGAAGTCGGTTTGGACTGCCCCATCGGAGTTGAATTTTTTCCCTTGCAAGAAGTTATCCAAATTTCGAAAAAAATAGTAATCTGTTGGGGCAAGGTCCGGAGAGTACGGTGGATGTCTTAGACATTCCAATTGAAGCTCTTCTAATTTGGTAGCCGTCTGTTGTGCAGTGTGTGGTCTAGCGTTATCATGAAGCAGCAGTGGCCTAGAGCGATTAACCAGCCTCGGTTGTTTAGCAGCTAGCTTTTCCATCATGGTTTGCAGTTGCTGACAATAGACATCTGCCGTAATCGTCTGGCCAGATTTAAGAAAGCTGTAGTGAACGACACCAGCACTAGTCCACCAAACGCTCACAAGTAAGTTTTTTGGAGTCAATTTTCGCTTGGGGCATGGTTTGGCTGATTCGGCAGGGTTCAGCCATTGCGATGAGCGCTTCCGATTATTATACAGGATCCACTTTTCATCACAGGTCATTACCTGTCATTACCAGGTCATTACCGAATCATTATTCGATTCAAAATCCCTTCATTATTGTGCCGGTTGAGTAATGCAACGCAGCAGTCAACGCGCGTTTGTTGATTTGCTTCACTCAATTCGTGAGGTACCCACCTTTCAAGCTTTTTCACCTTCCCAATTTGCTTCAAGTGGATTAAAACAGTTTTATCACTAACACCGCAGCCTGCAGCTAACTCGGACGTGGTTTGCGATGGATCCGCTTCCACAATAGCCTTCAATTCTTCATTATCAACTTTGGTCTCCGGCCGTCCACGGGGCTTGTTCTGCAGGTCGAAATTTCCAGAACGAAAACGTTGGAACCAAAAACGCACTGTGTTTTCTTTTGCGGCACCGTCGCACATACACATCATTAATCCTTCGAGCCGTTTCTGCAGCACTGGTGCCACGGTGGAACTCGTACTCGTAAATAACGCGATATTTCAAGTTTTCCATTTTATAAACTGAGTGACGCAAAGAAAAAAAACAATTGAGGAAAAAACAAATGAATTATAATTTTCGAAACACAAATACTTGAGTAAATAGCTGTATAAATTTGAATTTGGAATTCCTAACCAAAGAGAAGATATTTGAGATCAAAGTTGCCAGTACGGCAAAACGCCAATTTCATATGTAAGGACCTAATATTAATGACTAAAAATGAAGAGTTTTCAGTCACTACTTGAAGCATGCCAAGGACGGAGCGAGTCTAACATTGGTTTGTAACTGGTTCTAGAGTCATACTACATGGACAGTAAAGAACGACGTAAAAAAAAAAGATCGGTGAACTGGGAAGGTCAATAAACAACATCTGTGTAGCGCAAATCCATGATGGGACGCTGAAAATAAAGAAATAAGAGGGGGCCACAGGACAGTTAAGCATATAATACTATAGAGACTCTTGCGACGAGTGCAGATAGTGTTTTTTTACATTCTTGAATTGAAAACTTTCGGACCGTATTACGTATATCACTGGGTGTTTTTGCTACAAATAGGATTTGTACACAATAATTCTTGCCGGAACGCACGCAAGTAAATAAGTCAGTAACTTCCGCATATTTGCTGAGTTCCCCATACGTTGCCTGGCATGTCGTCTCTGCTATGTGCTGATAAAGAGACTCACGGGCACGGAACCAATGTGCTTAAGACATTAAGGTATAACATACGTTATATAGATATAATATTTATATTGTTTTGTTAAATTTAACTTTTATCGAAATATTATCATACAAACGTATGCTATATAACCTCGACCTTTGTGGTTTGTTAATGAGACAACTATCTTCTGAAGTGGAAATTGTGGGTTTTATTCCCGATGGGATCAATTTTTTTTAAAAGATGATTTGTTAAAATTTTCTTAGTCCTTGAATAAAAAGGGAACTTATACATACTTTTCTATCTCGAGACACATCCTTTGCCTCTTTTACGTCCATACACCTTCTCATACAACTACGATTGCTCTGAATTTCTACGTTTCATTCTTTCAAAATATCATTTATTTGATCCAACCAAACTTGCCTTAATCTTCCTCTCACATCTTCTTCTCACCTTCATTCTTTCATTCATTCTACATGCCCAAACGCTATTCTTCATATTTCTTAATACACCAGCTTTAAGTTCAAAATCGTCTAATCACTTGAGTCAAATCTGATTTTCATACTGCCCGGTTCGAGTATACATATTTTAATGCCTCATTGATTATGTTTCGTTTTGCTAAACGCTGTTCGATATCCTTCGAAACTTGATCATCTGAGAAGATACTACCTAAATATAAAAATTTCTCAACATGTTCTAATCTTTTATTGATAACACATATATCGCATTTACTTTTCAACATTCATTAAGAGTTTTACAACGTTCATTGTAACATTCATTAAGACATTGTAATTTGTTTTATCAAACACTGTTTATTCCACTTTTTATAACGGTATAACCCTACCGGTTTGAAGGCTTTCACGTCATCATCAGAGGAGTACCAACAAGACTTGTTTGTGAATGAGGTGAACCCCTGATTATGAGGTGAAAGCCTTGTGGAATAAAGTGGAATAAACAGTGTTTGATAAAACAAATTACAATTGTAATTTATTTTTATCAAACACTGTTTATTCCACTTTTTTGTGACGGTATAATCCTACCGGTTTCAAAGCTTTCACCTCATCATCAGGGGAGCACAAACAATACTTGTTTGTGAATGAGGTGAACCCCCGATTATGAGGTGAAAGCCTTGTGGAATAAAGTGGAATAAACAGTGTTTGATAAAACAAATTACAATTGAAATTTATTTTTATCAAACACTGTTTATTCCACTTTTTTGTGACGGTATAACCCTACCGGTTTCAAGGCTTTCATCTCGTCTTCAGGGGAGCGCAAACAAGACTTGTTTGCGCTCCCCTGAAGCTTGTTTGCGCTCCCCTGAAGATGAGGTGAAAGCCTGGAAACCGGTAGGGTTATACCGTCACAAAAAAGTGGAATAAACAGTGTTGGATAAAAACAAATTACAATGTCTTTAAACCTCCATGATGTTAATGCCTTAACTATAAATAATATATTCATTAAAAGTTTTACAACAACATTAAGAGTTTTACAACAATCATTTTACAACTTCACGATTCCAAAAGAGCATTCTAGAACTTTACAATACCAAAACTTATTATTTATTTTTCAAAGTAATTTCTTCCAACCTAAGAGACGTTTAAGGATCTAAAAATGAGAAGACAAACGAGTGCGTTAATTATTTTGACACAACCGAGTATTGATCTCAAATCCTTGGAAGAAAAGTCTGCTACCATTAGAACACGACCAAAATGTTCATCTTGACATCTATTAGAGTAGGCAGTGTGGTTGTGAGCCATAAATTCTCCCCGTATCGCTACGTATTGCAGGCATCACACACTCGCTAGTCTCGCTCCTTATGTTACATAAGGCACTCAATTCTTCTAAAGCTAAATGACAATATTTCTCGCTCCATTGGGCACAGGTGGAATAACGTTCATGTTCAACGAAAAGTTCGCAATTGTATTTTTATTTGAATCACTACTAATTAACTTATTTTAAAATTGCTTTTTTTTTATTTGACTGAAAACAGCGTTAAAACCTACATAACCTTAATGGTAAGACATATGTTTTCCAGTCAAGAGGATTGCGGACTAGATTCATGTCGGTAACCATGTATTTTAAAAAAGGGCACCAGTCTGGCTTTCACTTAAGGTTTATTTAAACTTTCCCTTCCTGTGCTAAAAAAATCCACCCGTTCTGGTGCAGTGTATTCAATACACATGTAAAAATGAGCGATTTAAAATCGGAAAAATAAGAATGTTCATAGCCAATCGCTTAACTTCATTAAATTTGAAGTCAAAAGTGATAATAATTGAAATTTAATCGCTGAAAACATGAAAAAAAAAACATCGGACGACGTTCACAAAACGGGCGAAGCGACTACCTTGAAAGAAAGCCCGCTGGCTACTGAGCGAGAGAAGCGAGTGAACTGAGATTCTATTTCTTGCGTTCCCATATACCGAAGTAGAGGGAGAGTGAGACGTGAATAGTGGTTTTTTAGAATGAATATACCTACATCACACACTGGCACACGTTTGATTGTACTCGTATTGGTGAATTTATTCCCGATTTTCACAAAATATCTCTGATGTGGCCGATAAGTGCTAATTATTATTAATTTGTTTTTTTTTCATTCAATGCGTAAATGTATTACGGAGGAATACCTAAAATCTGAACCCAGTGTTTATTATATTTATAGAGATATTAAAGTTTTTAGAAGCAATTTGTACTAGTTACACATCACAGGACAGCAAGGGTAACATCTTTCTGATTTTATTTTTAATCTTTCAATAATACATATTTATATCCTAAGTGAGATACAGGCAAAAGCCTAGTTTACTGGGGATACGACAAATGAAAGGCAACAAACCCAGATCCATTAAAATTATATGTCCAAATCAAATTACCTGTTGTTTTTTCTCAAATTGTGTATATTTCTTGTCATGTGTAATAATAAATAAATAATAATAAATAAAACATACGAGTATATACCATCACGCCAATTCCCTGATGGAGTCTGCAAAAAGAGTTCCAGACTTTCCTATCCATATTCCAGTACTGGCGATCATTTATCTGTCTTTTACGAAACTGCTTCAAGTCTTTAGTCCGTCAAATCCTTCACTTCTTTATTACTTCAATAGTTGATTCATTTGGAATATTGAACGAGTTAATTATCTTTATTTTTGGTTAATGTACGTTTTCTCAAATAATATTTCAATTGGATCGATCTTTGTCTGTCTCAACGTTTTAGAGATATGGGTGACGTGTGCAGCTTTAGGAAGCATTTGAAAACATCCCGTTTTGGAAGGAATTATCATAATTAATGATTATATATCAGATGTGGGCAAATGCGGCTCTTCGTTGGGTTAAGTGCGACTCCCAATGTCTCTTATAAAAATATAGATACTTTCTTTCCCTATTATACTTGTATTTTCGCGATTTTCCTTTCTAAATGTTGTTAAGTGACAAGATACGCATGTATGAATGCAACTGTCAAAGACGCAAGTTTTGGTGTATACGTGTGTGCTATGATTTCAATGTGTAGGGTGCGCGCGCATCTCCTGCCTCTTTATGTGCGCAAACCACGCAAACCGTATTCTGCGCTATTTTTATATTTTCTTATATGTGTATTTTTTATACTTTATATAGCAATTAAGATTTGTGTAGAATATGTAATAAATTAGAATTAATCTATTTAATACCACATGAGAACATGACTATGGTGTGGCTCTTTATATACGAGTATACGAAAATCCAGAATGTGGCTCTCGTTGACCTCATGTATGTCAACCCCTGTTATATATGAACACTACACAGACACACCATATTCCACCTAAAGCCAAATGTGTTATTATCACAAATCGGAATATCTAGAAAGGTTTTTTGTTATTAGTTTGTCTTCCCATTGTAATTTTTTTTGCCAAATATGTTGTTCTATACATATACAGATCCGAGGAAGTCCCTAATCTAATGACCGCAACCAATCACTTCCTATTCTCACACAATTGTTATTTTTTGTAATTTTTTAATCTTTCAATAATATTGGGTTCGAATCCAGAGTTATAACGTCTTTGAGTAGAGGCTTCTCTATAAATGGCGCTACATACTCGTAAATTGTCAATTTATTATTCTTTTTTATAGATTTTCGCACGTTTTTCTAGGACTTTCCAAGCGTATACATTATTTGAATACAAACATTCTTGTCTTCTTAAAAAAAAATTATAATAATGTTGACTTTTCACATAGAACCTTTGAGTAGAACAGCGTTACTCATTCAGTGATGGTTGCGGTACGAGACATAGGTTTTAGAAAGTATCAATAAATAACGCAAAGTGTGTTCCGCTCTTAATGATCCCATATGTGAGAATGTTGAGCGATTTCATTTGAATAATGTTATTTTTACAATATTTTCTCCAAATATTTGTGGTTTAAAGTAAATTTCTAATAAATGCCAAAATTGTAAAATTGACATTAGAATCGTTTCATATTTTTTTGTAATTAATATTTGAAATAAAATTAATCTATAAGTACACATAAAATATTATAGATCATAGTTATTTGTAATTTGTTTTTATCAAACACTGTTTATTCCATTTTTTGTAACGGTGTAACCCTACCGGTTTCAAGGCTTTCATCTCATCATCAGGGGAGCACAAACACGACTGAATTCTGTTCGATCTGGTACCGATATACACGCCTCTTCTTCTTATTCTTCTTCTCCCTGGTTCCATTACAAAATTACAAAATAATTTCAATGAAATATTTTCAATGAAATGGCAAAAAAAAGTAAAAAAAAATAATCAAACAGCACCTAGACTTTTCATTGTACTCGTATATAAGCCAAATTCATAGTCTGGCGGCCTAAATGCTAAAAACTAATCTTACTATTGAAGTAATTACGTAGTTTACATATGTACTAAAATACGATTAAACTGGTTACATATGTTAGATATCATCGTATGGAGATTACAAATGAACATCCAAAAGCTACCTTCTTCTCCCTGGCTCCATCCCAACTCACTGTCTGCGAAGACTGTTGGGGTCAGCTCTCCTCGTCCTCAGGTTGTATGCTCTTCTGTCCCGGACTACGTCCCCCAGGTCGTGCCTCTGCATCAGGTTATCTTTTTGCACCACCCATGAATTATTTGGTCTTCTTCTGGTTGTTATTCGAGGAAGATCCATGGAGATTGCCTGGTTCACAATGTGATCGGGTGCTATGCGTCCAACGTGCCCATACCGTCTCAATCTATCCGCCTCTCTTCTATCTTGCTGTTGATGTCTGTAACACCTAGGCTTCCACGAATGCGTGAGCTTTTTATTTTGTCTCTTAGGGACACACCAGCTGACCATCTTAGCATGCGCATTTCAGCAGTTTCTAATTGCCTAGAGTAAGAGTTATACATCGTCCAGCATTCGGAGCCATAGAGGAGAACTACGCCTCTAACGGTAAACATTTGGGTTGGGGGCTGGGGGAGGCATGGGACGACCTCGGTGAGCAGCGGAGAGATTCTTGGTATATATGTGTCTGCCAGATGTTCATCTCGATGCACTGGCTTTGAAATTTCAAAGGCCTCTAATCTGTCCAATTTATTTCCGTTACTACTGATATGTAAGAATTTGGCACCATCGATAGAAAATGTATGGTTTTCGCGGTGACAATGATTAGCCATTTCAGAATAAATTAGAGGATTTGTTAAGGCGGATTTGTGTTCATGGAATCTCTTTTCATAAGATCTTCTGAGGTGTTGAGTAAGATGAAAATGGGGTCCTCTGAAATGGTTTGAGCATGTGGAACGAATGAGTGACGAAAGACCATCAAAACAAATGTATATGTGTAGTACAAATGTGAGTAGAATGTGTGGTAGATGAAGACCAAGGAATGTTTGGTTGGATCAAGTGAATGATATTCTGGGAAAAAGGAAACGGCGTAAATCAGAGAAGTTATATGTGAATGTGTGTGGATGTGGAAGAGGTTAAGGACATGTGTCGAAATAGGAAAGTCTAGTGCTTTGTCTTCTTTGTTTACTCTGACAGGGAGATTGTTTTTTATGGAATATAGCAACGTGACTAGGTACATAGAACTGTGCCCCTTCTTTATACCATAAAAACTCCATAAAAGTGTTAACATCTTACCTTTAAATAAATGGAAAGCCTTTAAAAATAAAAATTAAAAGGTTTTTTTTCAAAACGTAAGCCCTCTAATTTTTCAAGACACTCATTAATACCAATAATTCAACGTATTTATGTAAAAAAAATCCAACCAAAATTTTACCTGTTCTGAGATAATTTAGAAAATATCTCTTCGCTTTGTATGAAAAAAAAAACACTTTCAGGTGTAGTTATCCATTCAACGGGCTACATAGATTGTAAGATAAATTCAGTAAAAATGAGTGTTGTGTATAATGTGCGAAAAAACAGTGTATGATAAAATGAGAAAAAAATGCGGATTGGAAGATGCAGTGCAAGATGAAGAAAGGAGAATTTAGATAACTTGGCCGCGTAAAAAGAATGAACGATGAAATATTCATAAAAATAATTTTAAAAGAATCAAGATATGAAGTTGTGAAAAAGCCTTTATAATATGATATTATGCATGGCGTGGTAGAAGCGGAATATGTGTGCCAGGATAGAATGAAGTGGTGATCTATTTTGTTTACCTTTTCTATTAAGAACATGATGTGATGATTATATAACATTGCTAATGTTAATGGTGAGTTTAGTTTCATCTTGCATCTGAGAGATATAACATGACGATATCCATCGACAAAACAAAATGTTAAACAATATCCAGACAGCCTCTTAGATGCAAATAGGTTGTGGACGATAAACCCACAGAACAGGTCATGAAGTTTAAATACCTGGATGTGGAGATATCTAGCTGCAACGATCTGTATAATGAAATCAAAGAACAGATCAATAAAGCAGCAGTTATCTTCGGATGCCAAGGAACACTGTTTGGGACAATAAACACATGTTGGTGGAAAGCAAAGTTAGAATATACAAAACATGCATAAGACCTGTTATGACTTATGGAATCGAAGCAAGAGCAGACTGTGTAAGAACGAAACACTTCCTCAGAACAACATAAATGAAAACACTGCTGCCTATCGTAGGTAGAACCCTTAGTGATAGGATACCTAATGAGGAAATCCGCAGAAGTTGTAACATTGAGGACATCGTGAGATGGAGTAGGCAGAGAAGACGATTCTGGATGGACCACGTTGAGAGGATGGATGCCGTGAGAATACCTAAGATTGTAATGCACGAGATTCCAGAGGGTCGTCGATCACCGGGACGTCCACCAAAGAGATAGAGAGAAAGTTGGACATCTTCGTCATTGGACCAAAACTGAAATCCTGTTTAACACTTGCCACCCTGTGATGGATAGCGAGTGACCAGGACTTATATTTTATTTGATTATTCGACGTTTTAATACACAATAAAATGATTTTTATAGCTAATTACAAAAAATTATCTAGCAGACTTTACATAATTTTAATTTAAAACATACATTTTTCACTGGACGCTTAGCGTCTAGCACCGTGGCTGGCGAAATTTTTTAGCACAGTAAAGCAAGTGTTAATCAGATCGCAAGATCTAGAAGAAGAAGAAGAAGAATTTAGTTCGCTGTTTTTTTTGTAATCGTTTTAGCTAAAAAAAAAATTTTACCATTGAAACTAAAAAAAATCATTTATAGGAGATAATGGATGACGAGGTGTATGGACGTGATAGAAGAAAATACTTATGCCGGTATAGAATGAATCGAATAAATATCCTCCCTGCCTACTGCAATATGGATATGGCACGATTGTGATGACATATTGTGCACATGCAGGATTGATCAATGCTTTTTCGTTATTTCAATATAAAAAAATTAGTTGGTTCATTTTTGTATATACGAGGCATATCCAGAAAGTAAGTGTACTGAATTTTTGTAGGTTACAATTTTTTTTATTTAAACAAAAAAATTACGTGGTTACCGTAGTACATATGTAAGCTATTTTTCGACATAGTCGCTATTCCTCTCAATGCAGGTGGTGAAGCGGGGTATCAACTTTTTGATGCCTTCCTCAAAGTAGTTTCCCGCCAACCCCTCCGTCCACTTCTCCACCTCTTCCTTTACCTCCTCGTTGGTTGAAAATCTTTTTCCACCTATGTGCAGCTTCAGGGAGGTAAAGAGATAGTAATCTGAAGGTGCTAAGTCAGGGGAGTGCGCGGGATGGTTCAGGACATCCCATTTAAACGAGGCGAGCAGTTCTGTCTGGCATTGTCGTGCAACAGGCAGACTCCCTTTGTCAGCATGCTTCTCATCTTGTTCTGAATCGCCCTCCGCAATTTTTTTAGGGCCTCACAGTATCTTGCAGAGTTGATGGTCTCCCCTTGAGGCATATATTCAATTAAAATTATGCCTTGACAGTCCCAAAACACGGATGCCATGATTTTCTTGGCTGAAATTGTGGTTTTGAACTTTTTGGTGGAGGTTGAAGAGGTGTGACGCCACTGTTGAGACTGCCTTTTGGTTTCAGGCGTGTAGTGTGCAACCCAAGTTTCATCTCCAGTAACGATGGAGCGGAGAAATTCATCTCCATAGAGTTTGCAGCGCCTCAAAAACTCTTGCCCGGCCTCCACTCGATTCAACTTGGCGGGAGATGGGGTTGACATTTTTCACGAAACGTGTTGTCGCGTCGACACTTCTCAACGTACTGACCTCAAACCTGTCTCGTTGGGGAGGGGAAGGGTCAGGCTACACGGAAGTCTAGCCAACATGTCGAAAATAAAATCCATCCGGTCGTGAGAGCCTCAGTACACTTACTTTCTGGATACGCCTCGTATATAGTACGTCCAATTGTTCTAAGTCACAATCAACGCGCGATTTACGTTTTTTCCCCCCTCGATTTATCACATCTCCCCGGTGCTCAGCCGGAAATTGAGATCGTGACCTTTCGTGTCTCGGCGGAGTGTTTTACTCGCAGCCGAAAACCGGTCGGCAATCGCTTTTCAGACACAAAAAATGACATTTAAAATACTTATTCCGACATTTTTTTGTTCTGCCGGCACGCGCGGAGTGCCTGTGAAATATTTGTCTGGTCTGGAGAGTTCCTGTTTCGAGACTGATAGTTTTTTTTTTAAATTAGATATTTAAAATAGTATATTTTCATTTATCAGAAACTCCACAACAGTATCTAGTACCAACTAAGATGTATGGTAGTGAAATGTGGGTGTGGAAAAAATACAGAAAATATCTGAATGCATGCTGTAGAAATGCATACACTGAGAATAATACATAGGGTGACAATCTTCTTCTTCCCAGTGTCATGTCAGGTTCCCCCAACGTTGAATATCACCTGAGAGTAGGCATCTTTGTCCCTGGCAGCCCGAAAAAGATCCCCAACGCTCCTTCTACCAGTTCAATCACGTATATTGCGGAGCCAGGAGATTTGCATCCTGCCATCACCTCTTCGACCTTCTATTTTGCCTTGGATGATCAGGTGCAGTAATTTGTACTTTGCTTCTCTAAGTACATGACCTAATAGGACACCTTTCGGATTTTAATATTAGTCAGCAACTCTCTATTAACTTTGGCTCTTTGAAGAACCCTTGTGTTGTTGACCATACCCGTCCAGGGTATTCGTAGCATTCTCCGGTGTATCCACATTTCGAATGCTTCCAGTCGGTTCATACTACCAACTTTGCGGGTGACAATGTATGAATAAAATTATCAGGGATGAATGTTGCCTTATCAGGGATGAATGTGAACTTAAAGCTGACGTATTTACTCGTATTAAGTAATATAAAGATGATTGCTTTGAAATGGTTCGGACGTGTAGAATGAATGAATGTGAAAAGACTAACAAAACACATATACAGTACAAATGTAAGTTGAAGACGAAGGGTTGACGAAGACCAAGGAAAGTATGGTAAGATCAAGTGTTTGATATTTTGAGAAAAGGAAATAAAAAAAGGTCAGAGAAATCGTAGTTGTATGGATTTACAAGAGGCGAAGGTTGCGTCGTGATATGAAAGTCTGGCGCTCTCTCCTCTCTGCCTATTCCGCCAGGGAAACGGCTTGATGGTATGCATGTATGTATATTTTTTTGTCTAGGCATTTATGATTTTCATGACCTAGTTGGCATGAAACCTGTTTTCCAGCCTGGAGGTAATCCTCTTTTAAATGTACCAATTGAAATCCCAAATATGTCCAACTCAACGGGTTCCTTATCGAAATCCCAAATATGTCCAACTCAACGGGTTCCTTATCGAAATCCCAAATATGTCCAACTCAACGGGTTCCTTATCGAAATCCCAAATATGTCCAACTCGACGGGTTCCTTATCGAACGCAGAACAACTTCTATTGATAAATAATTAATTATCAAATTTGTATTTGTCTTGCGTATATTAAATAGCTTGTTCGATCTTGTTGAACGGATGGGGCAACGGAAATGTATTATTTCAAGTAAAATCAAGGAATCTGTAAGTTCATTGATAAATTTTAACAAAAAACAAAAATCGATTTTGGACTTACAAAAGCCGGTTGATGTTTTCCATGACGACCTCTGTGGCCTAGTTGACATGACGCCTGTCTCTCGACCCGGAGGTTGCGGGTTCAAATCCCGCTGGAACTCATAATAAAAAAAAATCCAGTCTGATTTTTACGTAAAACCACTTTAAATTATTTCTGGTTGGTTGGAAGAGATTGCCACATGGCAATTACCCCACCAGGTTATACTTTATACAACGAAAGTGTAACGCAATGCAATACAATGATGAGTTATAATCACGGAATGCTTTTATACTTCGCCGATTAAGTTTCACCATAAACTTTCTACTTTGTTAATTTGATTTCTATAATTTAAACACCACATTAATGAATCAAATAATATTAAATCATTTCATGATTTTAACGTAATATAGATATATAACAACATTTAACAAACTGCATAAGTCTTATAATTTTTTTTGTTGGGGGTCATGATGTCTCAGCCTTATTTTATATAGTCTAATGACGCCGTAGCAAATATCCCCCGCGGGCGTCGCATTGCCGATCTCTGCAGGTAAATCTACCCCCTGGATCTCGATGTTCTTTTCCACTCGTTAATTCTGATGGAAAGTAAAGGATAATTTATTTGTTTATTAAAAAAATAAGCGACACTCAAGTGTCCTTTACATATCAAAGTTACAATTGAAAAAAAAAATTATAACTTATCAATACCTTCCAAAAAAGTAACAATTTAGAATACATACTAATATCTGTCTAAATATGATGCATTAAACATACCAGTGTTTTATCAAAGATATGCAGATGTGAAAAAGTATTCAATCGAATGAGCGCAACCAGCGGCGGCCGGTCCCGAGGTGCACTGGCGCGCCGAACCGGAGAAATAATGCGCAATATAGAGAAATAGTCTCACGGTTTACTGTATGTCTCTGTCTGCCCTATATGAATCTGCGTCTCCGTCCGGTGCGTATTGGAGATCGCTCCAGTATGAATTGGCTAACTTGGCCGGTCAATTTGAAAGGAATATTTTTTTTAATTTTACTTAATTTTTTTTTAAATTTTCACTTAAATAAATATACTCGTATTATTTGTCAGTATTTTTATACATATTTAATCTATACAAATATTTAACATTTTTGGAAGTCATGTTCGCGAATATATAATTTAATTATTGCGAATTATTTCTCCGGCTCAGCGCACCAACGCACCCCAAGACCAGCCGCCGCTGACCGCAAACACTATCTTCCTATCCTTACATTTAACATATACATATTTATTTTGTAATATGTTTAATTTGTCTGTAATAGTAAGTTTAAGTACCGAATTAAAGCGCCTTTGTCTGTAATAGTAAGTTCAAGTACCGAATTAGAACACCTTTGTCTGTAATAGTAAGTTCAAGTACCGAATTAGAGCGCCTTTGTCTGTTATAGTAAATTCGAGTACCGAATTAGAGCGCCTTTGTCTGTAATAGTAAATTCGAGTACCGAATTAGAACACCTTTGTCTGTAATAGTAAGTTCAAGTACCGAATTAGAGCGCCTTTGTCTGTAATAGTAAATTCGTGTACCGAATTAGAGCGCCTTTTTCTGTAATAGTAAGTTCAAGTGCCGAATTAGAGCGCCTTTGTCTGCAATAGTAAGTTCAAGTGCCGAATTAGAGCGCCTTTGTCTGTAATAGTAAGTTCAAGTACCGAATTTGAGCGCCTTTGTCTGTAATAGTAAGTTCAAGTTCCAAATTAGAGCGCCTTTGTCTGTAATAGTAAGTTCAAGTACCGAATTAGAGCGCCTTTGAGAAGAGTTTATTAATTGGTGCATTCTGATGATAGATGAATTACACCATGTAATAAATTGCTATTGACACATTTGAATAATAAAATGTTCCGTGTGTTTCTAGCAGGAGTATGGAAACCAATTTGTATCAATATATGATATAAAAAAAATAGGATTAATTAACACGACAAGAACAAATTAAACGTTTGGATTCCATATGCAATATTATTACATATTTGCTCAGTTGACCTTGCCGACTGCTGGCCGCTAACGATAAACACCACTAACGAGTTGCAGTTTACTACCGTCAACGACATTGAGCGAGCGGCATGCATTGCTTTCTCTACCTCAGACATAATTTGTTCCTATCTTGTGAAAAAAACAAATATGTGTGAATTGAATTCCTGATCAGTTGAAACACATTGTGCTTGATTACATTTATCGAAAACATGTAATATAGTAGAGTTATCGTAAATTGAACATTTTCACACATTTATTTCTTGACTTTATTGTATTGCGTTACACTTTCACTTGTATACAGTAAAACGTGATTGTCATGTGCCAATATGTTTCAAACAATCAAAAAGATGACTTTCAAACAAAACTAAAATTTTACTAGTGCAATCTCTGCTCTTTCCGATTCTGGACTATGTGGACGTATGTTACTTGGATGTTACAGAGGAACAGCTGGACAAATTACAGCGTCTTCAAAATGTTGGTCTAAGATTCATTTTCAACCTACGTAAGTATGATCATATAACTTCATACCAGAAGGCATTTAACTGGTTGAATGTTAGAAATAGACGCTAAATTCCCATACTGTCTCTATTGTATAATATCCTTAACTGTCCCGCCGCCCCTTCTTATCTCGCCGAAAATTTTCAGCGTCTTTCCATTCATGGATTAGCGCTGCGCTCAAACAGAGATTGTTTATTGGCCTTTCCAGTTCACCGCTCCTCTTTTTATACGTCGTCCTTTATTGTCCATGCAGTGAGACTCTGGAATCAGTTACAAACCAATATAAGACTTGCCCCGTCCTTGGCATGCTTTAAGAAGCAACTGAAAAAACTCTTAATTTCTAGTCAGTAATATACCGTGTATTATTCCTGATTTTTCTTTTCCTTTCCTCTCCATCGTCCCTTCCTTTCCTTTTGATTGATGATATCTCACTTTATGTGAAAAAGAATGTTCGGGTGATTGTCTGTCTTTGTGGGGTTTGTGGGCAAATGCTCACGTATGTGTTTATGGATTTCGTGGGGATGGATAGTCATTTGAATGATTTATGCGACCGTGTAACTTGCTTTATTTAGTATGGTTGGTTGGAAGAGATTCCCGCCTGGTAATAATCCCGCCGGATTGTATTTGCAATAAATTAATAAATAATGATGTTAAAGGAATTAAGTTACAACAAAATTCCTTTCAAGACAGGTAGTATTTAAAAAATTATTACCAACAAGAATCTTTAATGTTTTATATTAAACTTTTGTTGTGTGTAGCATAATAATCTGGCGGGTTTACTTTTGTTGTGTGTAGCATAATAATCTGGCGGGTTTACTTTTGTTGTGTGTAGCATAATAATCTGGCGGGTTTACTTTTGTTGTGTGTAGCATAATAATCTGGCGGGTTTACTTTTGTTGTGTGTAGCATAATAATCTGGCGGGTTTACTTTTGTTGTGTGTAGCATAATAATCTGGCGGGTTTACTTTTGTTGTGTGTAGCATAATAATCTGGCGGGTTTACTTTTGTTGTGTGTAGCATAATAATCTGGAGGGTTTACTGCTTCGTAGCAATCTTTTCCACATAATCAGAAAGATGTTAAGGGAATAACGTCATAAATTAACTATTTTAAAGACTGGAGGCGTTTAAAAACATCCGTATCAACAAGAATATTTACATTATATGTATTTGTCTTTCATATGATCAGAAATACGTTAAAGGGAATAAGTTATGTTATAAAAAGATCACTTCAAACACTTGAAGCATTTAAAAGATTATATTACAAACGATAATCTTTAGATTCTCTGTATTGTATTACACCCTGTTGTATTTAGTACTATCTGGAGGGTTTATTGCTATGTAGCAATCTTTTCCAGATAATCAAAAATATTTTAAAGGAATTATACGTTATAACAAAACTACTTTAAATACTGGAATTAAAAAAAATAGTATCAACGAGAATATTCATTCCCAATAAGAAAGTATGGCGCTCTCTCCTTTCTGTCTACCCTGATAAGGGTATATCGCGATAATATACACGTATGTTTTAACAGAACTACTCGTACTTGAAAGTCAGGAAACATTTAAAATACAATAAATTAGTACCAATGATAGTCTTCAGTCGCGATAAGAAAGTCTGGCGCTCTCTCGTTTCTGCATATCCTGTTAAGTGTATAGCGCGATGATAAACACATATGTTTTAACCTTCCACTTCCTGTGCTAAAAAAATCCGCGCGTTCCGGTGCTGTGTATTCAATACACATCAATACACATGTAAAAATGAGCGGTTTAAAATCGGAAAAATAAGAATATTCATAGCCAATCGCTTAAATTAATTAAATTTGAAGTCAAAAGTGATAATAATTGAAATTGAATTGCTGATAACATGAAAAAAAATCGGAGGATATTCACAAAACAGGCGATGCGATCACCTCAAATAGCTGCCCGAAAGCTACTGAAGCGAGAGAAGCAAGCGAACTGAGATTCTATTTCTTGCGTTCCCATATGCCGAAGTAGAGTGAGACGAGAATATCATCGCTTCCTCAACCATAGCGAGTTTTTAGAAATAATGTACCTACGTCACACACTGGCACACGTTTGATTGTATTGGTGAATTCATTCCCGATTTTCACAAAATATCTCTGATGTGGCCGATAAGTGCTAATTATTATTAATTTTATTTTTTTCATTCAATGCGTAAATGTATTAAGGAGGAATACCTAAAATCTGAACCCAGTATTTATTATATTTATAGAGATATTAAAGTTTTTAGAAGCAATGTGTACTAGTTACACATCACAGGGAAGGAAGGGTTAATATAAATTGAAAAATAGGGGTGGCGCAAAGTTAGCTACATAATATTTATTTAAGATTGTCAGATCGCATTTCAACAGTTCTGTACAAACTGCGATTATTATGGAGTTAATATTTTTTAAGGGATTTAAATTTAGTGTTACATCGGCTCATCTTTCGACCGATTGGCTGCTCCGATCTAGTGGCATCAAAGGATAGTTTCGACCGATTGGCTGCTCCGATCTAGTGGCATCAAAGGATAATTTCGACCGATTGGCTGCTCCGATCTAGTGGCATCAAAGGATAGTTTCGACCGATTGGCTGCTCCGATCTAGTGGCATCAAAGGATAGTTTCGACCGATTGGCTGCTCCGATCTAGTGGCATCAAAGGATAGTTTCGACCGATTGGCTGCTCCAATCTAGAGGCATCAAAGGATAGTTTCGACCGATTGGCTACTCCGATCTAGTGGCATCAAATTATTGTTTTGCTGCATTTGAAATTTTCTATGAAAGAACTGGCAACTTGCTAAGCTGTTTGAACTCCAGGCTTTATATTTACCGCTCTGCTAGTCATTAGCCTTCTTCCGGGACGCCGTAAGTCTGTCGTCGTTACTATTGTTTTCTCACCTAGGTATGTCGATACCGGAGGAGTCCCTTTGGGCAGTTCCTTCTTCGTTAGTTCCTCATAAAAAAAATAACGAAGATTTCGTTCTTCTAGTGTAAATAACGCTGGATTGGAATTTATTATATTATTTAAAGTTTAAGGCATTGGAGGTTTAATGACAGTGTAATAATACACTGTTTATTCCACTTTATATAACGGTATAAACCTACCGGTTTCAAGGTTTGTTTCTCATTATCAGGGGAACACAAATAATACTGAATCATGTTTAAACTTGTACCGAATTTAAAAGGAATTTATAATATCGCTCATAACAGTATTGCATTGCATTACACTTTCGTTGTAAACAATACAACCTGGTTGACTTATAGCAACCGGTTTCAAGGTTTGTTTCTCACTATCAAGGGAGCACAAATAATACTGAATCATGTTCAAACTTGTACCGAATTTAAAAGGAATTTATAATATCGCTTATAACAGTATTGCATTGTATTACACTTTCGTTGTAAACAATACAACCTGGTTGACTTATAGCAAAATGGCAATATTTTCCAACCAATCAGAAATATGTTAAAGACGCCCTAAGTGAAAACCAGACTGGAATCCTTTTTTTAATCTGGGTTGCAATGGGAATCGAACCCGCAACATCCGGGTTGGAAGACAACCGTCTTACTAACTAGGCCACAGAAGTCGTCGGAACAGAGTATTTTGTGGAGGAAACGATTTGAACTGAAGTCCGGAATTTCACACCTCAGCTTGTTTAGTTACACGTTCCTTGTAAGCCCCCCCGGTAAAATGTTTTGTTCCATGGTGATTATGAAACTCTTGCATAACAAGACTGAACATTGTATACGAGCAATCAATATGGATACAATATGAATTTTCATATGTCTTTGACTACTATACTTATAGGATTGTAGTGAAATTGTTGTTCTTACCGGGATTAATTGATTGAATTGTAAAGGTTTTCTTTGTTCCTTTGTTCATCTTGTTTTTTTTTGTTCTTTCTATTGTGTAACAATGATTTCATGTAAATGCTATATTTCATTTCTTATTTTTTAATGTCTATATCGAAAAGGTCATTCGACCGTTGAAATGAAATAAAATACATAAAAAAATTAAATAAATGCCACAAGATGCAGGGCTCCTGAAGTGATTTCAACTATCAAATGTACATATATATATATAAATATTTATTTATTTAGTACAACGTATTGTGTGGTCTTTACTGGAGGGTGGCAATTTCTTTCAACCAATCATAAAATTAAGTTTAAAAAAATTGTAAGATTTTTTTTATTATTGCACAAAAATAAACGTACGTAACTTAAAAAAACATTCAAACATGTCATCACACCGTGCCCCTTTGAGGGTAGACAAATAGGACAGATCTACATACTTTTCTATACATGCACAAATCTCTCGCCTTGTTCATATTCATGAATCTCGATACACATGCTCATTTGTTTCTCATATTTCTTACCCTTCTCTTCAACTATCGTTGAAACTTGTCCAAATATCTTCTTCCACTCTTTTCTCGGTTAACCTCTTTATTTCTTGTTCTACATTCATTTTAGACAATATTTACTAATAAATCACTCTAGGCGATCGTTTTAAGATAGCGAATTGAGAGCAGTTATTGAAAAAGAATGCGCTCAAACACCAAAACAAATTATTCGTGATGTTTGCAGTTCCACGTTATCAGCAGTGCATAGATCAGTACGGCCGTTAATTAAAGTATTTGCTATAATAAAAAAAACGTATTTCTTCTTTAATTTTGAGTTTTCATCTTAGATATACCTTAATAAATACTTAATTTATAATCGTTGAAATTATGTACACATTTTTTTGGGATAACTGTAGAAACATAAAATCGAATATAATCCTGCTTTTAAATAATTTAAGAATGCGGGTGTAATTCAATGTAAAATTGTAGTCAGACATGTCATATGGGATGCCGATATAATACTATACTACTCGTAGATCTGTCAACCATGTCATATGGGATGCCGATACAATACTATACTAGATCTGTCAAACATGTCATATGGGATGCCGATACAATACTATACTAGATCTGTCAAACATGTCATATGAGATGCCGATACAATACTATACTAGATTTGTCAAACACGTCATATGGAATGTCGATACAATACTATACTACTCGTAGATCTGTCAAACATGTCATATGGGATATCGATACAATACTATACTAGATCTGTAAAACATGTCATATGGGATGCCGATACAATACTATACTAGATCTGTCAAACATGTCATATGGGATGCCGATACAATACTATACTAGATCTGTAAAACATGTCATATGGGATATCGATACAATATTATACTAGATCTGTCAAACATGTCATATGGGATGCCGATACAATACTATACTAGATATGTTAAACATGTCATATGGGATATCGATACAATACTATACTAGATCTGTAAAACATGTCATATGGGATGCCGATACAATACTATACTAGATTTGTAAAACATGTCATATGGGATGCCGATACAATACTATACTAGATATGTTAAACATGTCATATGGGATATCGATACAATACTATACTAGATCTGTAAAACATGTCATATGGGATGCCGATACAATACTATACTAGATTTGTAAAACATGTCATATGGGATGCCGATACAATACTATACTAGATATGTTAAACATGTCATCTGGGATATCGATACAATACTAGACTAGATTTATCAAACATGTCATAAGGGATGCCGATACAATACTATACTAGATATGTTAAACATGTCATATGGGATATCGATACAATACTAGACTAGATTTGTCAAACATTTCATATGGGATATCGATACAATACTATACTAGATCTGTAAAACATGTCATATGGGATGCCGATACAATACTATACTAGATATGTTAAACATGTCATATGGGATATCGATACAATACTATACTAGATCTGTAAAACATGTCATATGGGATGCCGATACAATACTATACTAGATTTGTAAAACATGTCATATGGGATGCCGATACAATACTATACTAGATATGTTAAACATGTCATCTGGGATATCGATACAATACTAGACTAGATTTATCAAACATGTCATAAGGGATGCCGATACAATACTATACTAGATATGTTAAACATGTCATATGGGATATCGATACAATACTAGACTAGATTTGTCAAACATTTCATATGGGATATCGATACAATACTATACTAGATCTGTAAAACATGTCATATGGGATGCCGATACAATACTATACTAGATCTGTAAAACATGTCATATGGGATATCGATACAATACTATACTAGATCTGTAAAACATGTCATATGGGATGCCGATACAATACTATACTAGATCTGTAAAACATGTCATATGGGATGCCGATACAATACTATACTAGATCTGTAAAACATGTCATATGGGATGCCGATACAATACTATACTAGATTTGTAAAACATTTCATATGGGATATCGATACAATACTATACTATTGGGTGTACAAATAAGTCACCGCCGTTTGACAAAAGTTGGCGCCACCAGTAAGTTATGGTTAAAATTGTCAGATGTAAAATGTCATTATCGTAAGGTTGGACATCTGTCAACAACATGACCTTGAAATATTAGTGAATTTTTATCAGTATAACATATTTTTTTGTGTTCGAAAATGTCAAGTTTTGAGCCGAATAAGCGTCATTTGCGGGAACTTTTGATTTACTTCTTCAATTTGAAGAAATCTGCAGCTGAGGCGCATCGATTGCTTGTAGAAGCATATGGTGAGGCTGCCTTAAGTGAGAGAAGTTGTCGTGAGTGGTTTCAAAAGTTTAAGAACGGTGAATTTGACATCGAAGACAAAGAACGTAGCGGAAGGCCGAAAGTGTACGAAGACGCGGAATTGGAAGTATTATTGGATCAAGATTCGTGCCAAACGCAAGAAAAACTTGCACTTACATTAGGAGTGACTCAACAAGCAATTTCACATAGGTTGAAATCATTGGGAATGATTCAAAAACAAGGAAATTGGGTTCCATATGAACTGACACCGAGAAACGTTGAACGCCGATTTTCCACATGTGAAATGCTGCTTGCCAGGCATAAACGAAAGGGTTTTCTGCACCGTATAGTCACTGGTGATGAAAAATGGATCCACTATGATAATCCAAAAAGGAAGAAATCATGGGGAACCCCTGGCCATGCTTCAACATCTACAGCTAAGCCAAATATTCATGGAAAAAAACTCTTGTTGTGTATTTGGTGGGATCAGCTTGGTGTCGTGTATTATGAGTTGCTCAAACCGAACGAAACCATTGCTGGGGCTGTCTACCGAGCACAATTGATGAGATTGAGTCGAGCACTCGAGGAAAAGCGCGCCCACTGCTACTCCAGACACGACAAAATTATTCTCCTGCATGATAATGCTCGTCCACATGTTGCGGCGCCGGTCAAAACCTTTTTGGAAACAATCAATTGGGAAGTTTTACCCCACCCGCTGTATTCACCAGACATTGCTCCTTCTGATTTTCACTTGTTTCGATCGATGACGCATGACCTGTCTGAGCAGCACTTCACATCATATGAAGATACCAAAAATTGGGTCGATTTGTGGATAGCCTCAAAAGATGAAGCATTCTTCCGACGTTGTATCCGTATGCTGCCAGAAAGATGGGAAAAGGTAGTGGCAAGCGATGGGCAATACTTCGAATAAAACATGAGGTTCCGTTCTTTCACAATAAATGCCCAATTTTTGATAAAAAACGGCGGAAACTTATTTGTACACCTAATAGATCTGTAAAACATGTCATATGGGATGCCGATACAATACTATACTAGATTTGTAAAACATTTCATATGGGATATCGATACAATACTATACTAGATATGTTAAACATGTCATATGGGATATCGATACAATACTATACTAGATCTGTAAAACATGTCATATGGGATGCCGATACAATACTATACTAGATTTGTAAAACATTTCATATGGGATATCGATACAATACTATACTAGATATGTTAAACATGTCATATGGGATATCGATACAATACTATACTAGATCTGTAAAACATGTCATATGGGATATCGATACAATACTATACTAGATTTGTAAAACATGTCATATGGGATGCCGATACAATACTATACTAGATATGTTAAACATGTCATATGGGATATCGATACAATACTATACTAGATCTGTAAAACATGTCATATGGGATATCGATACAATACTATACTAGATCTGTAAAACATGTCATATGGGATATCGATACAATACTATACTAGATCTGTAAAACATGTCATATGGGATGCCGATACAATACTATACTAGATCTGTAAAACATGTCATATGGGATATCGATACAATACTATACTAGATCTGTAAAACATGTCATATGGGATATCGATACAATACTATACTAGATCTGTAAAACATGTCATATGGGATGCCGATACAATACTATACTAGATATGTTAAACATGTCATATGGGATATCGATACAATACTATACTAGATCTGTAAAACATGTCATATGGGATGCCGATACAATACTATACTAGATCTGTAAAACATGTCATATGGGATATCGATACAATACTATACTAGATCTGTAAAACATGTCATATGGGATGCCGATACAATACTATACTAGATCTGTAAAACATGTCATATGGGATATCGATACAATACTATACTAGATCTGTAAAACATGTCATATGGGATATCGATACAATACTATACTAGATCTGTAAAACATGTCATATGGGATGCCGATACAATACTATACTAGATATGTTAAACATGTCATATGGGATATCGATACAATACTATACTAGATCTGTAAAACATGTCATATGGGATGCCGATACAATACTATACTAGATATGTTAAACATGTCATATGGGATATCGATACAATACTATACTAGATTTGTAAAACATGTCATATGGGATGCCGATACAATACTATACTAGATATGTTAAACATGTCATATGGGATATCGATACAATACTATACTAGATCTGTAAAACATGTCATATGGGATATCGATACAATACTATACTAGATCTGTAAAACATGTCATATGGGATATCGATACAATACTATACTAGATCTGTAAAACATGTCATATGGGATGCCGATACAATACTATACTAGATCTGTAAAACATGTCATATGGGATATCGATACAATACTATACTAGATCTGTAAAACATGTCATATGGGATATCGATACAATACTATACTAGATCTGTAAAACATGTCATATGGGATGCCGATACAATACTATACTAGATATGTTAAACATGTCATATGGGATATCGATACAATACTATACTAGATCTGTAAAACATGTCATATGGGATGCCGATACAATACTATACTAGATATGTTAAACATGTCATATGGGATATCGATACAATACTATACTAGATTTGTAAAACATGTCATATGGGATGCCGATACAATACTATACTAGATATGTTAAACATGTCATATGGGATATCGATACAATACTATACTAGATCTGTAAAACATGTCATATGGGATATCGATACAATACTATACTAGATCTGTAAAACATGTCATATGGGATATCGATACAATACTATACTAGATCTGTAAAACATGTCATATGGGATGCCGATACAATACTATACTAGATCTGTAAAACATGTCATATGGGATATCGATACAATACTATACTAGATCTGTAAAACATGTCATATGGGATATCGATACAATACTATACTAGATCTGTAAAACATGTCATATGGGATGCCGATACAATACTATACTAGATATGTTAAACATGTCATATGGGATATCGATACAATACTATACTAGATCTGTAAAACATGTCATATGGGATGCCGATACAATACTATACTAGATATGTTAAACATGTCATATGGGATATCGATACAATACTATACTAGATCTGTAAAACATGTCATATGGGATGCCGATACAATACTATACTAGATATGTTAAACATGTCATATGGGATATCGATACAATACTATACTAGATCTGTAAAACATGTCATATGGGATGCCGATACAATACTATACTAGATATGTTAAACATGTCATATGGGATATCGATACATTACTATACTAGATCTGTAAAACATGTCATATGGGATATCGATACAATACTATACTAGATCTGTAAAACATGTCATATGGGATGCCGATACAATACTATACTAGATATGTTAAACATGTCATATGGGATATCGATACAATACTATACTAGATCTGTAAAACATGTCATATGGGATATCGATACAATATTATACTAGATCTGTCAAACATGTCATATGGGATGCCGATACAATACTATACTAGATCTGTAAAACATGTCATATGGGATATCGATACAATACTATACTAGATCTGTAAAACATGTCATATGGGATATCGATACAATACTATACTAGATCTGTAAAACATGTCATATGGGATGCCGATACAATACTATACTAGATATGTTAAACATGTCATATGGGATATCGATACAATACTATACTAGATCTGTAAAACATGTCATATGGGATGCCGATACAATACTATACTAGATATGTTAAACATGTCATATGGGATATCGATACAATACTATACTAGATCTGTAAAACATGTCATATGGGATGCCGATACAATACTATACTAGATATGTTAAACATGTCATATGGGATATCGATACAATACTATACTAGATCTGTAAAACATGTCATATGGGATGCCGATACAATACTATACTAGATATGTTAAACATGTCATATGGGATATCGATACAATACTATACTAGATCTGTAAAACATGTCATATGGGATATCGATACAATACTATACTAGATCTGTAAAACATGTCATATGGGATGCCGATACAATACTATACTAGATATGTTAAACATGTCATATGGGATATCGATACAATACTATACTAGATCTGTAAAACATGTCATATGGGATGCCGATACAATACTATACTAGATATGTTAAACATGTCATATGGGATATCGATACAATACTATACTAGATCTGTAAAACATGTCATATGGGATATCGATACAATACTATACTAGATCTGTAAAACATGTCATATGGGATGCCGATACAATACTATACTAGATATGTTAAACATGTCATATGGGATATCGATACAATACTATACTAGATATGTTAAACATGTCATATGGGATATCGATACAATACTATACTAGATCTGTAAAACATGTCATATGGGATATCGATACAATACTATACTAGATCTGTAAAACATGTCATATGGGATATCGATACAATACTATACTAGATCTGTAAAACATGTCATATGGGATGCCGATACAATACTATACTAGATCTGTAAAACATGTCATATGGGATATCGATACAATACTATACTAGATCTGTAAAACATGTCATATGGGATATCGATACAATACTATACTAGATCTGTAAAACATGTCATATGGGATGCCGATACAATACTATACTAGATATGTTAAACATGTCATATGGGATATCGATACAATACTATACTAGATCTGTAAAACATGTCATATGGGATGCCGATACAATACTATACTAGATATGTTAAACATGTCATATGGGATATCGATACAATACTAGACTAGATTTGTAAAACATGTCATATGGGATGCCGATACAATACTATACTAGATATGTTAAACATGTCATATGGGATATCGATACAATACTATACTAGATATGTTAAACATGTCATATGGGATGCCGATACAATACTATACTAGATCTGTCAAACATGTCATATGGGATGCCGATACAATACTATACTAGATCTGTCAAACACGTCATATGGGATGCCGATACAATACTATACTAGATATGTTAAACATGTCATATGGGATATCGATACAATACTATACTAGATATGTTAAACATGTCATATGGGATGCCGATACAATACTATACTAGATCTGTAAAACATGTCATATGGGATATCGATACAATACTATACTAGATCTGTAAAACATGTCATATGGGATGCCGATACAATACTATACTAGATATGTTAAACATGTCATATGGGATATCGATACAATACTATACTAGATCTGTAAAACATGTCATATGGGATGCCGATACAATACTATACTAGATATGTTAAACATGTCATATGGGATATCGATACAATACTAGACTAGATTTGTAAAACATGTCATATGGGATGCCGATACAATACTATACTAGATATGTTAAACATGTCATATGGGATATCGATACAATACTATACTAGATATGTTAAACATGTCATATGGGATGCCGATACAATACTATACTAGATATGTTAAACATGTCATATGGGATATCGATACAATACTAGACTAGATTTGTAAAACATGTCATATGGGATGCCGATACAATACTATACTAGATATGTTAAACATGTCATATGGGATATCGATACAATACTATACTAGATATGTTAAACATGTCATATGGGATGCCGATACAATACTATACTAGATCTGTCAAACATGTCATATGGGATGCCGATACAATACTATACTAGATCTGTCAAACATGTCATATGGGATGCCGATACAATACTATACTAGATATGTTAAACATGTCATATGGGATATCGATACAATACTAGACTAGATTTGTAAAACATGTCATATGGGATGCCGATACAATACTATACTAGATATGTTAAACATGTCATATGGGATATCGATACAATACTATACTAGATATGTTAAACATGTCATATGGGATGCCGATACAATACTATACTAGATCTGTCAAACATGTCATATGGGATGCCGATACAATACTATACTAGATCTGTCAAACACGTCATATGGGATGCCGATACAATACTATACTAGATATGTTAAACATGTCATATGGGATATCGATACAATACTATACTAGATATGTTAAACATGTCATATGGGATGCCGATACAATACTATACTAGATCTGTAAAACATGTCATATGGGATATCGATACAATACTATACTAGATCTGTAAAACATGTCATATGGGATGCCGATACAATACTATACTAGATATGTTAAACATGTCATATGGGATATCGATACAATACTATACTAGATCTGTAAAACATGTCATATGGGATGCCGATACAATACTATACTAGATATGTTAAACATGTCATATGGGATATCGATACAATACTAGACTAGATTTGTAAAACATGTCATATGGGATGCCGATACAATACTATACTAGATATGTTAAACATGTCATATGGGATATCGATACAATACTATACTAGATATGTTAAACATGTCATATGGGATGCCGATACAATACTATACTAGATATGTTAAACATGTCATATGGGATATCGATACAATACTAGACTAGATTTGTAAAACATGTCATATGGGATGCCGATACAATACTATACTAGATATGTTAAACATGTCATATGGGATATCGATACAATACTATACTAGATATGTTAAACATGTCATATGGGATGCCGATACAATACTATACTAGATCTGTCAAACATGTCATATGGGATGCCGATACAATACTATACTAGATCTGTCAAACATGTCATATGGGATGCCGATACAATACTATACTAGATATGTTAAACATGTCATATGGGATATCGATACAATACTAGACTAGATTTGTAAAACATGTCATATGGGATGCCGATACAATACTATACTAGATATGTTAAACATGTCATATGGGATATCGATACAATACTAGACTAGATTTGTAAAACATGTCATATGGGATGCCGATACAATACTATACTAGATATGTTAAACATGTCATATGGGATATCGATACAATACTATACTAGATATGTTAAACATGTCATATGGGATATCGATACAATACTATACTAGATATGTTAAACATGTCATATGGGATGCCGATACAATACTATACTAGATCTGTCAAACATGTCATATGGGATGCCGATACAATACTATACTAGATCTGTCAAACATGTCATATGGGATGCCGATACAATACTATACTAGATATGTTAAACATGTCATATGGGATATCGATACAATACTAGACTAGATTTGTAAAACATGTCATATGGGATGCCGATACAATACTATACTAGATATGTTAAACATGTCATATGGGATATCGATACAATACTATACTAGATATGTTAAACATGTCATATGGGATATCGATACAATACTATACTAGATATGTTAAACATGTCATATGGGATATCGATACAATACTATACTAGATATGTTAAACATGTCATATGGGATGCCGATACAATACTATACTAGATCTGTCAAACATGTCATATGGGATGCCGATACAATACTATACTAGATCTGTCAAACATGTCATATGGGATGCCGATACAATACTATACTAGATATGTTAAACATGTCATATGGGATATCGATACAATACTAGACTAGATTTGTAAAACATGTCATATGGGATGCCGATACAATACTATACTAGATATGTTAAACATGTCATATGGGATATCGATACAATACTATACTAGATATGTTAAACATGTCATATGGGATATCGATACAATACTAGACTAGATTTGTAAAACATGTCATATGGGATGCCGATACAATACTATACTAGATATGTTAAACATGTCATATGGGATATCGATACAATACTAGACTAGATTTGTAAAACATGTCATATGGGATGCCGATACAATACTATACTAGATATGTTAAACATGTCATATGGGATATCGATACAATACTATACTAGATATGTTAAACATGTCATATGGGATATCGATACAATACTATACTAGATATGTTAAACATGTCATATGGGATGCCGATACAATACTATACTAGATCTGTCAAACATGTCATATGGGATGCCGATACAATACTATACTAGATCTGTCAAACATGTCATATGGGATGCCGATACAATACTATACTAGATATGTTAAACATGTCATATGGGATATCGATACAATACTAGACTAGATTTGTAAAACATGTCATATGGGATGCCGATACAATACTATACTAGATATGTTAAACATGTCATATGGGATATCGATACAATACTATACTAGATATGTTAAACATGTCATATGGGATATCGATACAATACTATACTAGATATGTTAAACATGTCATATGGGATATCGATACAATACTATACTAGATATGTTAAACATGTCATATGGGATGCCGATACAATACTATACTAGATCTGTCAAACATGTCATATGGGATGCCGATACAATACTATACTAGATCTGTCAAACATGTCATATGGGATGCCGATACAATACTATACTAGATATGTTAAACATGTCATATGGGATATCGATACAATACTAGACTAGATTTGTAAAACATGTCATATGGGATGCCGATACAATACTATACTAGATATGTTAAACATGTCATATGGGATATCGATACAATACTATACTAGATATGTTAAACATGTCATATGGGATGCCGATACAATACTATACTAGATCAGTAAATTCAGTCGATCTTAGAAGGATTATACTTTCTATATCGATTTCTCAAAACCAGATGTTTCCATCAAAATCTAACAGCAAAGCAAAACACTAAAACCCGAATTCCGTTTCGTGTTCTCGTACCGTTCTGTCAGAACCGCACCAGTCAGGCACTGTCACTTTCACTTTGCGTTAGGAATTCAATGTCACAAGTGCAATGCATTAGCCACCGACTGACTGACTGATTGACTTGCCGCTACGTTTACTTAGGTACGAAGTTCGTTCACCGTATCTTGTCCTGTCTGATACCTGCTTAGTTCTTTGACACCTGCCAGTCTTTAACCTTCGTCTTTTACTTGATTTAACCTTCTGCGTAAAATAGTTGATTGAAAATGAATTTCTTTTTTATATGTAACCACTCAAAGAGAAACCAAAGAAGAAAAAGTATGTGTACATTTGTAGTTTGTAAAAAATATATACGAGTAAAACCCACGTTTAGCTCTTTTGAGATATTTGAATAAAAAAGATTTGATTTGTAAAGGTTTATTGTAAGAAAGCATAAAAAGTTTAGATGAAATTTAACCATAAATTAAAAACCACAATTTTCCTGGCCTATTTGGTAGAACGTTTGAGCTCTTCAGGGGTTTTGGATTCGAATCCCTTTGCACCTTAAAAAAACGGATCCCAGTCTAGTTCATAAAAAAGGCCTATTGACATCTTCCAATTTGATTGGAAAGGCTTCTGTTTTTCCTATTTCATGTAGATCTTGGATTTATTTTATGATTCCTTAATTATTCTTGTTAAGAATGTATGCTTGCTGAAATGCAACAGTTTGCACACAATCAGCCGATATACACACAGGTGTCTTTCATCCACAAGAGGCACCTGCTCAGTATCCTGTCCGAAAGGCGTGCAAGATGGATCGGTCATATAATACGACAAGAGGGCCTCTTGCATGCCATAATGGAGGGTATGACCGAGGGGACAAACTCTAGGGGACGCCCACGCCGAGAGTACCTGGAGGACCTGTTGGTGGACGTGCGCTGCTCAACATATACAGATTTAAAAAGAGCCGCACAGGACAGGGGGGAATGGAGGAGAAGAGTTGAAATTGCTGCAAACCAGTCTTAGGACTGCAACCACGGAGAGAATTATTCTTAGGAGGCTGAGTACCAGCTGAATCTCCACCTTTTAGGTGGCTTTTATTAGATGCGATTAATGAGGGAATCTCATGAGAAGCTATGCGTGGAAGTCTGTCTCTGTTTGATCTAATCTCTTTGGAAGTTTAATCCCTTTGCCACGGAACTCTGGGTTGAATATGTTAAGAATGTATGCTTGCTGAAATGCAACAGTTTGCACACAATCAACTGATATACACACAGGTGTCTTTCATCCACAAGAGGTTGACAATCATACTCCATCACGAGGGATAGCCTGTCGACATTCAGCCAGAAGAGAGCCACGAGATGGGTAGATGAAAAGACGTGTCGCAGGGATTAATTAATAATAGTGAAAAAAATTATTAAATATTTCAGCATTTTTTATATTTATACTGACACATTAGTGATTATTATGTAAACTAGTTGCAACCCGTGAAATATTCACGGAAGTAAAACAAATTCTACATTTATGAAAATATATATTCATAAATGTAAAATTTGTTTATATATATCATTTATACATCGTCTCCTTTTACGCCGATTAAAAAATTGTAAGCTAGGTATTTAAAATTCGTTTAGTATCACGGACCCACCGAGATTCAAATTTCGAATTACTTTAGGAGATAATCCAAGTATTCCTCTCTCGATCTCTTGTATTCAAAATTCAATTCTCGTATTCTTTCTTCGACGACAACCATCGTATGGGTTTTGGCCTATTTATACTATGATTATTTCATACCAAATGTCGATCAGGAATTCATTGTTTTTTTATTTTTTTTTAAACTTCAAATAGCAAATAAATGCAGCATTTGAAATGTATTTTTCGAATGATAAACAAATACAGGATGGGGCAAAAGTCACTTTTCCATTTTAAAAGAAAATTACTTTTTTATTTCTTAATAATTCACATTTATTCTTTTATAAACAGAAAACACACTTTTTGGAAATAGATTTTATTTAGTTTTGAAAATTACATTCTTTAAATAACTGCCATTTTGCTCTTCACATTGACGCGCTCTTTCTAAGGCGTGAACCATCACCTGTCGTAATGTTTCTTGGCTTATTTCTTCAATTTCTTCACGGATGTTGGCCTTCAATTGATGAATGGTTTGAGGATTGTTACGGTATACTCTATCTTTCAAATACTCTCATAGAAAGAAGTCTGGAGCAGTTAAGTCAGGTGAGCGTGACGGCTACTTGATTTCAGAGTTTCGCGAAACTATCCTTCTTCCAAAAAATTGTCTTAAGAGTTCAATTGTCAGGCGAGCTGTATGAGCAGTAGCACCATCTTGCTGCCACTATACCTCTGGTGTGTCCTCGACTGCGGGACGCACGAAATTCTCTAGCATTTCTCAATACCTTTCACCATTGACGGTTAGTGGGGTTGCTGCCTCATCTTCAAAGAAATAAGGTCCAAGAACTCTTTTCGCATTTACACCGCCCAAACCGTTACTTTTACGGGGTGCAGACTACGGTGGACTATTCTTGGATTTTCTGTTCCCCAAAATCGCATATTTTGTTTATTAACACATCCGTTTAGGTGGAAGTGAGCCTCGTCGCCCAAAATGGCACTTATATAAAGGATGTACAATAATTTTCAAAACTAAATAAATTTTATTTTCAAGAAGTCTATTTTCTGTTTATAAAAGAATAAATGTGAATTAATAAGAAATAAAAAAGTTATTTCTTTTTGAAATAGAGGCTGACTTTTGGGCCACCCTGTATAGCAATCTGCTAAAATAAATCTTTTATATCAGGTTTAAATCAATTCATTACTTTTCAGAGCTGTCATCGAGATATCAGTTCAGTTTTGGTAACAGCGTGTTATAAGTTATCATGCCAAACGTTTTGCAAATTAGTTACTATTGCAAATGCCACGCCGAGCAGCGTAATTTATAATTAGCAAATCCCTAACAACATTCTTTCAAGTATTGTCAAATTGCAACCTTGGGTTTTTTCCATAATCTGCATCGGCCATGTTAAAGTCATATTATTTCATTGTGATTTCTTTTTTGATCTCTAGGACAAAACCTGACCATATTTTCTGAAATTCGATTTTGCGTAGAATTTGTAGAAAAATTACGTATATTTTTGTGTTTTTCAAAGTTTTTCCCTTTTACAGCTCCATTTGTGTCTAAAATTTTTTTTCCAATTAGAAGATTGCGGATTTTGCGATCCGGAGGTTGCGGGTTCGATCCCCGCTAGAACCCAGATTTTTTAAAATAGAATTCCAGTCTGGTTAACACTTAGGGCCCATAAAAACATCTTAATGGTTGGAAGAGATTGCCACATGGCAATAAACTCGCCAGGTTAAAAAAAAAAATTGTGTTTCGTTTCACAACACGTTAGTGTATAAAGATTTCTTCATGCCGCCTTAATAAGGGATATATGAAATAAGGGCTATATGAAAACATTTTTTTCAACACAAAGTTTTTCAAATCTTGGAATCAAGCAAGACACAGCTTGAAATCATGTTTCAAATTGAATTTTGAGCGATATTTGGTTTTTATTATAGCTATACCCGGTTTCGCAGAGGTAAGTTATTGGGAATGGAACCAGGATTCGCTGAGCTTAAGGACTCAGCAAAGGATATTAATTATTTACTGAAATCCAAAACTTTTTTTTTTTAATCCATTTTGCACGGATTTCTCCTGTTACACAAACAGGGTCAGCTTCTAGCGTTAGCTTATTCGTTAGGAAGAATATCAGCCAGAATTCTTCTCATACTGCTAGACGGTACCGAGAATATATCAACCGTGTCATTCAGTTGGTTCAATATCTCTATACCACGCGTGACTGAGTGTTTAGCCATGATATTTGTCCTATAAGTTGGTATGTAGAACAGAGGGTGATTCCTTGCACGGCTATATTTATTGGGTACATATAAACTTAGTGCTTCTAGAATCGCGGGACAGTTAAAGCAACCTTGAAAAAACTTAAGTAGGAATATCGCAATGGATTCTTGCTTTCTTGTTTCGAGGCTTCAATAGTTACAAACCGTGAGAATCGCGGGGCCCATGGTGTCGAGTCACACTTTGGAAAACTTTTGGAATGAGAGCATTAGAAAATATGTGAATTGAAAGAAGATGCAATGATCCAGATTTAAACGAAGGAAGGAGCGATTAGATGGTTGAATAATGGAAGGTTTATAAAAATATACAACTTGTATAAAGGTATGAAGAACGTGCCGATCATATGTAAGAACAAAAGATGCAAGATGAAGCGTGTGAACGTGGAAGAAAAATTTGTGCCATGATGGAATGAAATGGAGATCTATTATATCTGCTTACCCCAATAGTTGCTTACACTTATGGTGTGATGGATATGTAGCAAAGTCCGAAGCATTTATAAAATTAAATAAACATTTAGGCGGCTTGATATACTCGTACAAGACATGTGTGTACAAGACAAATATACTCGTACAAGACATGTATGAGACCGAAAGCCACATAATCTAATACTATTCAAAGGATCCTTCTCATACTCAACCAGCAAATGCTGGTCCTTTGAATAGTGTTAGATTATATGCATATTGTGTACAAGACGAATATACAAGACATGTATGAGACCGATAGACACATAATCTAACACTATTCAAAGGATCCTTCTCATACTCAGCCAGCAAATGCTGGTCCTTTGAATAGTGTTAGATTATATGCATATTGTCTACAAGACGAATATACAAGACATGTATGAGATCGATAGCCACATAATCTAACACTATTCAAAGGATCCTTCTCATACTCAGCCAGCAAATGCTGGTCCTTTGAATAGTGTTAGATTATATGCATATTGAGTATTAGGAATTATAATACACCTACGGAATACAGACCAGATCAAACACATCTAGAACAAAATCTCTCCTGAAAACCTCGGAAATGAAAACACTAAGATGTATAACTCGAAACACACTAAGAGATAGAATCAGAAACACCGAAATAAGGAGAAAGTGTAGTACGGAAGACATCGTCAGGTGGGGAAGACAACGAAGGCGATACTGGAACGAACATGTAAACATAATGCAAGACGACAGACTTCCACGTGTCGCCCTTTAAGGGAACCCAGTCGGAAGAAGATTACCGGGAAGACCTCCGAAGAGATGGCGTGACAGCTGGCAATCCACGTCACAAGAAGGGGAACAAGCGGAATAAACAGAATATGATCTGTAGAAAGAGGAAGAAGAAGAAAAAGAAGATATACTCGTATATCGGATGGGATTATGTATTATAGGATGAACATTTTGGTATTTCTGGAGTGATGATGTGTGAAGAGTTTGATTTCGCATGATGTTTCCAGTTGTAATAAAGTGTCACTGTTTGTCAGGTTGATGAGAACGTGCAATGGGGTTTCGTTTTTGTGTAATCGAAAATCGGAAAGAAGTATCGATTTAATTTTTCATGCTAAATATCCTCAGTAAGATACAGGCAAAAGCCTAGTTTACTGGGGATACGACAAATGAAAGGCAACAAACCCAGATCCATTAAAATTGTTTGTCCAAATTAAATTACCTGTTGTTTTATTTTGTTTCACAAATTATGTTTATTTCTTGTCATGTGTAATAATAAATAAATAAAATGTGTTGTTTATAGTTAAGGCATTAACATTGTGGAGGTTTAAAGACACTGTAATTTATTTTTATCAAACACTGTTTATTCCACTCTTTTGTAACGGTATAACCCTACCGGTTTCAAGGCTTTCACCTCATCTTTTTTTTTAGCCTGGCGAATTTATTACCATGTGGCAATCTCTTCCAACCAACCAGAAATATGATTTTATAGGCCCTAAGTGTTAACCAGACTACGATCCTATTTAAAAAAAAACTGGGTTCGAGCGGGGATCGAACCCGTAACCTCCGGATCGGCAGACAAGTGTCTTACCACCAGGCCACTGAGGTCGTCATCTTCAGGGGAGCACAAACAAGACTTGTTTGTGCTCCCCTGAAGATGAGGTGAAAGCCTTGAAACCGGTAGGGTTATAACGTTACAAAAAAGTGGAATAAACAGCGTTTGATAAAAAATAAATTACAAATAAAATATATTTTTTTTCAAAACTAGTCAACTCCGCTTTAATGCTGTTTTTTTTCGGTTTCTGTAAACATAAAGAGACAAATCAATTCCAAAAAAATATGTTCTGCCGTATTTTAGCTCTTAAACCGTCGTATAATAGAAAAGTGAGTCGTTCTCTAATATAAAGAAAGCGTCGCCTAAAAGACGTTATGATTTAGGGTGAAGAAAAGGTGATGTGTGTGACCCAGAAAACTAATAATCCCCTTTACCGCTTTATTCTATCCACATTTCTGGGCTGACAGTTTAATGGGGGATCGGGGAGGTCTTGGGGGTACGTATTGGAAAACTATAATATACTCTGGGAATAAAAACTCTGAGGTAGATTCTCAATGTCTCGTATTTTTCCTTTAAGAGTAGTTTTAAGTCGACTTTATGATAATTGTTGACTAAATGATCGAGGTATTTTGAACAGATCGGATCTCAGTTGGTCCGGTATAAATACTTTAGTTTAACATAGTTTAATATGAATCGGGAAAGTTAAACTAAATACGATATGTGGGTAAGTAATGAAATATTAAACCTGTTTAGATAGTAAAGTATGTTCTCTGATGATGGAATAGTTACGAGAAATATCGAACGGCGTTTAACGATACGATACAACGTCAATGTAGTACTAAAACATGTATACTTGAACCGGACATTATCATCTGCTAAAGGCGCGTTTTCACGGTTCAAGTTTAGTTGACCGATTAAAGTTGATCAACAAAAGTTGAATACAGGCCTGTTCTCACGGTTCAAGTTTAATTGACCGATTAAAGTTGATCAACAAAAGTTGAATGAAATCTGTGGTGAAGGCGCGTTCTCACGGTTCAAGTTTAATTGATCGATTATAGTTAATCAACAAAAGTTGAATACAGGCCCGTTCTCACGGTTCAAGTTTAGTTGACCGATAAAAGTTGACCAACAAAAGTTGAATGAAATCTGTAGTGAAGGCGCGTTCTCACGGTTCAAGTTTAATTGACTGATTATAGTTGATCAACAAAAGTTGAATAAAGACCCGTTCTCACGGTTCAAGTTTAGTTCACCGATTAAAGTTGATCAACAAAAGTTGAATGAAATCTGTAGTGAAGGCGCGTTCTCACAGTTCAAGTTTAATTGACCGTTTATAGTTGATCAACAAAAGTTGAATAAAGACCCGTTCTCACGGTTCAAGTTTAGTTGACCGATTAAAGTTGATCAACAAAAGTTGAATACGACTTGAATCAGTTTTTGTTCACACGTTTCAATAGAAACTGATTCAATAAACTGTTTCAATTTAATTCAGTTAAAAATGGCGCCGAAAGCTTTTTCTCTTGCTTCTTTATTTTTATATTTATCGAGTTGAAAGCGAACTTGATAATCAACTTGAATTTACATGTTCACACGTTTCAAGACAGCTTTTAACTTGAAAAAAAAATGGCGGATGACTCATCACTTGAACGATAAAGTTTGACTGGGTCAATATTTTCTTGATCAACTAAAAAGTTGATCAACTCTATTGAAACAAAGGTTCTCACTACAGATTTCATTCAACTTTTGTTGATCAACTTTAATCGGTCATTATCATAACGGACCTTGAATCAGTTTCTATTGAAACGTGTGAACAAAAACTGATTCAAGTCGTGTTCAACTTTTGTTGATCAACTTTAATCGGTCAACTAAACTTGAACCGTGAGAACGGGCATTTAGATGATAGTTCACAACAGCATTCATAGTAACAACAATACATTTTTTTATATAAAAAATGATATTTGAATCAACACTGGACTGGGATTGGGAATGAGTGCGGATTGTTGTACGAGTATGTTGATGACATGGTAGTGTCAGCGTAGAATAACGATGAATTAGAGTCTGATAAGTAAATTGTATGAAAAATGTTAACAACGTTTTACGAAATCAAAAGTCATGGTGATAGAAAAGTGCGAAAGGAAAAGTGCATGTTAAAGAATTCTGCAATTTTTTTATTTTTTATTTTACACATGACAAGAAATATACACAATTTGCGAAAAAAACAACAGGTAATTTAATTTGGACACACAATTTTAATGGATCTGGGTTTGTTGTCTTTCATTTGTAGTATTCCCAGTAAACTAGGCTTTTGCCTGTGTCTCACTGAGGACATATAGCATGAAAAAACAAACTGATACTTCTTTCCGATATTTGATTATATGAAACCCCGTTGCACATTCGCATCAACCTGACAAACAGTGTCACTCAATTACATATGTATACATCACTCGAAATCAAACTCCTCACACTTCATCACTCCAGACATACCAAAACATTCATCCCACAATATACCGCACATAATCATAAAAAATATACAATATATAAAAGTATAAATATTAAACAACAAAAAACACCACACTCCAGAGCTCACACAAACCTTTTCCACAAGTCATTCCTCTTACAAGTCCAAGTACTCAAACTCCTGTCGCAATAACAACAACGCTCAGATCGACTGCTTAAATTGTTTTCCTCCCTTTGCATTTATTGAATTCGGTAGAATTTAGATAGTATTTTCTCAGATTATTGAAGAATTACGAGGGATATCGATCGGCGTGTAGCGATAAGAAATAGACTCAATGGATCACTAAAACTTATACATATATACTCGAATCGGACTATATTAAAATCTGCTAAGATGGTAGTCTACAACAGTATTTTAATACCAGCTTTGATGTATGGGAGTAAAACGTAAACGTAGAAAAAAATAGCCGAATGAATGTTGTAGAAGTGTGTGCACTGAGAAAGATATGTGTGGTGACAATGTATGACTAGGGAAATGATTAGGGATAAACGTCAATTTAAAAGGCTAATGTGTTAAGCAGCGGCGGCTGGTCTAGAGGTGCGCTGAACCGGAGAAATAATCCGCAATAATTAAATTATGTATTCGCAAACATGTCTTAATTTTTTTTAAATTATTTGTATAGATTAAATATTCAGAAGAACACTGACAAATAATACGAGTACATATTTTTATTTAAGTGAAAATTTAAAAAAATATTCCTTTCAAATTGACCGGCAAAGTTTGCCAATTCATACTGGAGCGATCTCGAATATGCACAGGACGGAAACGCAGATTCATATAGGGCAGACATAGACATACAGTAAAACGTGAGACTATTTCTCTATATTGCGAATTATTTCTCCGGTTCAGCGCACCAACGCACCTCGAGACCAACCGCCATTGGTGTTAAGTAAGCTGAAGAAGACTACCCTGAAATCGTTAGGGTGCGGCGTGTGAAATAAATAAATGAAGAAAAACTAACAAAACAAATATACAGTGTAAATGTGAACGCAAAGCGTGGTAGAGGAAGACCGAGGAAAGTATGGTTGGATAAAGAAAATGATATTTTGAATGTTGTTCGCGGACTGTAGGATATAATATAGCAACTAAAGTACCTTATGTCTTATTCGGGTAATCTGAACTCAATAATATAGTTACTAAAGTACCTTATGTCTTATTCGGGTAATCTGAACTCAATAATATAGTTACTAAAGTACCTTATGTCTTATTCGGGTAATCTGAACTCAATAATATAGCTACTAAAGTACCTTATGTCTTATTCGGGTAATCTGAACTCAATAATATAGTTACTAAAGTACCTTATGTCTTATTCGGGTAATCTGAACTCAATAATATAGCTACTAAAGTACCTTATGTCTTATTCGGGTAATCTGAACTCAATAATATAGTTACTAAAGTACCTTATGTCTTATTCGGGTAATCTGAACTCAATAATATAGTTACTATAGTACCTTATGTCTTATTCGGGTAATCTGAACTCAATAATATAATTACTAAAGTACCTTACGTCTTATTCGGGTAATCTGAACTCAATAATATAATTACTAAAGTACCTTATGTCTTATTCGGGTAATCTGAACTCAATAATATAGTTACTAAAGTACCTTATGTCTTATTCGGGTAATCTGAACTCAATAATATAATTACTTAAGTACCTTATGTCTTATTCGGGTAATCTGAACTCAATAATATAATTACTAAAGTACCTTACGTCTTATTCGGGTAATCTGAACTCAATAACTTATTTGCTTGTTGCTAATCTTGTCGACAGGTAACATATAAATCGCTTCCAGCATGATGATTAATTAATAGGCCTTAAGTGAAAACCAAATTGGAACTCCTATTCAAACATCTGGGATCCAATGAAATTCATGCCCTTACCCCCTGGTTCATGCCCTTAACCCCTAGGTTCATGCCCTTAAACCCTAGGTTGGACGACAGACTGACTACCAACTAGGCCACGAAATTACTCATATTTTCTTTTGAGAAAAGTAGATTTTCATCGTTTCCAACATAAAATATAAAAAATATATTCAACACTCACTAAAACTTTTGTTGAAGAGGTAAAACTATATTAAGTCAATAGAAGTCTTGCAGTAGACCAACTTGGGAAAGACCCAAACAGAGAAGCTGATATCTCTGTTAACATCTTCAAACCAAAACAATACGTGCCGAAACTGTTGATTGAAGATGCTCGCAGATTGCAAATAATTTCTTCTGATGGCGGCGGCGTCTTTCAAGCGCTTGAACAGTGTCTTGTGACGCAACTTCATGAAGATCGTGTGGCTGTTGAAATTGGATCCCATGGTGAGGACACCGAGTGATCTTAGACTGTTTGTTTTTGGTGCTATGTTAACATGATATTATTTATATATGGTTAAGGTGTTGAATTGCATTATTTTATTTCTGGTGTCTACAGATACTTTGAAATATAATCTCTAAGCGTATTTCTTATTTAATTTTTCTTATCGGCTTTCTATTTTGCCTTGGATGATCAGGTGCAGTAATTTGTAATTTTATGTCATCCAAGGTACAATAGAGGGTCGAAGAGTCGTTGGCAGGAGGCAAATCTCCTAGCTCCGCAATATACGTGATTGGACTTGTATAAGGAGCGTTGGGGATCTTTTTCGGGCTGCTGGGGATAAAGACGCTTACTCCCAGGTGATAGTCAACTTTGGGGGAACCTGACATTACACTGGGAAGAAGAAGAATCGGCTTTCATTTTTGTGTTGGGTCATAAATAATTTTCGTTATTGGGAACAAATTGTTATGATTCATTAGAGATCCCAATGACTCATCACACTTAACACGTTTTTGCCTTGGAGTAAATAAGTATCCTTGATTCTTATCACGATAGTGACAGCTTACACGTCGTATTAAAATAATAAATTATCAGTCAGTGAAAAGGAGGGATTGAAAGATTATCTAGGTACAATATACGAGTATATTCGTCAAGTTATATTGTGGGAATTAACCTGTTCACCGCGTTAAAAATCAAATTCCACGAATCCTGTGCGCGGCACAATTTCAGCGTTTTTTAATTTCTAAGTTTAAACACATATTTTGTTTAGAACCACTGATATTTGATTACAACACCAAGTAAACATGACACTCAAGTAATTTTCTGATAATAAATAATAGTCATTACTCTTAAGGAGACTCATTAAATAAAGGAGATAAACTTAACATTACGTAAAATAAACAAAGGAATGCTACGATCAAATCAATGATTCATGACACTCACCCAATCAAATGCATATAGCACTAGTAATGTTTATTTACGTAAGAGAGACTTAGTAATGTTTATTTACGTAAGAGAGACTCATCGCAGGACTCGATCCGCGCGACAGGTCGTTAATGCTGGAAATATTGAGAAACCAAAAAAATTCGGCGCTCTGTTTATTCAACAATATCTCATAAACTAATATATTATTTGACAAGGTTTTCAGAGATGTCGCTAGAATAAAGATTATTTTAAATTTTAGTTCAATTTTTATTCCGGTTTTGTGTCATTTTTTTTAAGTATTTGTGATTTGAAACTTGGATTGTCGTCAGATCACAGGCGTTTGTGCTTCCCGCGGGGAACACGTTAAAGCAGGAGAAAAAATATACAGAAACACCTGAAAAAATAAACAATGTGTATGTCGAAGGAATCATAGCTGACTGGGAACAGCGAAAGTTGTTCGTGAAATTTCGTTTTGAAGATTCGTCATTGAAGGATGAACCCAGACTGGGGCGTTCATCGGACCTTTATTTCATCGCTCATCGGATGAAGCATTAAAATCATTGGTGGAATGCAATGCATGCCCAAGTACTCGAGAATTAGCAGACAAGTTCAACACGCCACAATTCAGCCACTATGAATCATCCTATATGAATCATTATCTTCATCATGTCTCTAACACTGTAAGGTAGGTAGAGAAATCTTTAACTTTGGTCATATACACGTATATTCTTTCAAAAAACAAATGAAAACGTGTGAATGTGCTCTGATAGTCTTACTTTGGATCTAGTACAGTGGTGTGGCTGGTGTATTTGCTGGTTTGCAGAGGCTTCCTCACTTAAAGAAGAAGAAAAAAAAAGAAAGAAACGAAATAAAAGAATCTCCGGCACAGCTTCGCTTTCCAACAGAATTGACGTTAGAATGGTTAAGGTATCCTACACTGCAAAACGGAGCAACGAAGCAAAGAAAACAGATCTCAACTTTATTCAAACCTGACACACTGTTTCGTTTCTGTAACAGCTATTTTTTTTTATTGCAAGGTCAATTGTTAACCTTTTTGTTACAAAATATTACAAAACAACTCATAGAAAACAAGATTAGAAAAATAAATCTTATGTTTTTGGGTGACGCATACAGTATGTACGAATTTGTATGCCATTTTATAAACTAGCGCTTTTTAGTAAATATTTGTATTTATTGGAACAATTTCCTAATTTATGATTTCATCATTATCATCACCATTTGCCATGTCCCTACTGGGATAGACTGTGTGATGGTATGTATGTATTTTAATATACATAGCGGTATGTCAATATTGGTTGTTCGACAGGAATCTAGCATTTGTTTATCTTCTTGTAAATAACGAGTAATTTGAGAGATAACAGGGTGTGGAGTGGATTCCTTCAAGAACCACTGTTATTGGTTGACTTGACCAAACTAACATATTTAAGACGATACGTTATCAACTAATTATCGACGCTACTAACATATGTGGAGGACTACCATACCTGTTACATCAGAAACTTGATACAACTAAAAAAAATATTATTTTATTTATAAACAACATTTTTTCTGCGTTTCGTAACACTTGTATATTTAAGTTGTTTGGTAAAAATTATGCCTAACCTTAAAGTATAAAACTCAAAGATTCCTACCCATTTAAACCTAAATTGTGCTCGTGTTTATTTTTCCAATTTTTGACGATGCGCACGTCGGTTATTTGGATATTATAAGACAAACTTAAGCAGATATAGAATTTTGACTTTCCTAGTTCACTGCCGTTCTTCTTTTAAGTCGTCTTTTACTGTATGTGTAGTAATACTCTGGAACCAGTTACCGAATAATGTTAGACACGATTCGTCATTGGGTTCTTCAAAAAGCGATTGAAATGAGTTTTGATTTCAAGATAGTAATTGTTACGTGTTTCATTCTCGATTTTACTTTTCTCACTAAAACCCCTTGCTATACCTATTTATTTATTTATTATTACACATGACAAGAAATATACATAATTTGTGAAAAAACAACAGGTAATTTGATTAGGACATACAATTTTAATGGATCTGTATTTGTTGCCTTTTATTTTTCGTATCCTCAGTAAACTAGGCTTTTGCCTGTATCTCACTGAGGATATTTAGCATGAAAAAATAAATCGATACTTCTTTTCGATTACACAAAAACAAAATCCCGTTTCACGTTCTCATCAACCTGACAAACAGTGACACTCAATTATAACTGGAAACATCATGCGAAATTATACTCCTCACACATCATCACTCCAGAAAGACCAAAAATATCCATCCCACAATATACCGTACACAATCATAAGAATAAAAATAAAAAACAAAAACATACAGAAACACAAAAACAACAAAATTTAAAACAACAAGAAGAAACCCACACTCACGAGCCCACATAAATCTTTTCCACACGTCATTCATCCTGAAAGCCCAAGTACTCAAAATCCTGTCGCAATAACAACCACGCTCCGATCGACTGTCTAAATGGTTTTCTTACCTTTAACTTTATTGGATTAGGCACGCCATTGTAATATATGATAGTATCTTATTTTATTTGATATTTATATTGGGGAATTTTATACAAATTAATAAATACTTGAATATATTTTACAACCAATTATATTTACTTTTATTTGATTGGTAAGAAGTATCTGCCATTTGGCAGTAAGTCCTCTGGATTGTTATAAAATGATGTGCTAATAAATATATAAACTGTCACTTCAACAGCGCTCGACACGTGCAACGGTAAAATGCACACTCGACGTTGAAGACGGCAACGAGTTTGTCGAAGAATCTTTCAAATAGACGCAAAGGAAAACCTAAGAAGTCCCTAGGGAGGAAAGTGGAGAAGTACTTGATCTGAATTGAACTCTCAAGCGGTTGGCTGGATAGAGGTAAATTAATATTTCTTCTTCAACACTAGACCCAAATTTAAAACCTTATTTATCAAAATTTAAATGTATTGTGTGTATCAAAATCTTGTTGTACACTGTATAAACTGGCGGATTAATTTACTATATAGCAATTTCTACTAAGCAACCAGAAAGAGTTTCATGATGCTATAACTGAAAACCTTTTAAAAAAATATTGAATATCGGGAGTCGAACCCGCAAACCCGGGTTAGGAGAAAGGTGATTTATTAACTAGGCCATAGTGCCTAAAATAGTTTACTTGTTCCATGTATTTTTTCTCTTTCATAGATAAATCTGCTCTTTCCGTTTCTGGACAATGCGGACGTCTGTTACTTGGATGTTACAAGGGAACAACTGGACAAATTACAGCGTCTTCAAAATGTTTGTCTAAGATTTATTTTCAACCTACGGAAGTACGATCATATAACTTCATACCAGAAGGCATTGAACTGGTTGAATATTATAAATATACGCCAAATTGACATAGTGTCTATATTGTATAATATCATTACTTATCCCCCTCTTATCTCGTCGAAAAATTTCAGCGTCTTTCCAATCATGGATTAGCGCTACGCTCAAACAAATATTGTTCATTAGCCTTTCCAGTTCACCGCTCCTCTTTTTATACGTCGTCCTTTACTGTCCATGCAGTGAGACTTTGGAATTAGTTACAAACCAATGTTAGATCTTCTCCGTCCTTAGCATGCTTTAAGAACCGACTGAAAAAACTCTTAATTTCTAGTCAGTAAAATAACGTGTTTCGTTCCTGACTTTTTCTTTTACTTTCCTCTACACCATCCCTTCCTTTACCTTTGATTGATGATATTTCACTTTATATGAAAATGAATATTCGGGTGATTGTCCGTCTTTGTGGGGTTCGTGGACATATGCTCACGTATGTGTTCATGGATTTCATGGGGATGGATATTCATTTGAATGATTTATACGATCATGTAACTTGCTTCATTTACTTTTGTCTGGTTGGTTGAAAGATATTGCCGTCTGACAATAAGCCCTCCAGATTGTATTTGCAATAAAAGCGTTAAATAAACAAAAAAATAAATAAATGGTTTTCGATATTATTAACAAGTTTTTATCCATTTTCAATTTTTGTTATGTGATATGTTTTCAAGTGTATTTGAGTACTGTTTTCATATTTTTTTTAGTGACTGCTCTTTGGGGTTCACTCCTTTGTTACCAGATTTTAATTACACAGGACAGATGCGTATTTATTATTATAACTTCAAGCAAGTTCTCGAGATAAGGTAGATTTCCACTGTATACTCCGAACAATGCATTCGGGCAGGATAGCCGGAACGTGAGGCCAACTGTATTGATAGAGTGATAACAGCAAGATAACAGTTAACAATATTGTTGGAATCAATCTTGTTACTGATACACTGAGAATTACCAAGCAACATTTTCAATTATTAAATGATAAATATTATATCGTGACACTTCGACTATCAGATATAACTGAGGAGGTAATTAATATAACAATCATTTTTATGTGCGATCAACGAACTGTTCATTAGAAATATTGTTTCTTTTCTAGGAAGTTGATTTTATGCCAACTTACCATATATTATGCAATATTTTTATTATACAGAGTGCGTTTTACGTTCCAGGCCGATTTTGTATGGCCGCCATTTTGATTTGGCTATCATTTGTCAGTTCATATTTGACAGTCATGGAGAATGGTTAATAACAATTTATTTTTTAAATATTTATTTATTTAAATATTTTTTTTTAAAAATATTTATTTATTTATTTAATTAACGACACAACAGTGTCTTTATACAATATACAAATGAACATGTGACTGGTTATACAAGTACTTCCAATTATTGACAAATAATACAACTTTATCTTAAACTAACATGAAGATACAAAAAGCAGTAGAATAAATTACAGTCATCGTTTTAAAATTATTTAATAACCTTTGAGAATTTTGTGGGAATTTTATGGATATATATTGAGATATAGAAAACACATGGCCTCATTAGTGGAACGAGATGCAAGTTTCTTTGCAGAATTAAAAGCTTCACACATGTTGATGCAGGGTTACTCAACTCCAGAGGCAAAATATTGTCCTTAATATTTGGTTTGTATCACGTTATTTATATTAATAAAGGAGAGCACAAAGTTAGTAGCTATTTCTAAATATTGTTGTAATATTCTGGCGAATACTATATATACTTATATTAAAAATATCTAAATTGTTGCAACACTCGTTTCCAAGTCTTTGCATACGAATTATAGAGGAGTTGATTTTATAGTGTGGAGCATCTAAAGTTGCAACAACGTGTTGAAGTTATTAAAACATTTTATTTAAATAATTGTGAATACGCGAAGAAAATTGCGTGTTTTTTTGTTTGTTTAAATCATGTGTCAAGCAAGTCAACCATTCAGCGTGTAATGAATAATTTTGAAAATTTGCATACACTGGGAGATAATGCAAAGTCTGGGCGACAACGTAGCAAACGTACGCCAGAAAAGATTCACGCAGTGAGGCATAGTGTTGGTGAACGTCCGTGCACCTCTCATCGACGTCGTGCACAAGAATTGGGAATGTCTCCATCATATTTGTTAAAAATTATCAAAAAATATTTCCATTTTTATCCGCATAAAATTCAATTGACACAAGAGCTACAGGAAAATGACCATAAACGGCGGTGATATTGGAGTGCTCGGGTTTTACAGGTCGGTATAGACGACCACCATTTTTGGCAAAAAATCACCATGAGCGACGAGGCACATTTCGACTTGGCTGGCTTTGTTAATAAACAGAATAGCCGCTATTGGATCTTGGCCTATTTAAAGATATATACAAATCATATAATACATTAGAAAGTCAGTATAATGAAAATTAGGAATTAAAACGTCAGTTTAGAGAAAAACAATTGTTCGATTTATAAAAAAAACTATTCGATTTGTAAAAAAAAACGATTTTACCCCATCCCTTTGTGACATGACGTTTTAAACGTCGCACGGTTCATCCTAGACTTTCTGAAGTATACAATAATATTTGTAAATCGACGCTAACCATTAAACTGATGCGCTGGCAAATGTTTAGTTCATATAATGGCTCCTTTATTTCAGGTTACTTGTAACAAGTTAAATAATCTCAATTTTTAGTTCATATAATGCCTCGTTTACTTCAAGTTACTCGTAACAAGTTAAATAATCTCAATTTACATAATAAACACATTTTAAAAACCAACTCAGTTGGCGACCTTGCATGATAGTGCAAGGGTTAAGTGATTGCAGTAAAACGTAAACTTTGACAGTAACGAAATGAGAAGTGGGAGAGTTGACTTTCGCGTGACACGAGCACGGCACTCTCGCGTGACAGCCGCCCGAATTTAAAGCTTGTACTTGCAAATTATAGCGGTTTTGTTGGTTATTCTGTAAAATCATTGAGTGTTGGTGCAACGTTACTCGTCCAAGATAAGGCAGAGATTGTCAACACTTTTTATACGGGCAGTTTAAGTTTTTTTCGTAACCCACACCGTTTTAATTACCCAGGCATAGATCGTTGGACATTAATTTACACTTTATTTATTTATTATCATTTAGCACCAGCCTTCACGAGCTTTAAAAAGTAAATTAAAAATCATTTCATTACCCAGCAGTGACATAGCCTGTTCTTTCATGTTTCCAATCACCCTCTTTCATGTTTCCAATCACCCTCTTTCATGTTTCCAATCACCCTCTTTTATGTTTCCAATCACCCTCTTTAATGTTTCCAATCACTCTCTTTCAGGTTTCCAATCACCGTCTTTAATGTTTCCAATCACCCTCTTTTATGTTTCCAATCACTCTCTTTTATGTTTCCAATCACCCTCTTTTCTTCTTCTGATCTTCGATGACCATAATAAGTTTGCATTTGTTTTGTTTTATTCGCTTGTTTCTTTTTTGGTTTATTTAATATTACACAGGTTTTTTTTTCTCCACATCATTAATATAAATCTCCTACTTAAAACTTTTAAATAATTGTGTGGTCGATTGATTAGGAGATATTGCAACTTGGCATCATATTGTACAACGGGTTGATTAGGAGATATTGCAACTTGGCATCATATTGTACAACGGGTTGATTAGGAGATATTGCAACTTGGCATCATATTGTACAACGGGTTGATTAGGGGATATTGCAACTTGGCATCATATTGTACAACGGGTTGATTAGGAGATATTGCAACTTGGCATCATATTGTACAACGGGTTGATTAGGAGATATTGCAACTTGGCATCATATTGTACAACGGGTTGATTAGGAGATATTGCAACGTGATATCATATTGTACAACGGGTTGATTAGGAGATATTGCAACTTTGCATCATATTGTACAATGGGTTGATTAAGAGATATTGCAACTTGGCATTATATTGTACAACGGGTTGATTAGGAGATATTGCAACTTGGCATCATATTGTACAACGGGTTGATTAGGAGATATTGCAACTTGGCATCATATTGTACAACGGGTTGATTAGGAGATATTGCAACTTGGCATCATATTGTACAACGGGTTGATTAGGAGATATTGCAACTTGGCATCATATTGTACAACGGGTTGATTAGGAGATATTGCAACTTGGCATCATATAGTACAACGGGTTTTTAAGTAAATAAATAAAATGTTGACTACACTGATTGGGCAATCAGTATGGGCATTGAACGGGCTTTGATATAACTTTGACTATTTATAAGATGTAAGAAGTTGTTATTACTTGGATGTATTGAGTCAATTATTTATATTGGTTTGTTTTGGAAGAGCATCCACCAGGAATCGAACCTAGAGTCCCCGCTTGCTTAGCGTGAATGCTAACAGTTAGACCACGTCCGCCGACATTTGTCATAGTTGAGTATGCATGACGAGGTATATGGATGTCGGAGCAGCGCAATATGTATGCCAGGATAGAATGAAATAGATCGATTTCTCTCTGCCTACCCGAATAAGGTCATGGTGATGTTGATGTTTATTTTTGTATCAAAAAGGTCAATAATTGACCGTTGAAATACGAAAAAAAATAAAAAAAGTGCAATGCGTGGTCACGGAAGACCAAGGAGAGTATGGTTTGATCAAGTGAATGATATTTTGAAAGAACGAAACGTAAAAATTCAGGGAAATTGTAGGAGCTGTATGAGAAAGTGTATTGTAGTAAAAGAGGCGAAGTGTGTATTTATTTATATTGAGATTCAAATAATAGTGCTCTATCCTCTCTGCCTTCCCCAACAGGCAAACGGCGTGATAGTACATAAGTATCTATGTAAAACAAAATAATGTACAAACAAAAACAGTCCGCGGCTCTCGATCGCTGCACATCTGGACTGTATAGAGAAGCATGTCTGTCGACCATTCGAGTAGTGCAAAATCAATAACACACCGTTGTAGGAAGCTTATCAAGGCCAGCCAATCTTGTTGGCCGCACTCCAATCGGGACTAGGCACTAGGTAATAGGCCATATGTGCTAGGCACCAGCCACTCGCGGGATGAGGACTAGCCACCTCCTGTTCGGCTTCCTCAGCTGGCCCACCACTCCGAACTGTCTGCCGTTTTATCGAATATGTATCGGATTCGGTTCACATGTTGCGATGATAAAGTCATGGACTGTGCCCATCTGGCGGAATGGGTGAAATTTTCAATTGAATACTGCATTACTGTATCCAACTTTAAATCGTATCGTTTTAAAAAGTTGTTCAAATAATTTTTATTTTATGAGATTATTTAACATATTTTATATTTGATTTTCGTACGAATATTATTTTTTTATACATAAGATAACGCTATACTACACATAAAGCGGAATACGTTACTAAATATAAAATTCTTAATACAAATGATACTTGCATGCATTTCTTTACACAGTATTATCAAAATTTATGATGGGATATTAACACTAAACTTATATACACCTGTCATATATTGGAAGCTCTACAAACAGTTCTTGATAGTTTGTCTTTCTTTGGTACGTTATCTGTGGTTTTCTTATGAAATATGTTTCTCTAAATATATTCAGATGCGAGGTTCTTAATCTAATAGCCGCAGCCATCATCTTTATATCATTATTTAGGATAGCGCAACAAGGACTGCAATTATACATTTCAATTACGTTCTGTCATCGTGTACCAATGCGTAATTAATTTATAATTTATGTAGATGACGTATGTCTAGTATAAATATTATACGTTTGACTGCTAAAAAAATGCGGTAAATTTAAAATTGCAGTTCTTATGGCGCCACCCTATGAAATAATACTTTCGGTCAATGGAAATCGGTATTGTGACATGATTTAAACTTTTTTTTGGTATCAATTGAACGATTTGGACTTGGAAAATATGTGGTTCCAGCAGCATACTTGTCATACTGCTGATAAAACAATAGTTTTATTGCAGGAACAGTTCTTCAACCATGTAATTTCTCGCTGTGAAAATATGAATTGGCCGCCACAATCGTCTGATTTAACCCCTTGAGATTTTTTCATATGGAGTTATTTATTTTAAATCTCAAATAAACGCCAAGAATCCAACACCCATCGACAACCTTAAATCCAATATCACAAGTGTCGTTGCAGATATACCATTTATGTGAATCCATTTCTCAAATTTTTGCTCAAAGTCTTCATCTGTAATACAAGCCGAGGTGGCCATTTGGCCGATGTCATTTTCCAGACATAATTCCTATGTGCACATATTACATTAATATCAATAAACATGAACATTTAAAAAAAAAATATGTTTTTTTTTCTTGATTTAAAATTGCAGTTTTTTCTGCGCCAACCTATATTTATTTTGTAATATTTTTAATTTGTTAGTTATAGTGAGTTTCAATCCCGAGTTAAAGCGCCCTTGAGGTATTCCGTTCTCTCAACAGCGTTATATAAATTATTCTTTATTATTATTATATGGTAGCTTTTGGATCCGATAATGCCAGTAAAGTTAAAAGGAAAAGTATACCAAACGATTGTCAGACCGGCACTCCTCTATGGCTCGGAATGCTGGACGATGTATAGTATAACTCTTACTCTAGGCAACTAGAAACTGCTGAAATGCGCATGCTAAGATGGTCAGCTCGTGTGTCCCTAAGAGACAAAATAAAAAGCTCACGCATTCGTGGAAGCCTAGGTGTTACAGGCATCAACAGTAAGATGGAGGAGAGGCGATTGAGATGGTATGGCCACGTTGGACGCAGATCACCCTATCACATTGTGAACCAGGCAATCTCCATGGATCTTCATCGAATAACAACCAGAGGAAGACCAAAGAATTCATGGGTGGTGCAAAAAGATAACCTGATGCAGAGGCATTGCCTGGGGGACATAGTCCGGGACAGAAGAGCATACAACCTGAGGACGAGGAGAGCTGACCCCAAAAGTCTTCGCAGACAGTGAGTTGGGATGGAGCCAGGGAGAAGAAGATAGCTTTTGGATGTTCATTTGTAATCTTCATACGATGATACGAATATTTAACATATGTAACCAGTTTAATCGTATTTTTAGTACATACGTAAACTACATAATTACTTCAATAGTAAGATTAGTTTTTAGCATTTAGACCGCCAGACTATGAATTTGGCTTATATACAATGAAAAATCTAGGTGCTGTTCGATTAATTTTTTTACTTATTTTGCCATCTCATTGAAAATATTTCACCTTTCTAGTATAAATTATTTTGACATTTTGTAATTTTGTTTTTTTGGAAGGCGAATACCGACGCAAATTTTTGTGGGGTGGTTATGGACCTACTTATTCTACAGCTGGTGACAGGGACAGTTAAGGGATGACGAGCAAGAGAAAGGTGTATTATGAGATGAACGGAACAAATAAAGGGGTTAAAATGATCTTATTTAAGCGCTGCCATTCAGCATGGTCCAGGACTAGGAGGGATGGAGACAGGTGGTGCGCTGATATCGAGACATACTAGAGGACCACGACGATTAACATTGAGTCCGCGGTGAAAATGAATTTTACACAATCCACCCAAACTAAGATGATTTGTTCCATTAAATTCAAGTTATGCAATTATATCTTCTTCTTCTTCATCTTATTTTAGGCCTGTTGGCCGGTTATGGTCCTGCACCATTGTTTGCCTCTTGCGACGTCGACTGCGACGTCCTGGAGGTCTGCTTGCTTGGGGGATACTGTCCCTGGCCATTCTTACGGCTCTTGGTTCCGCCATTCTGGATACGTGTTCGTTCCAGAACCTTCTTCTCTGTCGTCCCCATCTGACAATATCTTCCACTTATTATACAATATCTTGCAATTATACGAGCCAATATAATAAAGCAATTTTTTTAAATAACAATTTTAAACCATTTAAAATTTCAGCTGATTAAACTACAAAAAATTAACAATCGATCTATAAGTGGAAAAAATTCACGAAGACAGAATAAACGCAACATTCGTTGAACGTGGTTCATAAGTGGCTTTAAGTGAATCGAATCTATCTCGTAAAGGACAACCGAAAAATACATGGTCTATAGTTTCATCATCCAGATCATACTCGCAGCCAGTATTCTCCACAATACTCATTCTGTAAAGGTGACTAGTCACCACGCAGTGGCCCGTCCGTAAACGACACATAAGAGACAGTTTCATCTTGTTAATTTTTATTATATTAAACCATGGTTTCAAAACTATATAAAACAAAATGATTTAATTTGAACAAGCAGCTTAAAATATAATGAATACGGTGGATCCCATTTCGACGCTAGTTACGATACACCCATAGCTGCTGTTTTTGATAGATACGAGTATATCTTTAAGGTGACGCAACACTATTGAATAACACGAGAGCCTTCCTAAAATAGGCCGAGGTAAATTCTACATTTGTTATACTTTCATTGTCAGATAGTTCATACTTGATATCTATTTTATAATATCATGCCTTCATTGTATTATACTCATTCAATAAACTTATTGTAACTCATGTCTTTTATAGCGAAATATTTTATATTAATTTTATACGATTATCATATCTTTTATATTAATTTGATATGATTATCATATCTTTTATATTAATTTCATATGATTATCATATATTAATTTCATATGATTTTCATATCTTTTGTATTAATTTTATATGATTATCATATCTTTTATAATAATTTCATATGATTATCATATCTTTTAAATTAATCACATATGATTATCACATATTAATTTCATATGATTATTATATATCAATTTCATATGATCATCATATCTTTTGTATTAATTTTATATGATTATCATATCTTTTATATTAATTTCATATGATTATCATATATTAATTTCCTATGATTATCATATATTAATTTCATATGATTTTCATATATTTTATATTAATTTTATATGATTATCATATCTTTTATATTAATTTGATATGATTATCATATCTTTTATGATTATGATTATCATATATTTTATTATGATTATCATATCTTTCATATGATTATCATATCTTTTATGATTATCATATATTTTATGATGATCATATCTTTTATATTAATTTCATATGATTATCATATATTAATTTCATATGATTTTCATATCTTTTGTATTAATTTTATATGATTATCATATCTTTTATAATAATTTCATATGATTATCATATCTTTTAAATTAATCACATATGATTATCACATATTAATTTCATATGATTATTATATATCAATTTCATATGATCATCATATCTTTTGTATTAATTTTATATGATTATCATATCTTTTATATTAATTTCATATGATTATCATATATTAATTTCCTATGATTATCATATATTAATTTCATATGATTTTCATATATTTTATATTAATTTTATATGATTATCATATCTTTTATATTAATTTGATATGATTATCATATCTTTTATGATTATGATTATCATATATTTTATTATGATTATCATATCTTTCATATGATTATCATATCTTTTATGATTATCATATATTTTATGATGATCATATCTTTTATATTAATTTCATATGATTATCATATATTAATTTCATATGATTTTCATATCTTTTGTATTAATTTTATATGATTATCATATCTTTTATAATAATTTCATATGATTATCATATCTTTTAAATTAATCACATATGATTATCACATATTAATTTCATATGATTATCATATATTAATTTCATATGATTATCATATCTTTTGTATTAATTTTATATGATTATCATATATTTTATATTAATTTCATATGATTATTATATATTAATTTCCTATGATTATCATATATTAATTTCATATGATTTTCATATATTTTATATTAATTTTATATGATTATCATATCTTTTATATTAATTTGATATGATTATCATATCTTTTATGATTATGATTATCATATATTTTATTATGATTATCATATCTTTCATATGATTATCATATATTTTATGATTATCATATCTTTTATATTAATTTCATATGATTATCATATATTAATTTCATATGATTATCATATCTTTTATGTTAATTTTATATGATTATCATATCTTTTATGATAATCATATGTTTTATAATAATTTCATATGATTATCATATATCAATTTCATATGATTATCATATCTTTTATGACTATCATATCTTTTATATTAATTTCATATGATTATCATATATTAATTTCGTATGATTATCATATCTTTTATATTAATTTTATATGATTATCATATCTTTTATAGCGAAATATTTTATATTAATTTCATATGATTATCATAATTTTCTGCTCATATAATATTATATTGTACTGTAATGTATTAAGTATACGTGTATTCCACTTAATATAACGGTAAAACCGTACCATTTTCAAGATAGGCCCTCATCATCAGGGAAGCACAAACAATAATATTGTTTGTGCTTCCCTGATCTGAGGTGAAAATCTTGAAACTGGTAGGGTTATATAACGATATATAAGTGGATAAACAGTGTTAACTAAACAAATAACAGTGTATTTAAACCCCCGCAGTGTTAACGCCGTAATTTTAAATAATATAGTGGATTTTTTAACATATTATTTATAGTTATGGCGTTAACATTATTTAAGAGTATTGTTTGTGCTCCCCCGGTGAAGAGATGAAAACCTTGAAACCGGTAGGGCTATATCATAATATTAGGTGGAATAAACAGTGTTGAACTAAACAAATCACAATGTCTTTAAACCTCCACAATGTTAACGCCATAACTATAAATAATATGGCGAATTTATTACCATGTAGCAGTCTCTTCCAACCAGAAAGATATAAAAGAGGCCTTAAGTGAAAACAAGACAAGACCCTTTAAAATGGGAACCAACGAAGATCAAACCCAAAAACCCCGATGTTTTAGCGTGACCAGTTTCTTAACAATTATGCCAAAGACGTCGTCATGATAATTTATATTGCTTTTATTACATGGGTTTTGTGGCAGAAAGCTTAATTTTCACCTTAGTTTGTCGCTATTTCAATCTCCGATCTTAATTAAAAAACATAGACAATTTTTCACATACTGAAATCCTTCTGTAAATTTATGATTGGTTGAAAATCATCAACGTGGAAATAAAGTATTATAGTATATATTTGTTCGATTATTTTACGTGTAATGAAAGTATAATTTGATAACAAAATTTTTCGAATTATCTTCCATTATTTTGCATAACATAAAATCAAGTTATTTTAAAGACATGTGGCAGTTTCTTCTAACCAGACATTAGTATTGCATAATATTGTATTATATTAAGAGTGCAGGCAGATTATAATTATTTGCATTAAGGCATTCAAGAGAATTCTTTAGTTCATACAATTTGAGAGATGTTTCTAATAGGTGTTAACATAAGTTGTATCCGTTTTTTTCCAAATTTAAAAATGAGCACCAAAAGTAAAACAAAATGGTAGAGGTTATACGTCATTCGAAAAATATGTATTTATCTAAGTGCTACTATTTCTACAGCATTTATTCGTCTCTTTTGAGCCTTGTTCTTATTTCACGCTTCACTCCCATACATCAAAAATGGCACTAAAATACTGTTGAAAACTATCATGTTGGCTGATTTTGATACTGTCCGGTTCGACTATATGTTAAGTGTTAACATACTCGTAAGTTGTGTCCGTCTTTATTCAAATTTAAAAATGAGCACCAAAAGTAAAACAAAATGGTAAATGGTTTACGTCATTCGAAAGAAAACTTTTTGCTCTACAATATATTGTGTTTGCTTTTACGTTACATATATTATTTTATTTGATTACAAGCCTTCAAAATGGAATGTCAAGTAGACGAAAGTGAGCATTTTCGACACCTCCTTCTGTTCGCGTTCAATTGAGGGAATAAAGCTGCCAAAGCTGCTCGCGATATTTGCAAAATGTACGGTAAAGATGCTATGAATGAAAGGACAGCTCTCCGCTTAAACCATATTATTCACGAAGATCCCCTTCAAACATTTTTCATCACCATTCTCAAACCATTTTTCATCACCAGTAATGATGCGGTAAAGGAACCTTTGCTTGTGGCCATGCGTAGCTCGATAACGCAGAAATTGTCGAACGTTGATTTTTGTTGTTTTCACTCAAAACATGTGGAACCCTATCGCCAAACTTCTGGACTTTTCCCATTGATTTAAGATGGCGGTATACAATCATATGACTACAATTCATCTGCTAGCCAATTCTACAGTGGTTTAATGGGATCTTCATGAATAATATGGTTTAAGCGGTCATCATCGAAGTCCACTGGAGGTGTCGAAAATGTTCACTTTCGTCGACTCGATATTCCATTTTGAAGGCTTGTAATCAAATAAAATAATATATGTAACGTAAAAGCAAACACAATATCTTGTAGAGCAGAAAATTTTCTTTGGAATGAAGTTAGCCTTTACCATTTTGTTTTACTTTTGGTGCTCATTTTTTGATTTGAAAAAAAAATGGATTAAAGAGTGCTTGATAAAATAAATTACAATAATTAATTTATTGTGTCGCGTCTGGATTTTTGTATTACTATTTATTCTGGTTTTTCTGTTTCACAAATTTCTAGACTCCAGTCTGTTTTCAATGCAACTGCTCATAAATATTGTCATATATAAAAAGTCTGCACTGAATTGAGTGTAACGAATCAGCTGATTTCTCTTTGTATTCAAATTTATTAATGGGGTGTCTCCATTGTTCGAGGCGTATCCAGAAAGTAAGTGTACTGAGGCTCTCACGACCGGATGGATCTTATTTTCGACATGTTGGCTACACTACCGTGTAGCCTGACCCTTCCCCTCCGCAACGAGACCGGTTCGAGGTCAGTACGTTGAGAAGTGCCGACGCGACAACACGTTTCGTGAAAAATGTAAGTCCAATCTCCCGCCAAGTGCGAAATACAGGGCGTCATCCGTTATCTCGTTTGGAAGGGAAAACCTCCGGTTGAGGTTTATAATGAGGTGAAAACTGCATATGGTGATAAAGCTATGAATCGTACGAGTGTGTACAAGTGGTGTCGCGAGTTTAAAAACGGTCATACGTCTGTGCATGATGATCAGAGGAGCGGCAGACCTTCAATTGTGACTGACGAAATTGACGAAATTGTTTTGGGACTGTCAAGGCATAATTTTAATTGAATATATGCCTCAAGGGGAGATCATCAACTCTGCAAGATACTGTGAGACCCTAAAAAAATTTCGGAGGGCGATTCAGAACAAGAGGAGAGGCATGCTGACAAAGGGAGTCTGCCTGCTGCACGACAATGCAAGACCACACACGGCCAACGCCACGAAGGAAATGCTCGCCTCGTTTAAATGGGATGTCCTGAACCATCCCGCACATTCCCCTGACCTAGCGCCTTCAGATTACTATCTCTTTACCTCCCTGAAGCTGCACATGGGTGGAAAAAGGTTTTCAACCGACGAGGAGATAAAGGAGGAGGTGGAGAAGTGGACGGAGGGGTTGGCGGGAAACTACTTCGAGGAAGGCATCAAAAAGTTGATACCCCGCTTCACCACCTGCATTGAGAGGAATGGCGACTATGTCGAAAAATAGCTTACATATGTACTACGGTAACCACGTAATTTTTTTGTTTAAATAAAAAAAATGTAACTTACAAAAATTCAGTACACTTACTTTCTGGACTTACCTAGTATCTTCGAATCTGTGTCTGAGAGATGATTCTTCGTCGAGGAGGATAACTTTGAGGTCTATTTTTTCTTCATCTCATAAACTGACTGTTCCAAATCGATCCCGTAAGGCAAAGTATTATGAAACTTTTGACGTTACAGGTCTTATGACGTAGAGGCTATTTTGGTCTTATATTATCTAATAGAACTATTAAGAGAATCTCCATTCACACACCGAATGGCTTAACTCAGGGTCTTCAAACTACGACTGGCGGGCCAACACCAGCCCGCGAGCACCACCGATCCGGCAGATATGGCTGGTATCCGGCCCGTCATAGTTTATTATGATTACATTGTAAAATTTACAATGTAAATAAATCATACAAAATAATAATCATATGTTTTTATTTAACAACCAATTCAGAAACACAATAACTGACATACATAATCAAATTGAACATTTTAACTGTATCATAATTAATGATATGAGAGCGGAACGGAGTCCACCCCCACACCCTGCGCCATAGGTATCTCACTCGCTGGCTAGTCTTAATACGAAAATTTGTGCGTAATTCAAAATTAAAGTATGTTGGTATCATGAGCTAGCTAGGTTTTGGCCCCTGGGACTTAGTGGAGGAGTCAGTGTGGCCCTTAGGCTAAAATGTTTGGAGACCCCTGGCTTAACTGATTCTAGAAATTGATATTTTCTATGGATATATTTGAAAATTATCATTATCATAATAAATCTTTGAGCAAGACTTATGCCCAACACTGGATAGAAGATAGCTGATGACTATGACGGTAAGGGAATATAATTGAAGTTTTTCTGGATCAATTTAATACTTAAGAGATAGAAGTGCTGCAGATTTTGAGTTAATACGTTGATATGAATAGTGAATTACTATTTTTTTCGGACCAACCAGAAAGATGTTTTTATAGGCCCTAAGTGTTAACCAGACTGGAATCCTATTTTAAAAAATCTGGGTTCCAGTGGGGATCGAACCCGCAACCTCCGGATCGGCAGATAAGTGTCTTACCACCAGGCCACGGAGGTCGTCTGTTGGATCAATATTTTTAGTATGTTGGATCAATAGTTCTAATGCAGTTCTGCGAAAATTCTCTGCAATAATCTTTCATAAGAATATGCAGGCTAATACAATCCAAAGAAACTCGAGGACAGTGGCGGGTATAACATATGGTACACAGTTGGAAGTTAGCGAGTGTATTTTTACAAAGATTATATCGGTACTTGAAAAATACAGCTTCAAGAAAGTAGACTGTAAAAATATTATACTGAAGCTCTTCGTATGATGTTATATTTATTTTATGTTATTGTTTTTGGTTTGAATACCGTTGGAAACCATTAAAAAAACGTTCACATCTGGTTTTCACCCTATAACCATCAACGATTTCCGCGGCCTTATTGATAAAACGAACGCATGTTTCTCAACCTATTGTGGGTTCGATTCCAGATTTTAAATAAATACGCATTTTTTTCTAAAAAAAATCTCAAGTCTGGTTCTCATTTGAAATAATAATAGTAAAAGGACAATTTATATAGCGCCGTTTAGAGAACAAACTCTTCTCAAGGGCGCCCTAAGTCTGGACTCGATCCCACTATTAATTGACAAGTAAAAAAATTTAAAAAATAAATATATAAAAGAGTGTAAATCTTCTCCCTGGCTCCATCCTAACTCATTGTCTGCGAAGACTGTTGGGGTCAGCTCTCCTCGTCCTCAGGTTGTATGCTCTTCTGTCCCGGACTACGTCCCCCAGGCCGTGCCTCTGCATCAGGTTATCTTTTTGCACCACCCATGAATTCTTTGGTCTTCCTCTGGTTGTTATTCGAGGAAGATCCATGGAGATTGCCTGGTTCACAATGTGATCGGGTGCTCTGCGTTCAACGTTCCCATACCATCTCAATCGCCTCTCCTCCATCTTGCTGTTGATGTATGTAACTGTTGATGTTAAAGTGTAAATAAATATAGGTATATTGATAGCAACATAGTATGTACATATTATACTCGTAAATACATTCCGAAATCGCAGATGTATCTAATACATTTAAAAGAAAAGCTATCAAAAAGTCTGGGCTCATCTCATAACATCCCCTGGCCGAGATACACCCCACCAATATTGGACAGCCCGGGCCGCGAGGACACCAGACGTTTTTCAACCCTTACCCTTGTAAATATAGGAAGGTAGTGGCTGCAGCACTTAAAAACTCTACAACACCTTTTTAGTTGGTTGGCCACATGGAAAATAAACTCGCCAGCTTGTACTGTACACAAGGAAAGTGTAATATAATATAAGAAACTCTCACTCGCCTCATCAAACTTAAGAAATAAAAAAAAGACAGCATAAATTACATTGTTTCATAGGATAAAAAATGGTGTACAGTCAAAACTCGGGTCACGAACGCCTCTAGTCACGAACAAATCGGCTTACGAACACAATTTCTGAACAAATTTTGACTCGACCTGCGTACAATGCCTCGGCTCACGAATTAGTTGTAACGGCGCATTACGCATTAGTTGTTCTTAGGTGCGCGCGTTGTGAACATTGTTTGTCGTTGCGTTCGTTGTTCTTGATACATTTTTTTTTCTCTTTATATATTATATATAATATACAGTATATATAAAATATATTTTGCATTAAATTAACCCTCATTATGGCTCTCGAGAAAATGAATTTCGGTTTGCGAACATTTCGGCTCGCGAACGGAATCAAATAACGAATTAAGTTCGTAACCCGAGTTACCACTGTATATCATTTTGGTATTTTAAGAAGCGTCATCTTCAGAAGTCTTCCGATATTCTACAGGAAGCCTGCTCCATGCAATAGGACTAGCATATCTGAAAGTGTGATTAAGATAGCTAGGTTCACCTCAATAAGGCGGTTTACGATCTGAAACTTAGAAGATACCAACGTACTGTGCTGTCCGTTTCAATTCTTACTTAATAAATGTCGACAATGAACAAGTTTTATGTTTAACGGAGTAAAATAAAACCCAAAAGGCCTCCATCCGGGAGGAGGGAGGTAATGGGTACCTCATTCTGTCCACGTGTCACGCCAGTGTGGTGGCGGGAGGGGAGGCCCGAGGAATGAGGAGCGAGAAACGAGGACTGGCATTGATATACGATGGGGCCGTCTAAGCCATAGCACTGTGCCTCGGTTCAACTCACTTTCACCTCGGCTGTAAGTTTGCTATGCACAGCGATACACAGCAACATGTACATGACCCCGTACTTAGAAGACCTCTAGCAATTTTTTCCAATAACTGATTTAAACAGAACACATCAGGAAATCTGTGTGACAAAGGCTTTTAACGGCGAAAGATTATTTTAGAAACAACTTTGATGTATAGGTGTGAATCGTGGACGTCGAAAAATACTTAAAGGAGCCGAATGAATGCTGTAGAAATGCGTGCACTGAGAACAATAAGTAAGGGAATATAAGAAGTTAAAAAATCGTATATTTTGTATAAATAGGTGTATGGATGAGGGAGAAGTGTGATATATGTGTAGAGACAGGGAAGTCTGGCGCTCTGTTCTCTCTGCGTAGTCAAACATGGAAATTACGTGATGGTTTATATCAGGGATGGCCAACAGGTCTATCGCGATCGACCGGTCAATCGGAAAGCAGGTTTTGGTCGATCGAGGCTGTTTTCGTAACTTACAATATGGCGTGCGATGTCGCCAAATCTCATTAAGCGCACTTTTTAATGCAGTGAATTAGTTTATCACGTTTTAATATGTAGATATGTCTACTCCAAATAAATGTTATTGAACAAGTATCTACTCCAAATAAATGTTATTGAACAAGTATCTACTCCAAATAAATGTTATTGAACAAGTATCTACTCCAAATAAATGTTATTGAACAAGTATCTACTCCAAATAAATGTTATTGAACAAGTATCTACTCCAAATAATTGTTATTGAACAAGTATCTACTCCAAATAAATGTTATTGAACAAGTATCTACTCCAAATAAATGTTATTGAACAAGTATCTACTCCAAATAAATGTTATTGAACAAGTATCTTTGAACCAAAATATTACTCGAAAAATATTCTACTTATAACCAAAAAAATATTAAGAATAAATTATATATTTTTCATATCATAATCATCACCATCATGCCATGTCCCTTTTAGGGTAGGCATATATAAAACATCTTCACTTCATTATATACTGGTAAATATCTTTGGCTTCTGCAATGTCGATACACCTCGTTATGGATACTCTCATATTATTAAGGCTTTCCTCGCTTCCCTCTCCCAGGATTTGATTCACTTGGTTGTGCTACGTTTTTCTAGGTATTTTCAAATTTGTATATTATTTGTACAGATTATACTTAAAGTAAAGTTTGGTCGATCTACGTGAAAACATTTATATGACGCACTTTTTGGGATGGCCTTTAGCTCACCAGGCGATTTTGTCTTTATCTCATCTATGGTCGTAAAAACGTGTCCTTTCAATGTCGTCTGCATCTTCGGGAACAGGGAAATGTCGCAAGGGGCATATCGGGTGAATACGGTGGTTGCGGCATCACAACGGAGTTGGTTTTGGCCAAAACTTCGCAAATTAGTAATGAAGTATGAGCTGGTGCATTATCGTGATGCAAAATCCAGTAGGTAGTTGTTTGCCCAGAATTCTGAACGTTTTCTTCGGATTGCATAACCCCAAAAAAATATTTGTCAATTAATTTTTAAATGAAAATGCAAATGTACCAAAATATGTTGTAAATATAATACTTGCCTGTCAAACACAAACTGTCCATCTAATATGGCTGAAAATTGAAATATACATCACAGACAGTGTTTTATTTTTATTTTTATGATTGTGTGCGGTATATTGTGGGATGAATATTTTTGGTCTTTCTGGAGTGATGATGTGTGAGGAGTTTAATTTAGCATGATGTTTCCAGCTGTAATTGAGTGTCACTATTTGTCAGGTTGATGAGAACGTGCAACGGGGTTTTGTTTTTGTGTGATCAAAAATCGGAAAGAAGTATCGATTTATTTTTTCATGCTAAATATCCTCAGTGAGATACAGGCAAATGTCTAGTTTACTGGGTATACGACAAATGAAAGGCAACAAACCCTGATCCATTAAAATTGTATGTCCAAATTAAATTACCTGTTATTTTTTCACATATTATGTATATGTCTTGTCATGTGTAATAATAAATAAATAAATAATAAAATAAAGTGTTGCTAACGTGAGGAAAAAGCTCTTTGATGAGCTCAATCTAAAACAAAGAGCCCGCGAAATTTAAAAATTCTTGTAATTTTTTTGTCAATCTTCGAATGGATTATACTTGATTATAATTGCAATGAAATACGACTACATTACAAGTATATAAAACCATTATATGGAAACAAATATTAAAAAAAACGCAGAAGTTGACAATGCATTTATATTCCGTAAGTAATTTATTTTGTTATGTTTAAAAATGTATCTTTACCATTTAACTCAGAAGCATTTATATTTTGTCCATTTACCATTTAACTCGGAAGCATTTATATTTTGTCCATTTATTTCGAGGAAATGTTTCGTCTTTATTGAAGAAGAAATGATTTAAAAACATAAATAAATAAGTTTCGATATGTATATACATATACGTTGCATTTATCGGAAAAGATAAAATTTTAGTGTCTATAACGGGTGGAATCCATTGTTATATTGCAAAATAGCACGAGGTCGTGAGACCACGAGTTTATTGAAAAAAAGTGAAACTTTAAATATTATTTTCTTAGTTGTGTCGTTCTGCTGATGGATGACACGGGGTTCCTTAGTAGATTTCTTGTGCAATTCTATTAGTCTAGATCCTTGAAGGGCGCAACACTCAATGCGGGCTAGTTAACTTGTCAACTTTTCTCACCGTCCCTTAACACTTTCATTCACCATCAGCTTGTCCAAACTGTCTTTATCTCTTCTTGTGACATATCCAAAATATGAGAGTATTCTCTTTAAATTTAAAGTTTAACATTCTTTGGACAAGTATAAGCAAAACAGAAGAAAATCGTTGGAATTAATTTACCCAAGAGAAACTAAAAGGTCTAGAAAGAAGACATCCTTTTTTGGAGTCTTATCAACGTTTATGGTCATATATGAACACGATACACATATATATTGTCTTGTACGGGGAAATGGTGGGCAAGCGAGGAGTTGGTGGGCAGAGGAAGCGCTATTAGGATAGTCTGCGAGAGTCGCTTACTTTGTGCGGGGTGCCTGAGGACTGGGAGCAGGTGGCTCGGGACCGTGAGGGGTGGAGAGCCGTATGTTCTCGGGCTGATGGCGTCTTAGCGGCTAGATGTGTGAGAAACAGTCTGCGCGCTGCGAACATGCGTCAACATGGCCAGGCGGCTCAGCAGGGTCCATATTTCTGTGACATTTGCGGGAGGGAGTGCGCATCCAGGATTGAGATGTTCTCTCACAAAAGATCACACGATCGATGTGGGAGAACGGTTCAAGACTGACGTTGGAGTGGCGAGGGGATCCTCGACTGCGAGGCCCGGCAATGACGACGAGTCAAATACTGTTTATTTAACTTAATATAACGTTATAACCCTACTGATTTCAAGATTTTTCCCTAATCATCAGGGGAGCACAAACAAGAATGAATTATGTTCGAACTGATACCGATATACGCGTTTTAACGGTAAAAAATGGGTTGGGAATTGTGGGTAGAGAGAGGCAGGAGACAACTTCATCAAGCAGCGTTGATATCTTGGGAGTGTATGTTTTTGACAAATGTTCATCCCAATGCACTCATTTGGATATTTCTAGGGCCTCTAATCTGTCCAATTTATTTCCGTTACTACTGATATGCAATAATTTGGCATCATCGATAAAAAATGTGTGTTTTTCTCGGTGACAATGATTTCAGAACGAACTATTCAAAATAAATCGTGTCCTGCCTACCTCCACTTACAGTCCAATCATGTATATTGCGGAGCCAGGAGATTTGCCTTCTGCCAACACCTCTTCGACCTTCTATTTTGCCTTGGATGACCAGGTGCAGTAATTTGTACTTTGCTCCTCTAAGTACGAGGCATATCCAGAAAGTAAGTGTACTGAATTTTTGTAGGTTACAATTTTTTTTATTTAAACAAAAAAATTACGTGGTTACCGTAGTACATATGTAAGCTATTTTTCGACATAGTCGCCATTCCTCTCAATGCAGGTGGTGAAGCGGGGTATCAACTTTTTGATACCTTCCTCGAAGTAGTTTCCTGCCGGACACTCCGTCCATTTCTCCACCTCCTCCTTTACCTCCTCGTCAGTTGAAAACCTTTTTCCACCCATGTGCAGCTTCAGGGAGGTAAAGAAATAGTAATCGGAATGTGCTAGGTCAGGGGAATAAGCGGGATGGTTCAGGACATCCCATTTAAACGAGGTGAGCAGTTCCTTCGTGGCGTTGGCCGTGTGTGGTCTGGCATTGTGTGTGGTCTTGCCTCTCCTCTTGTTCTGAATCGCCCTCCGCAATTTTTTTAGGGTCTCACAGTATCTTGCAGAGTTGATGGTCTCCCCTTGAGGCATATATTCAATTAAAATTATGCCTTGACAGTCCCAAAACACGGATGCCATGATTTTCTTGGTTGAAATTGTGGTTTTGAACTTTTTGGCGGAGGGTGAAGAGTTGTGACGCCACTGTTGAGACTGCTTTTTGGTTTCAGGCGTGTAGTGTGCAACCCAAGTTTCATCTCCAGTAACGATGGAGCGGAGAAATTCATCTCCATGGAGTTTGCAGCGCCTCAAAAACTCTTGCCTTTTTACAAAATTTCGCACTTGGCGGGAGATTGATTTGACATTTTTCACGAAACGTATTGTCGCGTCGACACTTCTCAACTTACTGACCTCGAACCGGTCTCGTTGCGGAGGGGAAGGATCAGGCTACACGGAAGTGTAGCCAACATGTCGAAAATAAAATCCATCCGGTCGTGAGAGCCTTAGTACACTTACTTTCTGGATACGCCTCGTACATAGCCCAAATAGGACACCTTTTGAATTTTAATATTAGTTAGCAACTCTCTATCAACTTTGGGTCTTTGAAGAACCCTTGTGTTGCTGATCATATATATCCAGGGTATCCTCCGCATTCTCCGGTGCATCCACATTTCGAATGCTTCCAGTCGGTTCATACTACCAAGTTTGAGGGTGTATATGTTTAGAAAAAACATATTTTGTACGAAATCTGTAAAAAACTTGCCAAAAGAAGACGAACTACCAAGAAACCTTTCTTGATTTTCCGATCCGTAATAGTTACGCATTCGGCTTTACCTTTAGTCTAGTATGTGTAGTGTTCATATACCATAATAAATTTTAATAAGACTGAATTTAAAAAATACATTTAATATTTATTCGAGTATTGCGTGTCCCTTTTAGAATATATGGTTAGAAACATGGTCACCATATGATTGGGTAATCATAATTTTATATGGTTTCCGCCATGACCATAATTCCTGCCGAATACTGTCGTCAGTTCAACATTTGGGTCAGCCTAAATTGCTCCACTGATCCAGCATCACGGTGCTATTCCTGATACAGGACATTTGTCTATGGATTTGTTGTTTTTGATGCATTAACTGAGTTATTTATTACTCACATGAAAAAATATGTTTAAAAACTGTTTGTAAATATAAAAATCCTTTATCCTCCATTTAGAATAATGCACGAAATGATAACGTTTTTTTTAATTTAAATGAAGACTTTAGGAAAATCATCAACATCTTCACACAACACATATTTATTTATTTTATTTTATTAACGACACAACAGTGTCTTTATATACATATGAACATGTTATACAAGTACTTAAAATTATTGACAAATAATACAACTTTATCTTAAACTAACATGAAGATACAAAGAGCAGTATTAATAATATATTACAGTCATTGTTTTAAAATTATTTTATAATTATATGTATATTTAAGTTCAATATATGTTATGTATGTTTACCACAAAATATTACCAAACTTCACCAAGCAAACTTACGTAATTGTCGAAGACTTATTTTATAGAGATAAAGAACTCAGATTTGTTTTTAGTGGAACAACGCTTAAATAGTTAGAACAAACATTGGATTTTATGGATAGATCTTGAGATTTAGAAAACACATGTGCTCACTTGTAGAACGAGATGCAAGTTGCTTTGCGGAATCGAAACCTTCCACATGTTGATGCAGGGTTACTCAACTCCAGAGGCAAAATATTGTCCTTAATGTTTCGTTTATACTAGGTTATTTATATTCACCTTTTCCCTTGCCTTATCCCACCCATTTGGTGTCGACTGCTTGATTTTTTTCCACGATTTCTTTCGATCATATCCTCCTCCCCTTTCACATATAGGCTCTTCTGGGTTCTTCCTTCGCGTCCATTTAGAAATTCCCAATTCATGGCTGTGTTTAGTGTAGACCCTTAATCCCGCCATGGCACGTGCCCATATTAACGTAGTCATACTTCCCGGGCTTGATCTACTATTGGCGCCACTTTAATTGTTCCACGAAGTCGTTCATTTCGGATCCCGTCCAATCAAGTGACGCCCAGTGACCACAGTAGTATACGCATCTCCGCGACATGAATAAATTGTTCTTATATTTTCTTTAGATGCCAACACTTGGCTCTATGTAGTATAGCGGGCTGATAACTGTCTTGTAGATCTTATTCGAAAGCGTTATTGGTGGTCTTCTGTCACACATAACCCCCATCGTTTCTCTCCGTTTGTTCCAGCCACTTTCACACAGCACATAACATATATTTTATAAATAATACTGTAATGTATCCCTACCAATGTTAATATGCTAATCTTATCATATACTCTTATCAACTTCCAATAAATATTATAAGTTATCATGCAAACCAACGTTTTAACCATATCTGTACTATGTTATCTAGAACCTTTAAATATTAGTGTAATCACGTGTATGTCAAACTTAACTCAATGTATTACGTTTAAATTTATTATCTTGTTGGCGGTTTACTATCCAAATTCAATAAAGATTTGGTATCACTAAATTGAAGTAAACTGCGAACGAGATAAATCGCCTGATAACCATTTGAACTTAATAATGTAGTTAATCGAAATAATGCAGTTACTAAAATATCGAAATAATGCAGTTAATAATGCGTTAATCGAAATAATGCAGTTTTTAAAATATCGATAACATACCCGAAATATTCCTTTTTAATCTATCGAAGGGTCGTGCGTATGGTTATCTTTGCTTTAAATAGGACGTCATATCAGAGGCAGAATCATTATTCTTAAAGCCACTACGATGTTAACATCATCGTTTTTATTACTTCCACAATACTGTTAATATTATAATTCAATGTTATTCAACGATTATACAAATAAAATTACACAGTTGAAATTCTAAAAGTGTTTTCGTTGCAAAAGGCCATAACAATACCAAGGATTAAAATTCCACTTCTCAGTGTTCATTTGATTTACAGTTCGTCTTGTCAGTAGGCTAGTTAAAATATAACTAATTATACTATAAATTTATATGAAAAAAAACTCAGTTTTCAGTCAATCCAGCTACCATCCTTCTAAACTCTGACAGTGTTGAACAAAATATAACCACACCCGAGATTTCTGAGTATGACAGAATACGGAATGAAGTGATTTAGGAATGAATGTAAACTCAAGGCTTTTTTTTTTTAGCCTGGCGAGTTTTTTGCCATGTGGCAATCTCTTCCAACCAACCAGAAATATGTTTTATAGGCCCTAAGTGTTTACCAGACTGGAATCCTATTTAAAAAAATCTGGGTTCCAGCGGGGATCGAAACCGCAACCTCCGGATCGGCAGACAAGTGTCTTACCACAAGGCTTTTGTGTTGAGTAAGATGAAGAAGATCCACGCTAAGATGTCTTCTTTAATGTCTTCTCTCTTCAATGTCTTTTTCTGCCATCTATTTATTTTCTGTGTTTTTTTTCTCTTCTTCTTATTCTACATGTGCAAGGGTGTGAGCTGAAAAACATCTGGTATCCCCGTGGCTGGGCTCGCCTTTAATTGGTGGGGTGTATCTTAGCCGGGTGGATGTTATTAGATGAGCCCATACATTTTGATAGCTTCTGTCTTTAATGTATTATCTGCAATTTATGTGTTCTTGAAGTATATTTAAATGTGTTTTGTACATACTTTGCTGCTATCAATAAACCTATATTTATTTATTTATTATTCATAGATGCTTTGGACAGGTGGAACGGATGAATGAAAAAAGACTAACAAAACAAATATACAGTAAAAATGTGAGTGTAAGTCGTGATTTAGGAAAACCAAGGAAAGTATTGTTTGATCAAGTATACAATATTTTGAAAGAAATAATTGTAGGTACAAGTCAGAGATATCGTAGTTGCTTTATGGATGTAAAAGATGCGAAATATATGTGTCACGTGTGAAAGTCTGGTGTTCTTTCATTTATGCCTACCTCGATAGGGAGAGAAACCGTGGATTTTTTTTGACGGTTAAGGGAGAATCTAGCCCACTACTCTCCAGTATTAGAAGATTAACACCGTACCAACAAGATCACGTATATCGTCAAAAGAAGTGTAATACGGTGGTTTATTTCAGAATAATTGGAGAAAATATCTTAAAATCACTATCGAAATAATGCAGTTACTTAAATATCGAAATGAAGTTACTAAAATGTAGTTACTAAAATATCGAAAAAAATTGCAGTTACTAAAATATCGAAATAATGCAGTTAATCGAAATAATGCAATTAATCGAAACAATGCAGTTAATCGAAATAATTCAGTTACTAAAATATCGAAATGAAGTTACTAAAACGCAGTTACTAAAGTATCCAAAAAAATTTGCAGTTACTATAATATCGAAATAATGCAGTTAATTGAAATAATGCAGTTACTAAAATATCGAAATGCAGTACTAAAATGCAGTTACTAAAATATCGAAAAAAAAAATGCAGTTACTAAAATATCGAAAAAAAAAATGCAGTTACTAAAATATCGAAATAATGCAGTTACTAAAATATCGAAATGCAGTCACTAAAATTCAGTTACTACAATGCAGTTACTAAAATATCGAAGAAAATTGCAGTTACTAAAATATCGAAATAATGCAGTTAATAATGTAGTTAATCGAAATAATGCAGTTACTAAAATATCGAAACGAAGTTACTAAAATGTAGTTACTAAAATATCGAAAAAATTTGCAGTTACTAAAATATCGAAATAATGCAGTTAATCGAAATAATGCAATTAATCGAAACAATGCAGTTAATCGAAATAATTCAGTTACTAAAATATCGAAATGAAGTTACTAAAACGCAGTTACTAAAGTATCCAAAAAAATTTGCAGTTACTATAATATCGAAATAATGCAGTTAATTGAAATAATGCAGTTACTAAAATATCGAAATGCAGTACTAAAATGCAGTTACTAAAATATCGAAAAAAAAAATGCAGTTACTAAAATATCGAAATAATGCAGTTACTAAAATATCGAAATGCAGTCACTAAAATGCAGTTACTACAATGCAGTTACTAAAATATCGAAGAAAATTGCAGTTACTAAAATATCGAAATAATGCAGTTAATAATGTAGTTAATCGAAATAATGCAGTTACTAAAATATCGAAATGCAGTTACTAAAATATCGAAAAAATTTGCAGTTACTAAAATATCGAAATAATGCAATTACTAAAATATCGAAAAAAAAAATACTAAAAGACGCCAAAAAAAACTGATATTAAAAAACATTTTCGAATAACTGCAAAATATACCATCATACTTCAATCTAACGATTCGAGAAAGCAAGAAAGAATTGGGACTAAAAAACGAGGCGCATTTTAAGGAGATTCAATGATTAGATTTCGATGGTTGCTGAATGCATTTGACATAAATATTTGATAGACTAATCATTTTGGATTATATTTCTCAAGAGAGATCGCTTGATCACCAACTGCGTCAGCGAGTCCGTCCGTACAAGGCACATAAAGAAGAAAATGCGCTAGTTTGCGGTTGGAATCAATAGCACGTTAGTATTTTTATCACCTTCAATTTTATTGGTTGGTCACATAAATTATGTCCGATATATGAGACCGCGTCTAAAATATAGTTCGATAATAATCAATTTTGGAAAAGTGCATGTTACTTAGACATCTTGTTTCATAAGGCTACGAAATATCTTGATGAAAGTTTTGTACATAAGTAAAAGGCTATTTATTTTCCAGTCCAGGGTTGCGGCTTCAATTTACGAGGGTCATCCAGAAAGTAAAGTTACAACATTAATGTAGGATCGAAAAATGCTTGTATTTCATTGAAATTCACAGGATACTTCACAAATACGAGTATATTAAACTATTTTTCAACGTAATTACGGTCGAGATCGAGACATTTCTGTAGTCTGGGCACCAGCTTTTGTATGCCAGTGTCATAGACCTCCGCCGCCAGCTCTTTCAGCCACTTCTTCACAGCTTCCTCGACCTCCTGATCGTTGGAAATTTTTTAAGGTGTAGTAACAGACCCATGTATCATCCCCCGTCACGATAGAGTCCAGAAAAGCTTCTCCCTCCTGTGCAAAACGATCCAAAAATTCACGCGCGGCGGTCACGCGATTTTGACGGTGCTCCGGTGTGAGCATTCTGGGCACCCAACTCGCACACAATCTCTTGTAACCAAATTTTTCCGACACAATATTACCAAGGAGACTTCGAGAAATGTCAGGAAATTCTTCGTGAAGGTCATCAAGTGTCACACGCCGGTCATTTCACACTTATTCTTCAATTTTTTGCACAAGTTCGTCAGAAATCACTGCCTTGCCTCGTCGTGAGTATCAGTACGGCCTTCTCTGAACAACCTAACCCACTTCGTGACATGTTGTCTACTCATCACATCACTACCATAAACTTTCATGAGCTTCAAATGGATATTCGCGGCGGTATTGTTCTGCAAAGTCAAAAAACGGATGACCGCGCGGATCTCGCACAGACGAGAGGTGGCGGGAGCGTGTGACGACCTCTCCATCGGAAGAATTTATTGTGGCTGAAAAAAATGGCCGACAAACACGCGGGACCAAACAAACTGACCGTTAGGGTCTCGCCTACACGCCAGATGTGCCAACTTCGAAATGAAAAAAATCCCCTGGCCTCAGAAGCCCTTGTAACCTTAGTTTCTGGATGACCCTCGTACATTGATACTCGTACCTATTTAAGAAAAAAAGTTTTAAGTATGGTTTTCATAAAATACTTGTTTACCATATACAGGTGGCCCTCGACTTTCGCACATTTTAGCGCAAATCGTTATTTCGCACATTGTTTAAAATTCAATATTTTGAATAATTTTTATCGATAATGCAAAAATTGTTCGCTTACATGCTGTTGCTCCCACTTTTTTGGAAGAACTATAATATATGGAACGCAATAAACAATATTGGAGACTCGTGGGCTGAAATAAAAGAGTCAACAATGAAAGGTTCCTGGAAACAATTATGCGCACAAATGATGAGTGATTTTATAAATTCTGAAGAAACTCTGGAAACTATCACAGATGAAATAGTTAGCCTAATGAATGAACTAAACTTGGACGTCAACAATGAAGATGTTAATTCTTTGATTGAATCTCACTCAGTATCTCTGTCAAATGAATACTTAATTGAGCAACAAGAGTTAAATGAAATACACAATGAAAGTGAGGAAGAAGTAGCTGATAAAATCGTCAAGACTTTGACAATAAAAAATATGAATGAATCCTTCATGCATCTTGACAATTTTTTGACTATCATGGAAGTATGCGATCCCAATGGAGAACGTATATCTCAAGTACGTAGGGCGATTGAGAAAGACACAGCATGTTATAGAACTCTTTATCAAGAAAAGAAAAAGGTGGTATTCAACTAACTCTTGACAAGTTTATAAAGAAAACATCTGAAAACACTTAAACACGTCTCGTTAACCTAATTGAATATATTGATAAATAAATGATTTTGAATATATTATTGATAAATAAATATTATTATTGATAAATAAATACTTTAAAATACACTTTTTGATGTTTTTTTATACATCCCTCTACTTTCGAACATTCAACATTCGCACACATTTTCAGAAACCAATTATGCGCGAAATTCGAGGGCCGTTTGTAGTAATTTAATTCGCTAGGTTGTACTATATACGACGAGACATGTTATAGCAACTAGACTATGGAGGTCATCAACAATTATGATTTGTTTTATACGACTTCCAATAGTAACATTTATAACTAATTTGCCTTTTATTTTTCTTCCTTCATTCATTTAAAATGTTTCATCCCTTCATTCAGTTAAAATTAATTATTTTTAAAATATATCGATCTCATACGACCAGTTTAATTTATAATAATAAAAAGTTTAATTTATAACAATTTATATAGCGCCGTTTAGAGAGAAAACTCTCCCCGAAGGCGCTCCAACTCGGGACTTACACCCACTATTATTGACAGATTAAAAATATGACAAAATAAATAAACATAAGTTGAGTGTAAGGGTACAAAAGTAGTGACTAGGGCCATTAGGAAAGGCACTAAAGAAAAACATATTTAGTAGGAAAAATCTTACAAAGAATCAATTATAGATATTCCGATATGTGATAGTAGTAATAAATTCGGGTTAAAAACCTTTCCCTTCCTGCGCTAAAAAAATCCGCCCATTCCGGTACTGTGTATTCAATGCACATCAATCAATACACATGTAAAAATGAGCGATTTAAAATCGGAAAAATAAGAATATTCATAGCCAATCGTTTAAATTAATAAAATTTGAAGTAAAAAGTCAATAGAAATTTAATTGCTGAAAACATGAAAAAAACATCGGCCGACGTTCACAAAACGGGCGAAGCGACCACCTCGAATGGCTGACCGAAAGCTACTGAAGCGAGATAAGCGAGCGAACTGAGATTCTATTTCTTGCGTTCCCATATACCGAAGTAGAGTGAGAGTGAGACGTGAATAGCGTCGCTTCCTCACCCATAGCGACTTTTGAGAATGAATATACCTACGTCACACACTGGCACACGTTTGATTGTATTGGTGAACATATTCCCGATTTTCACAAAATATCTCTGATGTGGCCGATAAGTGCTAATTATTATTAATATTATTTTTTCATTCAATGCGTAAATGCATTACGGAGGAATATCTAAAATCTGAACCCAGTATTTATTATATTTATAGAGATATTAAAGTTTTTAGAAGCAATGTGTATTAGTTACACATCACAGGACAGGAAGGGTTAAATGTAATGTAGTGTACTATACGAGTATGTCTGTCGTCATTGATGACCTAAGTTAAACAAGTTCTTCGTCTTATTTTCTACCATCCTTCTATCGACGTTTGCAATCATCATGGCCATCATTATACCATCCGCTTTTAACAAGTTTTAATGCGTTATTATTATCTTGAGAAACTAACTCTAGGGGAGGTTTTCATAATCATATAACAAGCATCTTTCAAAATGCAGTTCTAAATATTTTCTTCCACACGTACATACTTCTTTGACCTAGATGGTAAGAGTCTTTCAACCCAGGGATTCCAGGTTTGAGCGCGATGGAACACAACCATTAAACGGTTTTACTCTGGTTTTCACTAAATACCTCTTAAAAATATTTCTGCCTTTTATCAACAAGGCAATAAACTCCAAACTACTTTATATAACAAACGAGGAAAAATAATACATTACTTTTTTATGTAATCACTGCTCCTTGACTTCTTTGATCGATCTTTGTCTGCCTCAAATTGATTGAGATATGTGTGGCCTGTGGGATCACTTGAAGACAACCCTTTTTTGGAAGTCTCATCAAATTTTATGATTATACATATATGAACACTTTATGCATACACTCACTACACACCTACCTACATGTATGTACATAAAATAATGCGTTCAAATCCTGAGGTAGTAGTGCTTTTGAGGAGACTGCAATAACTATACAAAATCTATTCAATTTTTATAATATTTTTTCTTAGTTTTTCTTTACGCTTTTCTATCCTAGTCCACGTTATGACTCTCTCATCCATCCAATTGTTAATTTTTTATTTGGTCTGTCTTCGATTGATTTTAATCACAGGTATCAGGAGCACATGACAGAGAGAGGATATACGAATCGAGCATTCGCGTTCTTTATGATTCCAAGTAATGAACTCCATGCATTTTAATCAACAGTCTACTTTCTGTTCTGTACTGATATATTCAAAGCAACTTTATCAAAAACTATTATCGTACCATGTGAATATATAATTAAGCAAGAAAAGAATAAAATAACCCTTTTTGTAACATACTATACTTTTCCTTGGGTATTACAAAATTGTGTGGAGTTTCAAATATCCCCGTATCCAAAGATGAAATAAAATTTTCGTCAGTTCATAACTACATAGTCGCAAAAAGAATTTTTTAAATACTGATATTTTATATTTTGACCAAAGTGCTTTAACTTTTTTGATGAGTGGCTTTATTTTAGCGTTTAGACTGCCTTTAAGTGTGTTGATGGCGCATAGTGATGGGAAAATGTCGGGCTCCAGTAAATTAAACTGAACTGGAAACTAGTTTTGTTTCCCGCCGGTTCACAATATATATTGGTGTATTATGTATGGGAATAGAGGGGGGACGGAGCGGGTTATATTATTGAAATGGTTACGAGGGTATATTGTTGAAATCGAATGGGAGAAATATTATTACTTTCTGTTTGCCTGTTATACGATTTGCTGAAATGAAGGGAAAAATTGTAAATAAAGCTTTTTTTCCCTTATTATTTAATTTATAAGTTTGTTTATTCAATTCAAATTAATATTTTTACAATATTAAATATATACATCATTAAGACATCTCCCTGTCGAGGTAGGCGAGGTGGACAGCACTGGGCTGAAAAACATCTGATGTTCTCGCGGCCGGTCTCGCCCTAAATTGGTGGGGTGTATCTCGACTGGGGGATTGTTATGGTATGAACCCAGACCTTTTGAAAGCTTCTCTCTTAAATAAATGTTCTGCTATTTATCTTTATATAGTAGACGTTTTATAGGATTGAAAAAAATGTCCAGCAGTAAAACGGTTAAGTAGTATGTGCGATTTTGGAATGTGTTTGTTTATACAATGTTGCTATCAACAAACCTATATTTAATTTATTTATTTTGTTACATCGTTCTTTCACCTTGTCTACATTAATACATTTTCTCATACAACTACTATAACTTCTCTTACTTATAACATTGCCTTCTTACAAGATATTCACTTGATCCAACAACAGTTTCTATTAATTTCAAGTCTGTAACAAAACGTGTTTCATTCCTGATTTTTTTTCCCTCTTCACCATCCTTACCTTTTCTTTTGATTGATGATATCTCACTTTTATTTTTACTATGTATATTGTTCATATATTTTGTATAGATTAATATTCATTTGAATATTTTTTTTGCGACAGTGTAACTTCCTCTATTTGCTTTTGCCTGGTTGGTAGCCACTTGGCAATAAGCCCGCTAAATTGTTTTATAATTTTATAACAGGGCTGTGGAGTCGGATGAAAATTTACCGACTCCGACTCCGGCTTTATTTTATACTCCGACACCGACTCCGACTCCAACTCTTGACTCTGACTTCAATTTTTATTTTATTTTATAATTTACTGCGTCTACCTAATGTATTTATATTGACTTATTAATAATGGATACAGGTATAAATTAAAAATTAATTATATTCGTACACAAATGAAACAATTTTATAAAAAAATATATAAACAATACGCATTAAGCAATATCTTCACACTAAAATAATATTAAAAATATATATTAATATTTAAAAAAAGAATTAAATTAAACTTTTAAAATAATTAGAAAAACAACACAGGTAGGTATTAAAAAAAATAAGAAAACACTTTAAAATAAAATAAAAAAGTTGCTTCATTTGTTTTCATACGTTAACTAAATCTTATTTATATTGTTTATTATTTTTTTGATTCAATATTGAATAGAACACAAGATAAGATTTTTGAAAGTAAATATACTTTATATAAATCTTATTTCCTATTCGTGGTCTAAATGGAATTAGATCTCAAAATAAGTCTCAAAAGAAGCTCTTAACTTGTGTAGGTGGTAAGTGGTAAGGCCGTGACGGTCAGCGCTGAATCTTGAATAATGTCAGGATATCGCAGTATTGCTGTTTTTATATCTAATTTTGTAAAAACTGTAAACTGAACGTAATCCCCTTTTGGGGTTTATTGCGATTATAAAAGTCTGCATAGTATCAGGCATGAAACGATGAGAGGTTAACTGGTTAACACATACCGTAACGTTATTCATTAAAGAAAATGTTAAAATAATTAAACGGAGTCGGAGTCGGTCGATTTTTTATGACTCCGACTCCGCCTAAAATGTTCCGACTCCACGACTCCGGCTCCGACTCCGACTCCACAGCCCTGTTTTATAATGAAGTGGTAAATAAATACATGAATAGATTCCTTGGTGCTTCTATAACGACTGGCCATACGGGGTGAAACACATTATGAGTATATTCATTTAATTAATACCTCAGGAAGTAGGTCATTGTTAGAAAACCAGGCGACATTTTTAGAGCTCATATCTCTAGTCAGTAAAACAAATAACACTCATAAATTTCCCTGTTTTTAACCTTTCCCTTCCTGTGCTTAAAAAAATCCACCCGTTCCGGTGCTGTGTATTCAATACATATCAATACATATGTAGAAATTTGCGATTTAAAATCGGAAAAATAAGAATATTCATAGTCAATGGCTTAAATTAATTAAATTTGAAGTCAAAAGTGATAATAATTGAAATTTAATTGCTGAAAACACGAAAAAAACATCGGACGACGTTCACAAAACGGATGGAGCGACCACCTCGAACGAAAGCCGGTTGGCTACTGAAAAGAGAGAAGCGACCGAACTGAAATTCTATTCTTTGCGTTCCCATATACCGAAGTAGAGTGAGAGTGAGACGTGAATAGCGTCGCTTCCTCACCCATAGCGGTTTTTTAGAATGAACATTCTATGTCACACAATTTTGATTGTATTGGTGAATTTATTACCGATTTTCACAAAATATCTCTGATGTGGCCGATATGTGATAATTATTATTAATATTATTTTTTCATTCAATGCGTAAATGTATTACGGAGGAATACCTAAAATCTGAACCCAGTATTTATTATATTTATAGAGATATTAAAGTTTTTAGAAGCAATGTGTACTAGTTACACATCACAAGGAAGGAAGGGTTAATATGGCTGCTGTAGGACAAGAGGTTTTGATTATGTGCCTCAATAAACAAAGAGTCAAAAGGGATATCAAATGGCGAGTACCGACAGGAAACAATGTCAATTGAGCACTATAATGGGACAGTATAAAAATCTGCTTAAATGATGGTAGTCCACATTGGTGTCAATTTTGATGTGTAGAAGCGAAACGTGGACATGCAAAAATACTAAGATGAGTCAAATAAATACAACATAAATGCGTGCATCGAGAAGAATACATGTAGTGACAATGTATGACAGAATACGAAATGAAGTGATAATGAATGAATATGAATTTAAGACTGATGTGTTAAGTAAGCAGGCTGAGATGGTTTGGGCGAGTAGAACGAATAAATGAAGAAAGATTCATAATTAGATGTACACTACAATGTAAATGTGAGTAGAAGGCATGGTTGAAGAAAATATGGTTTGATCAAGTAAAGGTATTAAGGAAAGGAAACGTATATGTAAAAAGTCAGAGAAATCATAGAAGTTGTAAGAGAAAGTATATGGATGGGGAAGAGGCTAAAAATATGTGTCGAGATAGGAAAGTCTGGCGAACTGTCGTCTCTGCTTATCCCGGCAGAAAAATGTTAATCGTGTGTGACTAGCATTAATTGAAACTGTGATAACATAGTTTGTATTTTGTACGATGTTGGATCAGTCATAATAAACTTCATAATTTCCCTTACAAATCGATGGAAAGATTGTGTTTCCTATCAAAACATCAAATAGCTGGTGACATGTTAAATCAAGATACGAGTACATAAGTTGTAAACCATACGATATTTTCATACGAATATTTTTACGATGATGGATCAGTCATAATAAACTTCATAATTTCCCTCAAATATCGATGAAAAGATTGTGTTTGCTATCAAAACATCAAATAGCTGGTGACATGTTAAATCAAGATACATAAGTTGTAAACCATACGATATTTTCATACGAATATTTTTACGATGATGGATCAGTCATAATAAACTTCATAATTTCCCTCAAATATCGATAAAAAGATTGTGTTTGCTATCAAAACATCAAATAGCTGGTGACATGTTAAATCAAGATACATAAGTTGTAAACCATACGATATTTTCATACGAATATTTTAACGATGATGGATCAGTCATAATAAATTTCCCTCAAAAATCAATGGAAAGATTGTGTTTGCTATCAAAACATCAAATAGCTGGTGACATGTTAAATCAAGATATATAAGTTGTAAACCATACGATATTTTCATACGAATATTTTAACGACGATGGATCAGTCATAATAAACTTCATAATTTCCCTCAAAAATCGATGAAAAGATTGTGTTTGTTATCAAAACATCAAATAGCTGGTGACTTGTTAAATTAAGATACAAAAGTTGTAAACCATACGATATTTTCATACGAATATTTTAACGATGATGGATCAGTCATAACAAACTTCATTATTTCCCTCAAAAATCAATGGAAAGATTGTGTTTGCTATCAAAACATCAAATAGCTGGTGACATGTTAAATCAATATACTCGTACATAAGTTGTAAACCATACGATATTTTCATACGAATATTTTAACGATGATGGATCAGTCATAATAAACTTCATAATTTCCCTCAAAAATCAATGGAAAGATTGTGTTTGCTATCAAAACATCAAATAGCTGGTGACATGTTAAATCAAGATACAAAAGCTGTAAACCATACGATATTTTCATACGAATATTTTAACGATGATGGATCAGTCATAATAAACTTCATAATTTCCCTCAAAAATCAATGGAAAGATTGTGTTTGCTATCAAAACATCAAATAGCTGGTGACATGTTAAATCAAGGTACAAAAATTGTAAACCATACGATATTTTCATACGAATATTTTTACGATGATGGATCAGTCATAATAAACTTCATAATTTCCCTTACAAATCGATGGAAAGATTGTGTTTGTTATCAAAACATCAAACAGCTGGTGACTTGTTAAATCAAGATACAAAAGTTGTAAACCATACGATATTTTCATACGAATATTTTTACGATGATGGATCAGTCATAATAAACTTCATAATTTCCCTTACAAATCGATGGAAAGATTGTGTTTGTTATCAAAACATCAAACAGCTGGTGACTTGTTAAATCAAGATACAAAAGTTGTAAACCATACGATATTTTCATACGAATATTTTTACGATGATGGATCAGTCATAATAAACTTCATAATTTCCCTCAAAAATCAATGGAAAGATTGTGTTTGCTATCAAAACATCAAATAGCTGGTGACATGTTAAATCAAGGTACAAAAATTGTAAACCATACGATATTTTCATACGAATATTTTTACGATGATGGATCAGTCATAATAAACTTCATAATTTCCCTTACAAATCGATGGAAAGATTGTGTTTGTTATCAAAACATCAAACAGCTGGTGACTTGTTAAATCAAGATACAAAAGTTGTAAACCATACGATATTTTCATACGAATATTTTTACGATGATGGATCAGTCATAATAAACTTCATAATTTCCCTTACAAATCGATGGAAAGATTGTGTTTGTTATCAAAACATCAAACAGCTGGTGACTTGTTAAATCAAGATACAAAAGTTGTAAACCATACGATATTTTCATACGAATATTTTTACGATGATGGATCAGTCATAATAAACTTCATAATTTCCCTTACAAATCGATGGAAAGATTGTGTTTCCTATCAAAACATCAAATAGCTGGTGACTTGTTAAATCAAGATACAAAAGTTGTAAACCATACGATATTTTCATACGAATATTTTAACAATGATGGATCAGTCATAACAAACTTCATTATTTCCCTCAAAAATCAATGGAAAGATTGTGTTTGCTATCAAAACATCAAATAGCTGGGGACATGTTAAATCAATATACTCGTACATAAGTTGTAAACCATACGATATTTTCATACGAATATTTTAACGATGATGGATCAGTCATAATAAACTTCATTATTTCCCTCAAAAATCAATGGAAAGATTGTGTTTCCTATCAAATAGCTGTTGACATGTTAAATCAAGATATAAAAGCTGTAAACCATACGATATTTTCATACGAATATTTTAACGATGATGGATCAGTCATAACAAACTTCATTATTTCCCTCAAAAATCAATGGAAAGATTGTGTTTGCTATCAAAACATCAAATAGCTGGTGACATGTTAAATCAATATACTCGTACATAAGTTGTAAACCATACGATATTTTCATACGAATATTTTAACGATGATGGATCAGTTATAATAAACTTCATTATTTCCCTCGAAAATCAATGGAAAGATTGTGTTTCCTATCAAATAGCTGGTGACATGTTAAATCAAGATACAAAAGCTGTAAACAATACGATATTTACATTCAAATATTTCCACAAATATTTCCACAAAAACCAACTTCACCAAGAATAAATGGAACAAGTTTAAACCAACCGGAGCTACATTTTTAAACATGGTACACATTTCCAAACATCATAATTTATTTATAATTCTCCCTTCTTTGTGTTCAGCTCGCATTCCTTCTCCTGGTAACAAATTGGTATGTCCCATCACCTCTTGCGCTGGTGCGCAGCACATTCCGATCGTTCTCCTACTTCTTGGAATGTGCCCAGAGATGTGACAGCACAACGACTATACTGAATGTGTTACAGCTGAGGACTGAGTAACTGGAGATTGGTGACCTCATCCTAACACCTAATTGGAATATGTAATCAGAATGGGATGGACACGTGACACGCACGGGAGAACGAGGCAATCACTAATAAAGTAATTTAATTTTTTTCCAAAATAATAGTTCTATAATGTTGTTTATAGTTAAGGCATTAACATTGTGGAGGTTTAAAGACATTGTAATTTATTTTTTATCAAACACTGTTTATTCCACTTTTTTATGACGGTATAACCCTACCGGTTTCAAAGCTTTCACCTCATCTTCAGGGGAGTCTTCATAAAAAAGTGGAATAAACAGTGTTTGATAAAAATAAATTACAATAGTTCTAGAAATATGAGAATAGTATATTTTTTTAATAGTAATAACGTTGCAAAATCAAAATGAATGATACATCCATACATACCATCAGGCCATCTCCTTATCGGGCTAGGCAGAGAAGACTGAGTGACAGACGTTTCTATCTCGACACACATCCTCTGTCTTTTCTACATTCATACACTTTCTCATACAATTCCAACGATTTCTTTGATTTTTAACATTTTTTCTTTCAAAATATCATCCATTTGATCCAACCATACTTTCTCAGTCTTCCTCTATCATACATTTCACTCAAATTGCAAAACATCATGTTTCTATGACAGAAATACAGTTTATTTATTGATGTTGATGTATATTTTTTTACAGATTTGTGGATCGCCATCTTAGTGCTCGAATACATAATGAAGTGATAAAGGATGAATGTGAGTGAACATAAGACTGATGTGTTGAGTAAGATGAAGAAGGACACTCTAAGATGGTTTGTGCATGTAGAACGAATGAATGAAAAAAGACAAACGAAACAAATGTATAGTACGAATATGAGTGAGAGACGTGGAAGAGGACGTTGAAGGAAACAATGTCAAAATATCATTCACTTGGTTGGATTAAATTAATATTTTGAAAGAAGAAAGAGTTATTTGTAAAAGTGTATGAATGTAGAAGAGGCGAAGAATGTCAAGATAGGAAAATCAACGCTCTGTCCTCTCTGCGTACTCCGCAGGGTTATGGCGTGATGGTATGTGTCTATAATTTTTGTTTAGTACCACTATGTACTGACATTCTTTTGATGGAAAACGAGTTCAAAGCCGAGTGGCACATCTTCTCAAGAAGAAGCACGCACCTTATTTTGTCGTCAGTTTTATTGTCAAGTGACATTCTTTTCCAATCAATCATTCATATATTTTACAATCAACCGTTCATTTGTTTTACAATCAACCGTTCATTTGTTTTACAATCAACCATTCATTTGTTTTACAATCAACCATTCATTTGTTTTACAATCAACCGTTCATTTGTTTTACAATCAACCGTTCATTTGTTTTAACAAAGAGTAGAAGCTGGATGATTTACGTGTTTTATCTAGTCAATAATGAAATACCAAAATAAGAAAACCCAAAAATAAACAAGCAAAAAAAAAAAATACAAATTTAATAATATTGCTAGGGTAAAGGAAAGGGGTATTGAGAAAAAAGGATGATATAAAACCAGGACGTCATTGTCTTTTCCTACTAAGTTCAAGTCTCACTCAGATTGTAGTAAATCACTTTATATAACTGTAGGCTAGTTTATTTATTTATTTAATTAATTTACGACATAACAGTGCATTTTACAAACAAATTCACATAGTTAATACAAATACTGATATAGTATAAATAGGCCAAAGCACGTACGACGGTTGTCGCCAAAGAAAGAATACGAGAATTGAATTTTGAATTCAAGAGAGCGAGAGAGGAGTACTTGGATTCTCTCCGAAAGTAACTCGAAATTTGAATCTCGGTGGGTCCGTGATAAATGAAAAGATGGAAATTATACTGAACGAATTTTAAATACCTAGCTAACAATTTCTGAACCGGTGTAAAAGGGGACGATGTATAAATGATATATCGATCGTCCAGTAAGTTGCCAATATATTTTATCAAGAGATGTTGATAAAATCTATTGGCAAAATATATAAAACTTGGGCAAAAATTAATAGTATTTGATTTATTGTGACGATTATAATATTGGTTTTCTCATTATCTCAAAACAGGTTATTTGGAGTTGTCTGAGTAATGAACTGGACGATCGATATATACACAAATTCTACATTTATGAATATATATTTTCATAAATGTAGAATTCGTTTTACTTCCGTGAATATTTCACGGGTTGCAACTAGTATGTGAATTATTGACAAAATTACAAAACTTTCAAACGAACATGAACATACGTTAATTCCTTGGCAAATAAAATATGTTCCACCAGTTGTCCCCTATATGATGTTTCAAAGCTAGCAACGGATCTTTTAAATAAAATGAAACATGATATTTGGCACTAATGGTCGTTGGATTAGGATATGACTGAAATGTATAATATAATATAAGGGCTTTATATATAAATCAATCAAACAATCTATCCCTTTGAAACCATGGTTAAATATAATAAGAATGAACAAGATGGAAGTGTCTGTCGTGTGTCGTTTGCAGACGGGCCACTGCGTGGTGGCTAGTCATCTTTATATAATGGGTTTTAAGTAGAATCGTATGTTAGTACAGTATCCGGCGGTAAGTAATACACATCGGGCTTAAGAAAGAGACTGTCAGCCATAATCGGCTAACTTCGACTTTATAGACCGTCGTCTCTGTCATTCATACACGTGTTCCGTCGCGATTTGTCAGTCAATCGTGCAACAGAGACGACGCTCTACAAAGCCGAAGTTAGCCAATCATGGTCGACAGTCTCTTTCTTAAGCCCGATGTGTATTACTTACCGCCGGGTACTGTACGTTACTTGGATGTTATAGAGGAACAGCTGGACAAATTACAGCGTCTTCAAAATGTGTGTCTAAGATTTATTTTTAACCTACGAAAGTACGATCATATAACTTCATACCAGAAGGCATTGAACTGGTCGAAGAAATAGACGCCATACTGTTTCTATTGTAATTCACATACTGTCTCTATTGTATAATATCCTTAACTGGCCCGCCGCACCCTCTTATCTTGCCGAAAATTTTCAGCGTCTTTCGAATCATGGATTAGCGCTACGCTCAAACAGAGATTGTTTATTGGCCTTTCCAGTTCACCATTCCTCTTTCTTTACGTCGTCCTTTACTGTCCATGCAGTGAGACTCTGGAATCAGTTACAAACCAACATAAGACTCGCTCCGTCTTTGGCATGCTTTAAGAAGCGACTGAGAAACCTCTTAATTTCTAGTCAGTAAAATAACGTGTTTAATTCCTGATTTTTCTTTTCCTTTCCTCTCCACCATCCCTTCCTTTCCTTTTGATTGATGATATCTCACTTTATATGAAAAATAATGTTCGGGTGATTGTCCGTCTTTGTGGGATTCGTAGGCATGTACTTCACGTATATATTTATGAATTTCGTGAGGATGGATAGTAATTTGAATGATTTATGCGACCACATAACTTGCTTTATTAACTTTTGTCTGGTTGGTTGGAAGAGATTGCCGTCTGACAATAAGCCCGCCAGATTGTATTTGCAATAAAAGTGTTAAATAAATAAAATAGAATCCTGGCTGCGAGTATGGTTTGAATGATCAAACTATAGACAATATATTTTTCAGTTGTCCTTTGCGGGACAGATTTGATTTACAAAAAGCCACATCTTTATCGCGTCTTTTCCACTTATAGATCGATTGTTAAATTTTTTAAGCTTAATCAGTTGACACTTTAAATTGTCTAGAATTGTCATTAAAAAAATATTTTGTTACGAGTACATTGACTCATATAATTGCATAATAATTTGAATTTGATGGCACAAATCATCTTAGTGTGGGTGGATTGCCTATAAAAAGAACACGAAGACACAAAAAACAGTAGTTATAATTACAAAGTAATTTATTAAATTAATTTTATATTTATAAATTATGTATGCTTATTTAAATTCAACATTTACGAGTATTAGCTGGGACGACCAAGGTCTGAGTGAATGTGATGGAATACAAGTAGCCTGAACGAGTGGACTTGTTTTTGCTGAATAGTTAGTGTAAGAATTGTTATCTAGTTATAAGTAGTATGTAGGTGTTAATTATTTCTAAGATCTCATATATTAAGATTGAATAAATAAAATAAAATGATATGTAGGAAAATAAGATAAAGTAAGTTCATAAATTATAACATATAATTAAGATTAGTTAAGTAATAAATTTGTATATAGGTATAGCCTTGACAAATGTTTGTACAATAATTTACTTTGTTTAATAAAAAAAAAAAAAAACATTTACGAGTATATTGCAAAATATTAGCAAATTTAGCAAAAGAGACTTACGTAACTGTTGGACACATATTTTATAGGGGAAACAGTTGTTTGATTCAATTGTTCCATCAATACGTTAGTTCCATAAATACGTTAGTTCAATCAATATGTTAGTTCCATCAATAAGCTTGTTAATAAGAATACTATTTGTCCATACTCTAAATAGTGTTCCAGGACATCGTATCACACTACCTTTTCATTTAAAGTAACATATCCTTGAACAGAGAGAAATGAAATATTTGAAATTTTTGATTCACCATCCCGGAAGAGTAACAGCAAATGCCTGCCGGTTCTCGTGTCGGCTAAACATAGCAATGATTTCATGCCGCGAACTGAGAAAAAGGATCTTAAATGATTTACATACTGCGGCCGACATGATTATTAGTTGGAATCACATTCATCATGGACCACCGAGATATTCATCTGGCTGGACTGTATCAAATTAAATTGTATACTGGAAGCTAGACACTATTTAATATATTGTATTTTTATATTAGATGTTACCATAAGTTGTGTGCGTTTTTTTTTCAATTTAAAAATAAGCACCAAAAGTAAAACAAAATGGTAAAGGTAATACGTCATTCGAAAGAAAATTTTCTGCTCTACAATATATTGTGTTTGCTTTTACGTTACATATATTATTTAATTTGATTACAAGCCTTCAAAATGGAATGTCAAGTAGACGAAAGTGAGCATTTTCGACACCTCCTTCTGTTCGCGTTCAATCGAGGGGATAAATATGTCAAAGCTGCTCGCGATATTTGCGAAGTGTACGGTGAAGATGCTATGAATGAAATGACAACTCGTCGATGGTTTTTGCGTTTCAAAGACGGTAATTTCGAACTGAAAGACATGGAGCGTTCCGGACGACCAGTGGACTTCGATGAAGACCGCTTAAACCATATTATTCATGAAGATCCCCTAGAGCTAGATCGCCCTTCCCAAGAGTTAGATCGCCCTTGACGAGAGACTGTTCTCTAAACTGCGCTGTGTAAATTGTCTTTTATTTTTATTATAAGCATGAGTAATCATTAATCCTATTGATAATATATTTAGACTTATTTTCTTGCATTGTGGATGTTATAACACGTAATTGGATTGAAGCGCTTAAAGAGACCCTTTTTTGGGAGTCTTGCCAAATACTCGTACCTACCATTCGAGAACACAAATGCTGTCACTCCCGTAATGCAAATGGATGGAGAAACATTACCAAATTGTGACTCCTTTAAGTATCTTGGGTCACTCATCCATAGCGACAGAGGATGTGCAGCAGATGTAACACATATAATTAGTGTGGGACGGATGAAGTTTAGATCAATGACGGGAGTTCTATGTGATCCGAAAATGCCAGTAAAGTTAAAAGGAAAAGTATACCAAACGATTGTCAGACCCGCACTCCTCTATGGCACCGAATGCTGGACGATGTATAACTCTTACTCTAGGCAACTAGAAATTGCTGAAATGCGCATGCTAAGATGGTCAGCTGGTGTGTCCCTAAGAGACAAAATAAAAAGCTCACGCATTCGTGGAAGTCTAAGTGTTACATACGAGTATGTTGATGTTTTATGAACACTACACAATACACTACACCTAAAGCCGAATATGTTACTATCACACATCGGAAGATCTACAAAGGTTTCTTTGTAGTTCGTCTTCCCTTGGAAAGTTGTCCGCGGCTTCCTTATCAAATATATTTTTCTGAACATAAGCAAACGCGGGGAAGTACCTAATACAATAGCCGCAGCCACTACCTTTCTATCCTTAGATTCAACTTATATAAACGAGTAAATTTATTTTTAATCTTTCAATAAAAGTGGGTTCTAATCCGGAGTTAGAAAGCCCTTGAGGAGAGTTTGCTCTCTAAACGGCGCTATATAAATGGTCCTTTTTTATCATTACGGGTTCCAACAAAAAATTTATTACACAATTCTGTAAAATACAAAGGAAAGTTTAAGTAACTTAAATATTCGTTTTGTTCTATGAAAGCAATTTTAAACTGTCACGTTTATTTATTCATTTTTCTTTACCCGTTTTTCGTAGTTTCAAATATACGTTTAATATTAACTAGTTGAAACCCGTGAAATATTCACCGAAGTAAAACAAATTCTACATTTATGAAAATATATATTCATAAATGTTAAATTTGTTTATATATATCATTTATACATCGCCCCCTTTTACACCGGTTCAAAAATTGTTAGCTAGGTATTTAAAATTCGTTCAGTATCACGGACCCACCGAGCTTCAAATTTCGAATTACTTTCGGAGAGAATCCAAGTATTCCTCTCTCGCTCTGTTGTATTTAAAATTCAATTCTCGTATTCTTTCTTTGACGACAACCATCGTACGGGTTTTGGCTTATATATATATTATGATTCAAAATTTTAACATGTGTTTGTTTCTAATATTTCAGGCAAATAATTGATAAAGAGGATAAAAAAACTCCAGTGAATTATTTACTAGACTTTTTTTGAATGGAGAAGCTATAGAAGTATACAGTAAAAATAATTCAGACATAAAAATGATGGTGTATACTAGAATAGATACAACACATGGCAACCCATGGGAAACACATCGGTACCCAGAATACCTTTGAAAATATTGAAAGAAAGACTACGTATCTGCAGAGAGAAGCTCTCGTCGATACGGCGATAAGCAGAATAGGCAAGTATGAAATCAATCAATGATTGTTACTTAGTAATTTTTAACAGCTGTAGAATTTATAAAAAAATAAAAAACAAAATTCAATATGTACTAACAATAATACATCAATATTTTCACACCGTGTCCCTTGCGGGGCAGGCAGAGAGAACTGATCTCCATTTTTTTCTATCCAAGTACACAAATTTCCCTATTCCAAATTCATACTTCTCGTTATGCACAATCAATCATCTATTAATTATATTTCTCACTTAACCTATTTTATAATCCGGCTTTTTTGTGATTATACTTCGGAAATTCTAGGATGGGTCCTTTGACAGTTGACAAATTTGTCCCAATATAGCCTTGTAACGACGTTCAGTAATTTTAATTATTTTATCAACTTTAATATAATCCTCGATTCTAATAAATAGTAAGTTATTTAGGTAAATACATTACAAAAAAACTAACAATAATGACAAATTAATACATCTTGTCACAAATTAGCAAAAATGTGGTAGTTTGTTAAAATCAAATAATATTTGGTGACGTTTGTCAAAAGTCACTACGTTAGTCTGCATTGGCTAGGGATGGGGTATACGATAGTTGAATTTTAGATTTTTTTATACCTAAAATGAAATGTTCGTAATTAGCATTAATTCATAGTGGATCTTGGCCTATTTAAAGATAGATACAAATCATACAATACATTAGAAAGTCAGTATAATGAAAATTAGGAATTAAAACGTCAGTTTAGAGAAAAACAATTTCTCGATTTATAAAAAACTATTCGATTTGTAAAAAAAACAGATCCCTTTGAGGCATGACGTTTAAAACGCCACAGGACCCATCCTAGAATTTCTGAACTATAGTAGTCAATTTTATCCAGCAATGTTTTTTTCAGTCTACCTCTGACACGTACTCCCTACATTTCTAACTTGTATATTCGTTTAGTATTTCTTTCTACTTGTCAATAATGACGGAGGTAATAATAAATATATTGTTTGTTATTTTAATGTTATTATTGTCATATCAAGAAGCGACAGAAGTCAAATAATATTGGAAACATAATTATGCTCTGAAACATGTTTTGAATATAGCATTTCTTGCATTATTATTACAACTACGTGTGTTGGAGCCGAATTGACCGCCGCTGGAGTGACAATGTATGAAAGAATACGGAATGAAGTGATTAAATGTGAACTCAAGACTGATGTGTTGAGTAAGATTAAGAAGAGCATGCTGAAATGGTTTGGTCACGTGTAACGAATGTATGAAAAAAAAAAAACTAACAAAATAGATATATAAACACCATTTTTAAACATAATCTCCATTTATTTTTTCAAGTCCTTTGCACATTACAAGGTTCTCTAATTAGTATAATGAAAAAATACATATAACAAGTACGAAAAAAAATTATAAAACAATTAAAATACTCGTATTTAAGACTTATTTTATAAAAACACTAAAACATTATAACAAAATATGGCGAGTAAAATAACATAAAATATGTCGTGTAAAATAACATAAAAATATGGCGTGTAAAATAACATTAAAATATGGCATGTAAAATAACATTAAAATATGGCGTGTAAAATAACATACAAATATGGCGTGTAAAATAACATACAAATATGGCGTGTAAAATAATATAAAAATATGGCGTGTAAAATAACATAAAAATATGGCGTGTAAAATAACATACAAACATGGCGTGTAAAATAACATACAAATATGGCGTGTAAAATAACATAAAAATATATCGTGTAAAATAACATAAAAATATGGCGTGTAAAATAACATAAAAATATGGCGTGTAAAATAATATTAAAATATGGCGTGTAAAATAACATAAAAAACGATATACTCGTATAATATGTTTAATTACTTCACCAAATTTAAGAGCATTTTCCTGAAATAGTTTTTTTTCCCATAGTGCAAAGGTTAGTCAGTGGAAGGTGTATAAGAGGAAGATCAAGGAAAGTATGATTGGATCAAGTGAATTATATTCTGAAATAAGGAAACGTAGAGAAATTGTAGAAATTGTATATGTGTATAAGTGGCTAAGGATGTGGCTCGAGATGGGAAAGTCTGGCGCTCTGCCCTTTCTGGCTGTCCCGACAGGGAGATAAATACAATTAAGTATCATACTTATACTTATATTCAGAAACTCTAAACAACATCATTTAAGAAGACAAATAATCTATATTCAAAACATGTTTCAGAGCATCTTTACTTTTCAAATATGACAGCTGTCACTTCTTGATAATTTTTTGGTTTCTATGGTTTTGTACTGTGACTGAAGTATAAACGGCTAGAATAATATATTGTGTTTTATAACACATAAGATATATACAGTGCAACTTGACGGACTTAATGCTATGTGACAATCTCTTACAACCACCAGAAAGCTGTTAAAGAGGCCTTTAGTAAAAACTAGACTAGAACCCTTTTTATAAATCCTGGCTTCGAACGGGAATAGACATGCAGCCTCTGGGTCGGAGGACAGACGTCTTCCCAACAAAGCCACATAGGTTACCATTTGGGTATGTCAGGTATGTTTAAAGAAAATACAAATCGAAAAATCAATCAAATAAAAAATTGAAATATAACAATAATCAATAATAATAAAAATAAATTATGAAATCAATAATAAAAATGAAAAAACATCAAAACTTGAACACATCATTGAAACGGAAAAACATTATGCACAAAACTTGAATATATCATTGAAATTGGAAAAAACATTATGTACAAAACTTGAACACATCATTGAAACGGAAAAAACATTATGCACAAAACTTGAATACATCATTGAAACGGAAAAACATTATGTACAAAACTTGAACACATCATTGAAACGGAAAAAGATTATGCACAAAACTTGAATACATCATTGAAACGGAAAAACATTATGTACAAAACAGAACTAAAATATATAGTTTAATTACGTGTATGTACGAGCATGTTAAAAAAATATTTTTCAATCAAAAGTTGTTTTGAATTTGTCATATCAAATTCAAATTTAATATAAAAATCAACGTCAAAAACTTCCCCTAGATTAAAAGAATATTTATGCAAGTGAGGGTCGAATCCACTACTTTCTTCCTGCCGGCAAACTGTTCTCATCAAAACTTGGTTCCACATTGTGTCGTCATATTTTAAACATCGTTAAATATTTACAAAGCGATTTAAAAAAAGGTAATGAAAATAAAGGGGCATCGCGTGCTTAAAGATTAATTGTTAATTAGTTAGAGCAACTTTTTGAAAAAAAAAGAAGGTCGTAGGATCGAACTCCATACGAAGAAATCTTTTTTAATTTCACCGTCTTTTGAGTCTAACTATGTAAATCTTACGTTGTATCCGGTACAAGCTGGTGGGTGTGTTGCCATGTGGGAATCTTTTCCAACCAAACAGAAATATATAAATAAGGCCTCAAAGAAATTCAGACTGAAAGAAACCCTTTAAAAATCGTAATAAAAAGAGTCGCACTCACAACCCCCGGGATGAAAGACGGGCGTCCAGCCAATTAGACCACGGAGTCAAGAATGTGTTAAAATAATAAATATTTGCTGAAGATATACGAGTACATGTTTAAAGCTTGAAAAATCTAACAGTAAAATATATAAGGTTGAAAATTATAATCGACTCGCGTACATTAGAGCAGTGGTTCCTAACTTTTGCTGCTGCCAGCACCCATTAATTTCTAAAAATATTTTTATGCCCCTCCAGTAAATTTTTTTTTTTAACATTATCTACATTCTTCTCCCTGGCTCCATCCCAACTCACTGTCTGCGAAGACTGTTGGGGTCAGCTCTACTCGTCCTCAGGTTGTATGCTCTTCTGTTCCGGACTACGTCCCCCAGGCCGTGCCTCTGCATCAGGTTATCTTTTTGCACCACCCATGAATTCTTTGGTCTTCCTCTGGCTGTTATTCGAGGAAGATCCATGGAGATTATTACCTGGTTCACAATGTGATCGGGTGTTCTGCGTCCAATGTGCCCATACCATCTCAATCCATCCGCCTCTCCTCCATCTTACTGTTGATGTCTGTAACACCTAGGCTTCCACGAATGCGTGAGCTTTTTATTTTGTCAATCCTAGCATGTGTAACATTATCTACATTATTTGCCACAAATTTAGACGTTTGCGACAAACAAATAATGATTAAATTATTTCGTCATTATAATGTTTAATACTGTATTTGATACATTTTTTTTTAAATGTTAATATAAAACGCTCCAACATACAAGTCTTAAGTTACCGAGTAAATCGCATTTTTGTCTTTGCCACATTATTCGAGAGATCCTTCTCATACTCAGCCAGCAAATGCTGGAATGAGTTAGTTGCCCCTGCCCCTGAAAGAGCGGGTGAAAGAGTTGTACCTTCAGAAATGCTCAGAAATATTACCTTCTAAATAGTTAGTGATTTTTTTGTGATTTGGACTCTTATTTGACCACGTAACTTGCTTTGTCTGGTTGATTGGAAGAGATTGCCTGGAAATAAACCCGCCAGATTGTATTTGCAATAAAAGTGTTAAATAAATAAATAAATAATAAATACAAGGGTGTGGGCTGAAAAACATCTGGTGTCTTCGCTGCTGGGCTCGTCCTATATTGATGGGGTGTATCTCGACCGGGGAGATGTTATGAGATGAGCCCAGACTTTTTGATAGCTTCTCGTTTAAATGTATTTCTGCTATTTATCTTTAGATATAATATGTGCGATTTTGGAATATATTTAAATATGTACATACTATGTTGCTATCAATAAACCTGTATTTATTTTTAAATGTCAATTAGTTATTTCATGTTTGTCAAATATAATATTGTATTTGATACCTTGTTATGAAAGTGCAAATATAAGCGCCTTGTTGTGGCAGAAAGATAAAAGGTCAATAGTAGATTCTAAAGGTTAAGAGGTATCGAGGATTGCACCCCTAGGAGGAGCTTCTCGCACCCCCAGTGGTGGTGCACCCCTAGACTAGAACCACTATTTAAGAGTATTGAAAATAATATTGTATTAGAGTATTTAAAATTTAGATTATAAAATATCTATCCGAGTACGTCCTAACTCGAAACAACTTAATCACGAAGCACAGGTCTAAGGAATAAGCATTGAAAATGGATAATTTACCGTTATGCCAATTATTCCGAATATACTCGTAGATTGACCTTCAAGCAACGTTTTTGCAGTTGGTATCGTAATAATATCTTCCCACCCACACATTCCGCTGCACTCTTCATTGCAACAGAATATTATAGCACAGTGCACGCGATCTGGCACCGAAATACTTCGCAAATATACTTCAGCCACTGTTAAGCCGGCGGATCAAACAGGGAGAAGATAATAGACATATTTAAGAGTTGGTGGATACATTTACTGAAGATAATAGACATATTTAAGAGTTGGTGGATACATTTACTGAAGATAATAGACATATTTAAGAGTTGGTGGATACATTTACTGAAGATAATATACATATTTAAGAGTTGGTGGATACATTTACTGAAGATAATAGACATATTTAAGAGTTGGTGGATACATTTACAAAACGATCTTATTATTTTAAATTTGGGTATTACGTATACATTAACAATAGTTATAAATTCACATACTGTCTCTAGTGTATAATATAATATCCTTAACTGTCCCGCCACCCCCTCTTATCTCGCCGAGAATTTTCAGCGTCTTTCCAATAATGGATTAGCGCTACGCTCAAACAGAGATTGTTTATTGGCCTTTCACCGTTCCTATTTATTTACGTCGTACTTTACTGTCCATGCAGTGAGACTCTGGAATCAGTTACAAACCAATATAAGACTCGTTCCGTCCTTGGCATTCTTTAAGAAGCGACTGAAAAACCTCTTAATTTCTAGTCAGTAAAATAACGTGTTTCATTCCTGATTTTTCTTTTCCTTTCCTCTCCACCATCCCTTCCTTTCCTTTTGATTGATTATATCTCACTTTATATGAAAAAGAATGTTCGGGTGATTGTCCGTCTTTGTGGGGTTCGTGGGCATGTGCTCACGAATATGTTTGTGGATTTCGTGGGGATGGATAGTCATTTGAATTATTTATGCGACCACGTAACTTGCTTCATTTACTTTTGTCTGGTGGGTTGGAAGAGATTGCCGCCTGGCAATAATCCCGCCAGATTGAATATGCAATAAAAGTGTTAAATAAATAAATAAAGGTATTAAATACGCCTTAAGTTAAGTTTATAAAATTATGTAGATTTGGTAAGTTAGAGGTGATAGATTTGTTTCATCAGTAGCATCTTAGTTTAAAGAGTATGTCCGCGAGCCAAGGCAATAGACCAACAGGTTGAACTATGTACAACGAAAGTGTAATATAATACAACACAACTAGGAAAACATGTCATCAGTTTGTATGGGATGAATATTATAATAATAAAATAAAAATCTGGCCTCTAACTAGTTCTATCTATGCAGTTCTACGTGAGTTTACATCACGTTTGTCTTTGTCACTCTGTTGGCACTTCTTATCGCGACTGGAGTATATTTCTAGAAATAGTCACAAATAAATGGAGATATCGCCTTTACAGTTCCTCTTGAAGCATGCACGGTCCATTACGCGAGAGAATGTCGACTTAGCCGACTGTGAAATCATTTTTTGGTATCGTATTATTAATTTTAATTTGTCAGGAATTCATTTCCATATAACGACGTTGACGGTGCCTGATTTCTTATATAATTTTGATTAAATTAAAAAAGTTTTTATATTCTTTTAATATGAAATTTTATATGCTTAAATGAAATAACGAATTCTTATTAAATAAAAATGTATTGGGTGTTAACATAAGTTGTGTCCGTTTTTTTTTCAATTTAAATGAGCACCAAAATTAAAACAAAATAGTAAAGGTTATACGTAATTCGAAAGAAAACTTTCTGCTCTACAAGATATTGTGTTTGCTTTTACGTTACATATATTATTTTATTTGATTACAAGCCTTCAAAATGGAATGTCAAGTAGACGCAAGTGAGCATTTTCGACATCTCCAGTGGACTTCGACGAGGACCGCTTAAACCAAATTATTCATGAAGATCCCCTTCTAGCCACCGTAGAATTAGCTGAACAGATGAATTTAAGTCACATGACTATATACCGCCATCTTAAATCAATGGGAAAAGTCCAAAAGTTCGGTGCTTGGGTTCCACATGTTTGATTGAAAGCAAAAAAAATCAACGTTCGACAATTTATACTGGTTTGCTCGCGCATCATCGAGCTACGCATGGCCACAAGCAAAGGTTTCTTTACCGCATCATTACTGGTGATGAAAAATGATTTGAAAATGGTGATGAAAAATGTTTGAAGGGGATCTTCATGAATAATATGGTTTAAGCGGTCCTCATTGAAGTCCACCGGTCGTTCGGAACGCTCCATGTCTTTCAGGTCGAAATTACCGTATTTGAAACGCAAAAACCATCGATGAGCTGTCGTTTCATTCATAGCGTCTTCACCGTACACTTCGCAAATATCGCGAGCAACTTTGGCAGCTTTATTCCCTCGATTTAACGCGAACAGAAGGAGGTGTCGAAAATGCTCAATTTCGTTTACTTGACATTCCATTTTGAAGGCTTGTAATCAAATAAAATAATATAAGTAACGTAAAAGCAAACACAATATCTTGTAGAGCAGAAAATTATCTTTCGAATGACGTATAACGTTTACCATTTTCTTTTACTTTTGGTGCTCATTTTTAAATTTGAAAAAAAAATGGACACAATTTATGTTAACACCTAATATAAAGATTTTTATGAAATATTTTTTCAGGTAGAAATAGCAACTTCAAAAATTTTCTTTACAACTTCCGTCTTTATGTAATGTTTTTGTAAACAGTGAGTTTACAGCTGGTTTATAAACTTTGTTTTGTGCGGTTACGTATTTTTTTAAATTCGCTTTCTAAAGTTATGCCACGAGTACAGTATTGTCACTTCGTATATTTATTTTTGGATATTTAATAATTTCCACTAGAATAAATGTTTTTGCTTCATCATCAGGGGAGCACAAACAATGACGACGAGGGGGAAACCTTGAAACTGGTAGGGTTATACCGTTATATAAAGTGGAATAAACAGCGTTTGATAAAATAATTACAATGTCTTTAAACATCTACATCTATGTTGCCTTAACTATAAATAATATATTAAATGTTTTAATATTTACGACGTAATCGTGGAAAAAGACTGAAAAGTGAGTCGAATAAATGTTGTAGAAATGCGTGGACTTAGGATAATAAATGGGGTGACAATGTATTAAAGAACATGAAATGAAGTGATAAGAGATGAATGCATACTTAAGGTTGATATATTGAGGGAGATGAAGAAGAGCACTATGACATGGTTTGGCCACGTGTAACGAATGACTAACAAAAAAATATACAGTGAGATGTGAGGGGTAGAGAAAGATCAAGGAAAGTATGGTTGGATAAAGTGAATTCTATTTTGAAAGAATGAAAAGTTAGAAGTTAGAGAAATTGTAGGAGTTGTATGAAAAGGTGTATGGATGAGGAAAAGGTGAAATAAGTGTATCGAAATCTGGGGCTGTATCTTCTCTGCCTTCATCAGCAGGACAGCAACGTGATATGTGCGTTTAAAAACAAAATAGATTTTAATAATACATTCCATATCTACACATGTGTCCATGTGCCCCTAAGAGACAAAATGTCACATGTGTCCCTGTGTCACATGTGCCCCTAAGAGACAAAATAAGAAGCTTACGCATTCGTGGAAGCTTGGGTGTTACAGACATCAACAGCAAGATGGAGGAGAGGCTATTGAGATGGTATGGGCACGTTGGACGCAGAGCACCCGGTCACATTGTGAACCAGGCAATCTCCATGGATCTTCCTCGAATAACAACCAGAGGAAGACCAAAGAATTCATGGGTGGTGTAAAAAGATAACCTGATGCAGAGACACGGCCTGGGGGACGTAGTCCGGGACAGGAGAGCATACAACCTGAGGACGAGGAGAGCTGACCCCAACAGTCTTCGCAGACAATGAGTTGGGATGGAGCCAGGGAGAAGATTCCATATCTACACATGGAAAAAACATTTATTTTCAAAAGTTATTGGTTTCGCTGTTATGAAAATGTTCACCAAGAAAGTATTAAGTCCAAAACATGTGTCCGTATAATGTTTTTAAGTTACCTACTCATTTTTTTGTAGTAATTCTTATAAATAAATAAACTGTCTTTAAATAACATCTGTTTGTATTTTATTTGATTTATAGAATTTGATTTTCTATCGCCTTCTGAAACTTAAATTGCATTTATCTCAAAACTCAATATTTGGACTTAAATGCTTTTCGCAGAACATCAACGATATACAATATTATCATAAAAAAACTTTGAAGTTTTATAAAACATGGCGTAAATAGTATCGAAAAGGGTGATCACATGCGAATTTGCAAATGTATGGGCTCACCCCAATATCGCCTTCTTTTAAATATTACTTTCAGTATATCTCTCAAAAAGGTCTCTCTCCGTGGTTGCAGTCCTAAGACTGGTTTGCAGCAATTTCAACTCTTCTCCTCCATTCCTCCCTGTCCTGTGCGGCTCTTTTTAAATCTGTATATGTTGAGCAGCGCACGTCCACCAACAGGTCCTCCAGGTACTCTCGGCGTGGGCGTCCCCTAGAGTTTGTCCCCTCGGTCATACCCTCCATTATGGCATGCAAAAGGCCCTCTTGTCGTATTATATGACCGATCCATCTTGCACGCCTTTCGGACAGGATCCTGAGCAGGTGCCTTCCTCCTTCGATTCGTTGGAGAACCTCTTCATTCGTGATGTGGTCTCTCCAGGAAATTCCTAATAGTCTTCTATAGGACCACATCTCAAAAGCCTCTAGTCTCCGTCTATCTCTTTCGGATAGGCACCATGTCTCGCAGCCGTACATCAAGATACTCCATACATAGGTCTTGATGAGGAGTATTCTCAGTTTTAGGTCTATATTATTTGATTCTATTATCACAAAGGTACTGTGGTGTATTCGCTCAACCCACCTTAACTATGTAGTTAACACTTGAAATCTATTTTCTATTGTTTATCGTAAACCTATTGACGTTAAAATTAGTTTAATTTTAAGGCTTAATCAAAGGCAGTATACAACTAAAAGCTACCCCAAATATTTTTTACATACAAATTTATTCCATTTTTACATACCACTTTCCTAACCACATACCTCTCGTATTATGAATATGCACAATTGAGAACTTTCACAATAGTTGGGATCCGAATCCATGATCTTTTATCCGCGAAGTTGAGCTATCCACTGTGCAACTGTGAATGATGGACTCATCACCAATATTTTAGCAAGATACTCGGTGCAATATTAAGATAATATAAACCAATGTTATAAGGTAGCCTCCATGACCTAATTGGTATGGGATTTGATTTCCATCTGACGGTTTCGGGTTCGATTCTCGATGGTACTCGAAAAAAGATAAACGATGGTTACCGGTCTGATTAAAAAAGTTTGGTAACAAACAGTCACGCATACTTGACGTATGCGAGTGTTGGTTGTTGCGTCTTCATATCGGGTAGTATTGGTAATATGTGTGAAGACGAACTGCGGGTTTCATGCCCACTCCTGTGGTTCTTAACCCAAAGGATCGATTAATGAGGACCAAAGACAATATTGTCTCTTTGTCAAAGCCCTTAAATATGTTGAAGAGTGCCACACGTAATAAATGAAGGTAATGTAATCTGTTAAAAATTTCATCTGAACCTTTTTGACATTTTAATGACACTATGTGTGGTCTTCTCTACGTCTATACACCTTATCAGCTTATTTCTTTAAATTCTTACAAATCCTCTTTTTAAAATTTCATTCACTTCATCTAATCTTACTTTTTTTTGTTTTTTTTTTCAAGTACGATGCACATTCACGTCTAAACTGTATATTTTTTGTATCAAATTTAACTTTGTAGAACTCCGTATTAGAATATTTAACAATAAATCAGTTAGTTATTCCACTAACTACTCGTATATCATACCCTTCTACACGTATTTCTACCTGCTATCGCGAAACCCTTAAGTATTTTTTCTTTGTCTAAATATAATTTTTTTAATTACTTTGTAGTTCGATGAATTTTGCAAAATGCCGTGAAATGTGCATTAAGCGCGTGGCCCTCCACCTCCCACACACGCTCGCGGATGAGGAAGTATTGCAGAATCACCTGCATTCGCATATATTTCTGCACTCTTCCGTCTTGCATTCCCATCATTCCGTCTCGAGCGCCTCAATGCTTCCACATTATCGAATAACCAGCAAACCATTACAGTACGAACTATAACATTATAGCCTAGCATTCAATTAAAAAGATGCGAGATACAAGTTAATTTAATATCAGATTATTTTCAATAAAATTGTTCACTTAATACAAAAAACTTTGAATTTGTGAGAAACTTAAAGTAGCGAATGTAATATATTTTGATTATTATTTACGATATTTAACATGCAAATACGAGTACACGAGGAAGATTTCTTGTTTGAAATAAATTTCTTATACACATCTTATATTAACCGACTTTTGTTTCCTAATCATTATTGGTATCCATTGTTTCATAATCATTATTGGTATAAATTGTTTCCTAATCATTATTGGTATAAATTGTTTCCTAATCATTATTGGTATAAATTGTTTCACAATAATTATTCGATAAATCTAAAAGAAAATAGGGATTAGGATGGGAATTGTGTGAGAGTTAAAAAATATGTATATTTTGAGATTAATAATGCTTCTTTTTTTATTTTTAAATATTGATAAGGATGTATCACGTCTAACTGAGTCAGGAAGATCTTTCAAAAGTCGAGCCGAGAGAACCGCGAAAGGTGATATAGGATGCATCGGTATACAAAGATATTTATCATTAGTTATAAAAACTATCAAATATATGTATTGATGTCTAGTGCGCATTGTTGGCATTCATTAATTTCTTACAACCCATTAGAAATATGTTAAATTATCTATATTAACGCATTGATGCATAAATGATATAAACGCATTTTGTCTGTTATGAGATATTTAAATGTATAACTCTTACTCGATGATGTATAACTATTACTCTAGGCAACTAGAAACTGCTGAAATGCGCATACTAAGATGGTCAGCTGGTGTGTCCCTAAGAGACAAGCCTAGGTGTTACAGAGATCAACAGTAAGATGGAGGAGAGGCGAATAGATTTAGATGGCATGGGCACGTTGGACGCAGAGCACCCGATCACATTGTGAACCAGGCAATCTCCACGGATCTTCCTCGAATAACAACCAGAGGAAGACCAAAGAATTCATGGGTGGTGCAAAAAGATAACCTGATGCAGAGGCACGGCCTGGGGGACGTAGTCCGGGACAGAAGAGCATACAACCTGAGGACGAGGAGAGCTGACCCCAACAGTCTTCGCAGACAATGAGTTGGGATGGAGCCAGGGAGAGAGATCTGTTATGATATATTTACAGTAAAATACTATCCCCTTTGTATGGGGGGTGTATTACTTTATTTTATTACAATGTTCCGTCTTTATTGAAAAATAAAATAGTTAACAAGAGTAATATTTAATTAAAATTTTGATTGCGAATAAATATAAATATAACTTGTCATAAAAATTATAAACATTTACATGAATCTTATACATAAAATTTAAATTTGAGACAGTCCAAGGCTCAGGTAATCAAAAGCCTTAACATGTAAAAGAAAAAAAAGAAAAAAAAATCCAAGAAAATAATAAAAACACATATGCTTAATCAACCCATTCTAATACAAAAAAAAAACCGCGCATTGAAACTTCAACATATTTACATAGATCTCGAAAAATTTGAGAAAAATAAAATCAATGAAAAGAAAGATATTTTTTTTATCGAGAATCGCACCGTGGTGTCGGATTTATGATTGAGACAAACAAACACGAGTATGTTATGGCTTTTGCTGTTGCTGGTCCTATGGTGTGGAATGATCTGCCTCTAGGCTATAAAATATATAAAAACAACACTTCTTCGCTGAGATTTCATTTGCATGTGCTAGAATTTAAAACTCTTTTAAATGTTCCTTTTGAGGAAGAACAGCGGCGGCTGGTCTCGAGGTGCGTTGGTGCGCTGAACACCAACGCACCTCGAGACGCTGAGCGAATATGAAATATCGCTGTCTCACGGTTTACTGTATGTGTCTGTCTGTCCTATATGAATTAGCGTTTCCGTCCGGTGCGCATTGGAGATCGCTCCGGTAGTATTGGCAAACTTGGCCGGTCAATTTGAAAGGAATATTTTTTTAAATTTTACCTAATTTTTTTTTAAATTTTCACTTAAATAAAAATGCTCGTACTATTTGTCAGAATTCTTATATATATTTAATCTATACAAATATTTAACATTTTTGGAAGTCATATTTGCGAATATATAATTTAATTATTGCGAATTATTTCTCTGGTTCAGCGCACCAACGCACCTCTAGACCAGCCGCCGCTGAGGAAGAATGTCCATAGAACTTTCTACATATCATAGCTGTTAAAAAACATTATTTGGATAATCTTTTATTATTAAATTTTTCATCGATAGTATAATAAACCTTACAAGATTATTTGAGATATTGGTGGCGTGTGCAGCTTTAGGAAGCAAAACCCTGTTTGGGAAGACTTACCAAATTTTAGTTGTATATATATGTATGTTGATTTCATACAAACATTATAGTAAACTTTAAGCCGGAAGGGTTACTATCTCAAAGAAGTTCGTCTTTCTTGGTAAGATCTTTATTTTATTTTTATTTTTTAACCTGGCGAGTTTATTACCATGTGGCAATCTCTTCCAACCAACCATAAAAATGTTTTTATAGGCCCTAAGTGTTAACCAGACTGGAATCCTATTTAAAAAAATCTGGGTTCCAGCGGGGATCGAACCCGCAACCTCCGGATCGGCAGACAAGTGTCTTACCACCGGGCCACGGAGGTCATCTTTAATATATCTTTAATATATGTTTCTAAAATTTTACAAATGTGGGACGGCATTCTATCTAATGGCCGCAGCCACCACCTTCCTATCCTTACGCACAATTTACGTTAATTAATTTTGAATTATATTTTTAATCTGTCAGTAATAATAGGTTCAAATGCTTGAGGAGAGTCTGCTCTGTAAATGTCGCCCTTATGTCAATTGCCCTTGAATTATTTTTATTATTGGTTCAAGTTAAAATTAACTATTTTTAGACATTTATTATTACTGGCACTCGTGTATCCTCCGTTGCCTGGTCCGTGGTCTATGGTGTGTGGTATAAATAAACCGTAAGCATTTTACTTGATTAAATTTGCGCTGTACAAACAGCCTGAGTAAGGCCGAGCAGACTCGTAAAACTATATAATTTTCATCTTAAATCCTTATGCCCACTAAACACGGTGCCACTTTTTAAAACAATTTATATTTATGACAGCTTCAATACAATTGATTGACAGTAAAAATAGTTTGGGATATAATTTTGAGATCAGAAGATAGTGGAAGAATTAAGAGAGATATCGAACGGCGTGTAGCGATAGGAACAAATTAATGTAACACGCTATACTTGAAAAAATGTAGGATGGTCCCTGGACATTTGAAATGTCACGTCTCAAAGGAATGGGGTAAAACCGTTTTTTTTTATAAATCAAAAAAATGTTTTTTTCTAAACTGACGTTTTAATTCCTAATTTTCATTATACTGACTTTCTAATGTATTGTATGATTTGTATCTATCTTTAAATAGGCCAAGATCCACTATGAATTAAAACTAATTACGAACATTTAATTTTAGGTATAAAAAAATCGAAAAAAACAATTATCGTATACCCCATCCCTAGCCAATGCAGACTAACGTAGTGACTTTTGACGAATGTCGCCAAATATTATTTGATTTTAACAAACTGACATATTTTTGCAAATTTGTAACAAGATGTATTAATTTGTCATTATTGTTAGTTTTTTGTAATGTATATACCTAAATAACTTGCTATTTATTAGAATCGAGGCTTATATTCAAGTTGATAAAATAATTAAAATTACTGAACGTCGTTACAAGGTTGTATTGGGGCAAATTTGTGAACTGTCACAGGGACTATGCTACATTTTCTCAAGTATAAGAGGACTTTTAAGGCATTAAGACTGTCACCAAGTAAGACTAACGCTTGCATTTAAATATGTATAGTCAGTATTTCGTCACCCACCCGTTCAACAAGTCCAAACTACCTCAACGTGATCTTTCTAACCTTATCTTACACCAGTCTTTAGTTTTCAATAATTACGTTTCTTCTTCTGTCATACGTTCGTTTTATTACGTCATATATAATTACATGAATGCATATTAACGAATAAACTGCAAAGATTTATGAAGTTTCTTTAAAAAATTCTCACGTAGTCAAGTTGTCGAACCAAATACTGATTTTTTCAAAGTCTGATACAGTTTATTTGAATCAACAAATGGAAAAAATCCCTCTTGAAAGTCTTCCAATAATAGCGGTGAGAACACTACTAAAAAAGTCCTAAAAGTACTATAGTACTAACATATACTATAGTACTAACGTACTAACATATACTATCATATAATACCCGCACTCACGCGGCGGCATGCTGAGTATATACGAGTATATCCATGATTCGAATAATCGCTATCCACAAGGCAGATTTGGATAAACGCCAACTCTATCAAAAACACAATTTTAAATATGTTTCTACACTTTTTCTATTTCTTTAAAAAATGATGTCCGCAAAGACAGCGGTCTTTATAAATTGCCATGGGGTTTTCTTAACCATCCCCAATATATTTATTTGTCATAAAAATCATCGTGTCATGTGCCTTTTCGGATAGGAAAATAAAACAGATCTCCACACCAACCTATTTATGCGAATAGCTCTCGTATCATACCAGAAGGAATTGAACTGGTTGAATGTTAGAAATAGACGCCAAATTCACATACTGTCTCTATTGTATAACATCCTTAACTGTCCCGCCGCACTCTCTTATCTCGCCGAAAATTTTCAGCTTCTTTCCAATCATAGATTAGCGCTACGCTCAAACAGAGATTGTTTATTGGCCTTTCCAGTTCACCGCTCCTCTTTCATTACGTCGTCCTTTACTGTCCATGCAGTGAGACTCTGGAATCAGTTACAAACCAATATAAGACTCGCTCCGTCCTTGACATGCTTTAAGAAGCGACTGAAAAACCTCTTAATTTCTAGTCAGTAAAATAACGTGTTTCATTCTTGATTTTTCTTTTCCTTTCCTCTCCACCATCCCTTCCTTTCCTTTTGATTGATGTTATCTCACTTTATATGAAAAATAATGTTCGGGTGATTGTCCGTCTTTGTGGGGTTCGTGGGCATGTGCTCACGTATGTGTTTATGGATTTCGTGGGGATGGATAGTCATTTGAATGCTTTATGCGACCATGTAACTTGCTTCATTTTCTTTTGTCTGGTTGGTTGGAAGAGATTGCCACCTGGCAATAAACCCGCCAGATTGTATTGCAATAAAAGTGTTAAATAAATAAATAAATATATACATCCATATATCTCGTCATACACGCTGTCTTATTTTCATTTAATGCTTTATGCGACCATGTAACTTGCTTAATTTTCTTTTGTCTGGTTGTTTGGAAGAGATTGCCACCTGGCAATAAACCCGCCAGATTGTATTGCAATAAAAGTGTTAAATAAATAAATAAATATATACATCCATATATCTCGTCATACACGCTGTCTTTTCTTCGTTAAAATTTCTTTAACTACCTCTTCTGTGTATTATTTTTTTCTTACAAATATAAATATTTGTTTCGTTAGTCTCTCGTAACTCATTCTCTCAATGTGGCCAAACCATTTTAAGTTTTTTTAAATTCTAGTTATAAATTCATCTCTAATAAAGCAGCATAACAATCAAAATATATGATATTTTTTTGTGGTGAGCAACGGCCGTTAATAGTATGAATAAATATATACTAGTATTTGAAATGTAGTGTTACAGAAGAATGTTTAAGATTTTCTGGGTTGACAAGATCCTCAGAGGCATAAAGATAGAAAAATAAGTATTCACTTGCATTACAAGTAAGAGGAAAAAATTGAATACTCGAGGGAATTTTGTGAGAGGAAAAAAAAATGAAATCATCCAGGTTATATTGTAAGGGAAGATACAAGGAAATCAGTGTAGAAAGACAAATAAAGGCATGGGTGAACAACCTAAGAGAGTGGTTCCATTACTCAGAGAAGCTGCAGATAAAGGTAAAATAGTCACGATTATTTCTTATCTCAAAAAAGAAGTATTAGTAAGTGTTCTATAAAAATGTACACATTAGATTCAGTTAATGGATTATTCAAACATAAATTTTAACAAGCGAAAAACACTTGATGAGGTAACATTAATTAAAAGACCATGCCCATCGGATACAAAAAATGAGTTGATAAAGCAGATTTCTTCTTATCAATGGTACGGAGTCGTTTATCATTTTCATTTTAATGACAAAAGGCACATAAATCATTTTAAAATCGTAATAAAAAACCAGTATTTTTTTCAAAAAGAATCTTGTCCATGTATCAAACCAATCAAAAAAGATCATGTCCGAATTGACCAATCATAGCTTTCCGATTGTGTCTAACTTCATACTAGTTCACCAGCAACTGTCAGTGTTTTAAATCGTACGTGCAGTGTAATGTCTAGCATTATACAGCTTTATAGCGAAAAACACTTGATGAGGTAACATTAATAAAAATATATGTCCATCGGATACAAAAAATGAGTTGATAAATCAGATTTTTTCTTATCGATGGTACGGAACCGTTTAACATTTTAATTTTAATGACAAAAGGCACATAAATCATTTTAAAATCATAATAAAAAACCAGTATTTTTTCAAAAAGAATCTTGTCCATGCTTCAAACCAATCAAAAAAGATCATGTCCGAATTGACCAATCATAGCTTTCCGATTGTGTCTAACTTCATACCAGTTCACCAGCAACTGTCAGTTTTAAATCGAACGTGCAGTGTAATGTCATTATACAGCTTTATCTACCTACATATATTTATAGTTTTATACTAATATTGCTTCTCATTTTGTAACACTTCACTTATTTTATTTGATTAAAATAAAAATAAATTACTCTACCCAATTATTTTTTGTATAATATTTTTGAAATCGAACGAAAAACATTATGTCCCAGAGCTGTTCGATTAAAAAAGATTAAAGTAGAATGGTTCACTCAAAACGGATCATGTCCATATTTTAAACTAGAATAACTATTTTAATTATTATGATTCGACTTTAAACAACAAATCAAGTAAGTCACCTTAAGCGATTTTAAGGATTTCAGATATTTTTACAATGATTTATTATGTCATATATTTTTAACAGTTTTTTATTGCGATTTCCCAACATTCTGATTTGGTGGACATGTTCTTTTTTTAATATTACCTCCTCACTTTTGAATATCGATTTTAACCACTTTTAAATATCAATAATCGATTTGAATTTTCTTACCATTTTTAAACAACCGGTTTACAAAAAAAATCTTAAAACCAGTTTAAAATATTCTATTAAGTACTATGTCAATTTAAAATATAAAGCCCTTTATCTCCAATCTCTCATCCTGTTTGAAAATGATTTGAAATGCAGCCTTTAGAAAATGCTCGGTGAAAGGGGGTAGCTGAGTAGAGGTATGAAAGAGGGTGGACTCGTGGTGGGGGTGGAGGAAACAGGAGTGGGGGTCGCAATGGAAAATGCTCAACAGCATCACGGTTGGTTGATTTATTTTTACGTGATAAATATATTTGCAAAGGTATACATTTATTTGCATCGATTTACTTTCAGATAAAATATTATGAATAAAATATATTTTTCACCGTCGATTGTGTTATTTTGTATTGTATTACACTTTCGTTATATGCAGTACAATCTGGCGAGTTTATGTCACTTTTAAGCAAACCAAAAATATGTGACATAAGTATTGAGTGAAAAGTAAACTGATTGTTTTTTTAAATCTGGGTTCCAAATTAAATCGAATCCGCCACCCTTGAGCTGAAAGACAGATTTACTAACTAGGTCACGGAGGCTGTCGCGTTTTCAAGTCTTGACTTAATTCCGTAAAAAATAATAAATTCGAAGTCATAATCTAGAAGCTTTAATAAATTGAACGGTAAAATTATTGAAAGACTCTCAAGAAGGGTTTTTTTCATTTTTTTTATTCAAATAAACATTCCGACTGAAAACAATCAGTATTTGGTTCGATAATTTGATTATGTGAGAAATATTAAATGAAACTCCATCTATCTTTGCCGTGTATTTGTTAATATGCATCTATGTAATTATATATGGCAGAATAAGAAATGTAATTATTAAAGATGAATATGAGCTAAAGGCCAGTGTAAGATAAGGTTAGAAAAATCACGTTAATATGCATTTATGTAATTATGTATGGCAGAATAAGAAATGTAATTATTAAAGATGAATATGAGCTAAAGGCCAGTGTAAGATAAGGTTAGAAAGATCACGTTAATATGCATTTATGTAATTATGTATGGCAGAATAAGAAATGTAATAATTAAAGATGAATATGAGCTAAAGGCCAGTGTAAGATAAGGTTAGAAAAATCACGTTAATATGCATTTATGTAATTATGTATGGCAGAATAAGAAATGTAATTATTAAAGATGAATATGAGCTAAAGGGTAGTGTAAGATAAGGTTAGAAAGATCACGTTGAAGTAGTTTGGACATGTTGAACGGGTGGGTGACGAAATACTGACTTAGTAAATTTATAAAGCAATCATAAGTCATAATTGTTGACAGCCTTTAAAAGTTAATTTTTGTTTGTTTGAACCATAAATTCAACGCCACGGCGTGACAATCGTTAATTTTCTTTTCTTTCTTTCTCTTTCGTTGCCTTTGTTTCTCTCAAACTTTTCGAGATTTCTGCAAATATATTGAAATTTCGATGTGCATTATTTTGTGTATTGGAGTGGATCGCTTTATACGTATAGTATGCATATTTTTGTTATTGTTTTCATAGATTATCTTTGTCTTTCTTTTTGTAAGTTAGGGCCTTTGATTACCTGAGCCTTGACCTGTCTCAAGTTTGTATTTTATGTGTGGTAGGTGGAATGTGTTTGCGTACTGCTTTTCGATATATTTTTTTGTATATGATTCGTGTAAATATTTATAATTTTTGTGACAAGTTGTATTTATGTTTATGTATACTCAAAATTCTAAAATCATTATATTGACAATTTGGAGAGAAGATTTATTCGTACTTATTTTCACCAACATGTATTATAACGTTCATACTCAACATCACACCATTTCCCTCCCCGAGGTGGGCAGAGAGGATAGAACACCAGACTTCCTATCGGGAAATATATCTTTCGACTCATCTACGGATCACATATTTTCTCTTCCAACTCTTACTTCTCTGACATTTTACATTTGTTTTTTTTTTTCAAAATATAATTCAATTAACAACGCAATAATGTTTTCTTTATTATTCTTCTCCTATCACACTTTCCAGTAATACTTGTACCATATATATTTATTATAATTATAGACAGGCATCACACATGCTGGTATTATTTCCATCAAGTTTCACTATAATACGTTCATTAAGGGTAGAATTTTAATAAATTTTAAAACGTTATATCATCGGTTGTTCTAACGTCCGTGTTAACAATAGGTTTTGTCATATTTAACTATTAAGTCATATATAATTTATGGTTAATGTCTAGAACATATTAATTTTCAAATATTATTTAACAGTTGTCACTTTATGATGTAATTATGAGACATAAAATAACAATTGGCTAATCATGCATTTATTAACACAAGATGGCTTCGCTGTTGAATAGAAAAAATATAAATATTAAAACGAGAAACCAGTTTATTATAAGTGAGAATACTTGATTCTTCTAACATTTATAATATTAACACACAATCATTAGAATCACACATCACTCTCACTCACTTTATACTGTTGCTTGATTCTTCTAACCTTTGTAATATTAACACGCAATAATTAGAATCACACATCGCTCTCACTCACTTTATACTGTTGCTTGATTCTTCTAACATTTGTAATATTAACACGCAATCCTTAGAATCACACATCACTCTCACTCACTTTATACTGTTGCTTGATTATTTTAACATTTGTAATATTAACACGCAATTATTAGAATCACACATCACTCTCACTCACTTTATACTGTTGCTTGATTATTTTAACATTTGTAATATTAACACGCAATCATTAGAATCACACATCACTCTCACTCACTTTATACTGTTGCTTGATTCTTCTAACATTTATAATATTAACACTCAATCATTAGAATCACACATCACTTTCACTCACTTTATACTGTTGCTTGATTCTTCTAACATTTGTAACATTAACACTCAGTCATTAGAATCACACATCACTTTCACTCAGTTTTTTGTGATGCTTTGTAGATACATTAATTTAGTTATTAATTGTTTTCGTAAAGTTTTCTGTCAATAAGATACACTCCATTCTGAATTTGGTTTCATTTAATTTTACATATTTAAAGATTCAAAGTACTGCGAAAAAAACTGTATATGCTAAAAGGAAGAGGCAATCGCTTCAATCACAACGAGCAAGCGATATTTAAGCGATACTTAAATAAGTAACACGACGATAACACGACGCAGCAAAAAAACATGCAAATGGTTATATTGAAAAAAAAATATATTTCCGTCATTATTGACGGGTTATTTATTACTAATAAATTAATAAAAAAATAATATGTTTTTTTAATATTATATAACATATGTTTCGTTTACTTAGACATTTTATTGATAATTTTGAAGTGAAGATTTTCTCCAGATATTTGTTTCAGAGATACAATATGGGTAAGTTATCCCCCTTCTCGTGAAAGGTGGGACGGAGCGAAGTGGGGGAGAGGGTGTTTCGTAAGGAAAAGCAGGGGGTGAATTCATATGACACGCAGAAATCGATGACTCCAAAACTTTTGATATTAAGCTGTGTAACTTACCTTCATGTTTGTAAAACGCCTGCTTTTAGAAAGTTAACATTTGATTTTTTGTCAAAAGATTTCAAATAAATAATTACATGTATCATATTATATCACACCGTGTCCCTTGGGGGAGGTGGGGTCATTAAGGAGTGGTCGTAGTCGAACGGTTAGTAGTAACGCTAAGCAGGCAGGTGCCCCAGGTGTGTTTCCTGACAGATTCACTTCCGGAACGTTTTACACTTAAATTTATAATAATAAAAAAAGGACTTAGAGACCAGAGTTTGTAGAGCGTCGTCTCTGTTGCACGATGCGCTAATCGAATCGTAACTACGATTAGCGCATCGCGCGACAGAGACGACGCTCTACAAACGATGCGTATTACTTACCGCGGGGTACTGTACTTCCCCGCATCTGCATATATTTAGAAATACAAATTTGGTAAGAAAACCGTGGAAAACTGCCAAGAGAAGATTAAATAACTTACAAATTTATGATTTTTTATAGAGTATATACACTTACACGTATGTAGCACTTTTAATAAATTCCTACAACTCTATTAAGTAAAACAAAAAGAGCGTTAAATAAAAAAGACGACGTCTAATGAAAGACTGCAGACTATTAAGCATACCAATTGTCTTGGAACTTTGATCTCCTTGTCATCGAAACTTTGGATTTGATCTGTCTAGAATACGAGTATATGCGTGTTGAAATGCAACAGATTTTACACTATAAAACAATACACGCATAAGCCACTTCTATCCACGATATGACTGATAGTCACGAGGGATTGCCTATCGTACAAAAACTTGTCGGAAAAGTTGACAGATACCTTATTCAATTCAAGCATACTAAATTTCTTTTTCTTTTAAAGTTTTCAACTTAATACATCTGATGAATTTATTTACAAAATAAATTACACTCAAGTGTAATTTATTGTATCTATTCCAGTCTTCTTCTTCTTCTTCATCTTGGTTAAGGTCGTATGACCTGTTTGTGACGGTGGGCTGTCCTAGGATGATGACGTCCAGCTGTCCTTCCACCTTTTCGGCAGCCTTCCTGGTAATCTCCTGCGGTTAGGGTTTTCAGTCTTAGCGATTTTTGCCAGTCTTATATCCTCCATGCGGTCCACATGATCCCTCCAGAAGCGCCTTCTGCTTCTTCTCCATCTCACTATGTCTTCAACACCACAGACCGACCTTATCGTCTCATTTCTGATCCGATCTCTAAGAGTTCTGCCTGCGATGTAGCGTAGGGTTCTCATTTCTGCCATTCTGAGAAGGTTTCTTTTGTCCTGTTGGTATCGGCTCTTATTTCTATCCCATGTGTCATTATGGGGCGGACGCATGTTTTATATTCCAGTAATAATCATAAAATGAAAGATAACTTGTCTTCGAAAAAAAGAAAGAAAAAATACAGAATATATTTTATCTTACAAAATAAGATTTATGATAATTCCGGTATATAAATAGTTATCACGGAAAATAAAAATATTCTATTAACAATACAAGGCATGGGGAGAAAAAAAGAAAATCTCTCTCAAGGTCAACGAGATTATGAAATGACGTCATTCAAGTGTCCTTTAGTTGCTAAGCCACATAGTCGAGGTTCCATTCATCATTCCAACGCTAATTCTGTTAGAAAGCGAAGCTGTGCCGTGGAGTTTTGTTTCTGTCTTCTTTTATTTTCTTTAAGTGAGTGCGCTGTTGCACACTAGCAAACTCACCGTATACACCGCTGTACTGGATTCTATGGCACACTGAATTGAGACGATTGGAGGACATCGGCATTTTTTCTTAATTTTTTCAAAGAATAGATATGACCGAAGTCATAGGTATACTTATATCTTCGAATACTAGGTGGAAAAAATGACTGTGTCATTCGAGGTTAGTATCACAGCGCGAGGTTCGAAATGACGACCTTCCGCACGGAAGTTCTGCGCATTACAACACGACTATGCACCTTTTGATTTTACATAATACTGTATCAACTAAAATAGAAAAAAGATTACGAATAATATCTTCTTAATAAACTAACAATTTATGATGTATATACATACTTGTATATTTCAAAATATGATTCATAAGTATACAACGTTCAACGTGGTAGGAAACGAAATATGGTTCATAAGTATACAACGTTCAACGTGGTAGGAAACCAAATATGATTTATAAGTATACAACGTTCAACGTGGTAGGAAACAAAATATGATTTATAAGTATACAACGTTCAACGTGGTAGGAAACAAAATATGATTCATAAGTACCTATACAACGTTCAACGTGGTAGGAAACAAAATATGATTCATAAGTATACAACGTTCAACGTGGTAGGAAACCAAATATGATTTATAAGTATACAACGTTCAACGTGGTAGGAAAGAAAATATGATTTATAAGTATACAACGTTCAATGTGGTAGGAAACCAAATATGATTTATAAGTATACAACGTTCAACGTGGTAGGAAAGAAAATATGATTCATAAGTATACAACGTTCAACGTGGTAGGAAACCAAATATGATTTATAAGTATACAACGTTCAACGTGGTAGGAAAGAAAATATGATTTATAAGTATACAACGTTCAACGTGGTAGGAAACCAAATATGATTTATAAGTATACAACGTTCAACGTGGTAGGAAAGAAAATATGATTTATAAGTATACAACGTTCAACGTGGTAGGAAACAAAATATGGTTCATAAGTATACAAAGTTCACCGTGGTAGGAAACGAAATATGGTTCATAAGTATATAACGTTCAACGTGGTAGGAAACAAAATATGATTTATCAGTATACAACGTTCAACGTGGTAGGAAACCAAATATGATTTATAAGTATACAACGTTCAACGTGGTAGGAAAGAAAATATGATTTATAAGTATACAACGTTCAATGTGGTAGGAAACCAAATATGATTTATAAGTATACAACGTTCAACGTGGTAGGAAAGAAAATATGATTCATAAGTATACAACGTTCAACGTGGTAGGAAACCAAATATGATTTATAAGTATACAACGTTCAACGTGGTAGGAAAGAAAATATGATTTATAAGTATACAACGTTCAACGTGGTAGGAAACCAAATATGATTTATAAGTATACAACGTTCAACGTGGTAGGAAAGAAAATATGATTTATAAGTATACAACGTTCAACGTGGTAGGAAACAAAATATGGTTCATAAGTATACAAAGTTCACCGTGGTAGGAAACGAAATATGGTTCATAAGTATATAACGTTCAACGTGGTAGGAAACAAAATATGATTTATCAGTATACAACGTTCAACGTGGTAGGAAACAAAATATGATTCATAAGTATACGACGTTCAACGTGGTAGGAAACAAAATATGATTCATAAGTATACAACGTTCAACGTGGTAGGAAACAACATATGATTTTTAAGTATATAACGTTCAACGTGGTAGGAAAGAAAATATGATTATAAGTATACGACGTTCAACGTGGTAGGAAACAAAATATGATTCATAAGTATATAACGTTCAACGTGATAGGAAACGAAATATGGTTCATAAGTATACAACGTTCAACGTGGTAGGAAACAAAAATAAAATTGAATCAATAATATAAGACTTATAAAATAAAACTTCAAATTAAAAAATGGAATCTCTTTCCAAGAAATATTATAAGACAAATTAGAAAAAAAGTTCACATATGTTATATATCATTACGCCTTGTCCCTTGCGGTGTAGGCAGAAAAAACAGATCTTCAAAATTTTCTATCAATGCATAAGACTTTTACTTCTTACACATTCATACATCTCGTCATGCAAAATCTTTTATTACACATACTTCACCTTATTTCAAAATTTGCTCGGTCTACCTCTTCCCCGCACACCTTGCACTTCTGATTTATCATCTCGCGTAGTCATTCTTTCATCATTCATTCTCTCTACATGTCCAAACCATCTTAAATCTCCATTCTGCATCATACTTAAAACATTCACTTTATCCATGCATTCATTTCTGGTGTCTTCGTTCCACCTTTTTTCAAACGTTGACACAAAATATTTTTTTCTTAGTGCACGTATTTCCACAGCATTGATCTTACTCTTAGCTGTCTTCAGCCAAGTACAAATGTCTCACTTCTATACATCAAGCTAGGCATCAGCACACTATAATGTATTATCATTTTTGTTACTGTTGATATCGTGTGGTTGTTGAACGAGTATATGCTCCGTTTACCTTGTTCCCTGTCACTACCTTTCTTTCAATGACCCTTTCAACTCGCCCATTACACGTAAACATTCTGCCCAGATAATAGAACTCAAACAACCTACTAGATTTTTTAGGTAGAGAGGACAGTAAGCCAGACTTTTCTATCTCGACACACTCGTACAAAGCTCGAATCTTCCACGTCCATAAGCTTTCTCATATAGATTCTACAATTTCTTTTGCCTCGTACTTGCCTTTATGCGTGATACATTTCGGTGGTCTTATTTTAAGACTGGAGACACACCTTAATAAAATTTGGACTCCTTTGAGGCTTTTCTTTTTTTTCGTTCTTCCTGACAGTTAACCGGAGGTGGTATACTAATGTGGGTTTACTTTTTATTTTGTTTTCTGCCATACGTTTTTATTTTTTTATTTATTCTTTAATCTAGATATGCGGGGGTGTGGGACGGAATCCCCCCGAAGCCCTTGCGGTCGGGCTCGCCCTACATTGGTGGGGTGTATCTCAGCCGGGGGAATGTTTGTGGGATGAGTCCGGACCTTTTAATGTCTTCTCTCTTGAATGTATTTTTTTCGTCATCTATTTATTTTCTGTGTTTTTTTTTATCTTCTTGTTCTACGTGTTCAATGGTGTGGGCTGAAAAACATCTGGTATCCCCGTGGCTGGGCTCTCCTTATATTGGTGGGGTGTATCTTGACCGGGGGGATGTTATTAGATGAGCCCTGACCTTTTGATAGCTTCTGTTTTTTAATGTATTCTCTGTTTAATGTGTTCTTGAAATGTATTATGTACATACTATGTTGCTATCAATAAACCTGTATTTATTTTATTATTATTTATTAATGCTGCAATGCGTATGGTCAGTGGTACACTCAAGTCAAGCCGCTGCTTTGGCTCCCCGTGCTATCCCATATATAACTGCCAAACATCAGGCGATACACAGCTATTCTTCAGGAATAAAAAATGCAACCATTCCACTACATAAGGGCATCACTAATTCAACAGCTGCTCGTCTTTCCTCTCGAAATTTTTTTTGAACACGAGCTGCAAACCTTCTCAAAAAATCAATCTCTAAGTATAAATGGAAGAAATAATAAGAATATAAAGATAATTTGTTTGACGCCGTTTAAAGAGCAGACCATCTTCAAGGGCATTTTAACTTCAAGGGCATTTTAACTTCAAGGTCATTTTAACTTCAAGGTCATTTTAACTTCAAGGGCATTTTAACTCGAGATTCGAACCCACTGTTATTGGCAGATTAAAAATATTACATAATAAAAATATATATCGTTAAGTGTAATGTAGGAAGGTGGTGGCTGCGCCCATAAGCTAAGGTACTCTTCAGCATATATTTAGAAAAACATATTTGGTAAGAAAACTGTAGAAAACTTGCCAAAGTAAGATGAACTATAAATAAACCTTTGCAGATATTCCAATATGTGATAATAACACATTTTACTTTAGGTGAAGTGTAGTGTTCATAAATAATCATACATTTAGGAAAGACTTCAAAAAATGTTTGTATTCAAGTGATTCCTAATGCTATACACCCCACCCATATACCTAACGCAAAACCTCTATCATAATACAACATCCTATTGGATCGATTTGGAACAATTAATTTATTCGATGAAGACGAAATCGACCTCCAAGTTCAACTTCTACTCGGAGAAACAGCTGAGATAAATATACGAGTACATGGAGTGACAATGCATGACAAAATACGGAATTAAGTGATTTGGAATGAACGTGAATTTAAGGCTGATGTGTTGAGTAAGATGAAGAAGAGCACGTTGAGATGGATTCAGGATAATGAAATGGAAGTCGTGAAAGAGGAAGGACCAAGAAAAGTATGGTTGGATTTAAAGAAAGAAACGTAGAAAGTCAGAGAAATCGTAGTAGTTCATTGGATGGTGATGGATGTAAAAGAGACGAAGGATGTATGATATGTCGAGATAGGAAAGTCTGTTACTCTGTCCTCTTTCCTCAACCCAACTGAGAAATGGCGTGATGGTTTGTATTTATTTTCTGTATTTAATGGAAGTGTCGCTATTTTTCTCTGCCCGCATAAATAGTCTATGTTTAAGGCACATACAATTAATATTTTGTACCATTGTGAAATAAGCTTGTTTTCGGTGCTATATTCCCAAACTAGGCTGTTCAGAGTGTCACCACTCACACACGAAATGAAATTGTTCAGCAAATTTACAGTAACCGGTGGTAAGTAATACACATCGGGCTTAAGAAAGATACTGTCGGCCATAATCGGCTAACTTCGGCATTGTAGAGCGTCGTCTCTGTCGTCTAAATACTTTCAAGTGGACGCGACCACACCCTAGGATCCTTGACAACGACTGACAAATCGCGACGGAACACGTGCATGTAAGACAGACGACGCTCTACAAAGCTAAAGTTAGCCGATTATGACCGACAGTCTCATTCTTAAGCCCGATGTGTATTACTTACCACTGGTTACTGTATTATATCCATATCTCTCAGTGAATAAATCTAGAATTGAGTTCCTTAATACACTTCGTAGGAATAACTAAGCTAACATACTTCACAGGAAAATACGAGTATGATTAATCATTGTTCGTAGTGTTATTTTTAGACGTTTATCTGTTTATTTATATTTTTCTTGTTAATTTTTTTTGTTTGTTTACGGTTCAACTTTTATCTAAATGGAAATAAACAAAACAAAATAAAGAATTAAAACCTTTCCATTCATATATATTATTTATAGTTAAGGCATTAACATTGTGGAGGTTTAAACACTTTGTAATTTGTTTTTATCAAACACTGTTTATTCCACTTTACATAACAGTATAACCCTATCGGTGATCCCTTTATGATGAGGTGAAAATCTTGAAACTGGTAGGCGTATACCGTTACGTCAAGTGGAATAAACAGTATTTGATAAAACAAATTACAATACCTTTCCATGTTTATGAAAAATCGTCATGTTTTTTTTTAATTATACGCATTATACGGATTTCTCCTGTTACATAATGTTTTCTGATAAGATTTTTATTTGTATGGAAAAATAGAAAAGGATTAATCTCATACTGCTAGGCGGTGCTGAGAATATATCCACTGTAACTCAATTGGTTGTATATATCTAAACCACGCGGCGCTTGAGTGTTTAGCCATCACATTGATTCTGAAAGTTGTACTTAGAATTGAGGACGATTTTTTTATGGTTATAATTATTGGGAATGTAAAAAAACGAAATGCCTTTAATAATGAGAAATAGTTGAAATCATATTATAATATTGTATAGTAGAGGTGCATTGCAGTGTGGTTACGCACTCGACTATTGTGAGGAATGTCACCGGTTCGAGCTTCACACTGTTCTACTGCTCTCGAATGACACAGCCTTTGTTTCCGTCTAGTATATAGGGCTATAAAAATACCTATGACTTCGGTTATATCGATTCTTTCAAAAAGAGAAAAAAAACATGCCAGTGTGCTCCGATCGTTTCACTTTGGTATCACATTGGATGCAGTCAGCGGTGGGACCGGTGAGTTTGCTGGTGTGCAACGGCTCATCAATCAAAATAAACTTCACTGCACAGTTTCTCTTTTCGACTGAATTGGTGTTGAAATGGCGAGGGGATCCTCGACTACGAAGCTTAGTAACGACGACGGCGATGATATTGTAGTATTGTTATTATGAATGTCGAAATGGACTCTTGCCTTCTTGTTTTAAGGCTTCGTTGATCGCATACCATTAAAAGTTCGATATAACATGCTTATTTTATAAAATCACAATTTTTTTCTATATTATATATCGTCGTTGTTCTGCGAAAAGCATTTAAGTCCAAATATTGAGTTTTGAGATAAATGCAATTTAAGTTTCGGAAGGCGATGTAAAATCAAGTTTTTAATAAAATAAAATACAAACATATGTCATTTAAAGACAGTTTATTTATTTATAAGAACCATTACAAAAAAAAATGATTAACTTAAAAACATATTACCTAAAAATTAAAAATACGGACACATGTTTTGGACTTAATCCTTTTGGTGAAAACAACTGTAAAAAGGTGACTGAAACGCTTCTAAAATATTGTTTTTTCTATATTATTTATTCCGAATCACTTCACGTGGTTTATTAAATCATTTCAAACCATTTTTCATCACCAGTAATGATGCGGTAAAGGAACCTTTGCTTGTGGCCATTTCGAGGTAACCAGCAGAAATTGTCGAACGTTGATTTTCGTTGTTTTCACTCAAAACATATGGAACCCATGCGCCGAACTTCTGGACTTTTCCCATTGATTTAAGATGGCGGTATTCAGTCATATGACATCAATTCATCTGCTCAGCTAATTCTACGGTGGTTTGAAGGGGATCTTCATGAATAATATGGTTTAAGCGGTCCCCATCGAAGTCCACTGGTCATCCGGAACGCTCCATGTCTTTCAGGTCAAAATTACCGTCTTTGAAACGCTCAAACCATCGACGAGCTATCATTTCATTCATAACATCTTCACCGTACACTTAGCAAATATCACGAGCAGCTTTGGGAGCTTTATTCCCTCGATTGAACGCGAACAAAAGGAGGTGTCGAAAATGCTCCCTTTCGTCTACTTGACATTCCATTTTGAAGGCTTGTAATTAAATAAAATAATATATGTAACGTAAAAGCAAACACAATTTATTGTAGAGCAGAAAATTTTCTTTCGAATGGCATTTAACATTTACCGTTTTACTTTTGGTGCTCATTTTTAAATGGGAAAAAAACGGACTCAACTTATATTAACACCCAATATTAATTAAGCTTTCAGCAATCGAACATGAAATATTGTTTAAATACAAGCCTTGTTATAATACTATATATTCATGAATATGTCAACCATTTCAAAGTATTAACTTTTATTATGTTATTATGAGGGCATTCTATTAACCTTGGATTTAACTGTCACAAGCTGGGTTTAGCAGAGCCACAGACGATAAACCGTCTAATATCGCTATTTTTATCATAAAAGAGATAGCGAAATTTATTGCTTGAATTTGATTTTTTAATAATGTTAAAATTATGATGTTTAGAAGTGTCTTGTTAATTTTTATTAGTTGTACGTCTGACTAAAAGGAGAATTACCATTTTAAATATTAAACATTAATATAATAAATATTGATCTCTTCACAGAAAATCGCGCAAGATTCTACATAAAAAAATAATGCTATCGTAAAACGAATGAAAAAAGTTTATAAGCCACTGATACTACCCGTCTGCCTTTGAGGAAAATCAAAACAATACAATTTACCAAAAAACCAAAGCAAATAAGAACCAATTGTAAAAAAGAAAACAATATTTGCGAATGAACTTTCAAGTATTCGTATTGCTGAAAATGATTTTTTCAGGAAAGTTCCAAATCTTAACCCTTAATTTGTTTCTTGTAGACGAGCTTTTACTGTAATTCTCATTTCGAAGAGGTTTTTCAAAATTCAACCAAGTTACAGGAAAATGTTAAAGCTATATTTGCTTGGTTATTTGTATTAGTTTTCTTTTACCTTGCATAACGTTTTCAGTATTAAATTTCAAGCAAATTTCGAACGAAACTGAACGTTGCTAGATTCATTTCAGAATTGATAAAGTGGGTGTAATTTTATAAACAGGGCAAGTATAAAACATTTAAGTTTACAAATGCGATGTGGTTTTGATACGTTTTGAAAGAAATAGGAAGAAAAAAATCTTTTTTACACGGTGTCTGATGTAAAAGGACGCTCACGTTACGGTCGCGAGGGTGAGATATATCTACTTAGAACGAAAACTTTTTCTGATTTCGAAGATTATCATTTTTGATTTTTGCCCTTGATAAAGCCGTATTTGCTTTTATATATTTTGATAAAAAGCTTTGTACGTGGTTATGTGTATAACTGAAAAAGTTTTTATCGCAAAAAGCTTCTTGTTGTTTTTTTTCCTGCAAACAGTCCTTTCCATTAATCAATATTATGCTTTGTTCGTGACTTTTGTTTTAAATAAATCTACTGAAATTCCTTTCTAGGTGTTTACTTTGAAATATTATTTCAGAAGTTTCCACTGAAATATTATTAGTAAGTTAAGTTATCTTTCCCTGTCGGGGTTGGCAAAGATGGCAGCGCCAGACTTTCCTATTACGACACATCTCTTTCGCATATAAATACACACGTTTACAATTCATTCTTTCAAATTATCATACACTTTATTTAACCTTCCTATACTACGTCTTCCAGTTTGTTTTGTAAATCTTTCTTCCTTCACCGATTTAAGCAGCATTTATTCGGCTCATTTTAGTATTTTTCCAGGTTAAAATATCGCACCTATATATCAAATTTGTTACTAAAATACTGTTGTGGACTATCGTCTTAGTAGATTTAGATACTGTTCGAGTATATTCGTATATGTTTTTGTGCACCATCAACCCCAGACAAGAACTCTATCAATAGCTTGATTAAGAATATATAGATTTATCTTGTATAATAAAGGGTCGTACAAATTAAGCGGTTTTTTTAATTCTTGGATAAATCACAGATGGCGCCGCGAACTCTCCTGGGTCTTGTGACATTTGAGAAGCGTAATGTATGACATTTATAAAAATGGAGTCGTATACAGTACAACAACGCGTTCAAATTGTTGAATTATTTTATGTATTGATATCTCCGGAAACGGTGATGTTAATTGGCCACCAAGATCATGTGATCTGACACCGTTGGACTATTTTCTCTTGAATTACGTGAAAAGTCAGGTCTATAAGAATGACCCACAATCAATTCCTGAGCTGAAGGACGAAATTATTCGCGTCATTGGTGAGTTAGAATCGCAATTATGCCAAAATGTCATCGAAAATTTTATTTATTTATTTTATTAATGACACAGCAGTGTCTTTATATACAAATGAACATGTGACAGGTTATACAAGTACTTAAAATTATTGACAAATAATACAACTTTATCTTAAACTAACATGAAGATACAAAAAACAGTAGTAATAATAAATTACAGTCATTGTTTTAAAATTATTTAATAATTATACGAATATTTAAGTTCAATATATGTTATGTATGTATACCACAAAATATTACCAAATTTCACCAAGCAGACTTACGTAATTGTCGAAGACTTATTTTATAGAGGTGAAGAACTCAGATTTGTTTTTAGTGGAATAACGCATACATAGAACAAATATTAGATTTTTTGAGAATTTTGTGGAAATTTTATGGATAGATATTGAGATATAGAAAACACACGGCCTCATTAGTAGAACGAGATGCAAGTTGCTTTGCAGAATTAAAACCTTCATACATGTTGATGCAGGGTTACTCAACTCCAGAGGCAAAGTATTGTCCTTAATGTTTTGATTATATTACGTTATTTATATTAATAAAGGAGATCCACCCATTTTGAAAAAATAGTGGAAATCTGCCGAGCTGCAAGAGGTGGACATTTGGCGGATATTATTTTTTTGTGTTTAAATTTCATACATTATACTTAAATGACCAATAAAAAGTTTTTTGAAATCAAAGTCAATTGTGTGTTTTATTCAAGAATTGCAAACATTAGAATAAAAAAAACTGCTCAAATTGAAAGACCCTTATAATGTACGAGTATGGAAATAACTATACGTATTAAGAAAATATTTAAGTATAGTTCCTACATGTATAAATATAGTTCAGCCTGAAACAATAAAGGGCAAGGAAGTAGGAAAAAATAAAGTATCTTTCAATTGCAACGAGATACGGAATTATAGAAAAAATTACAAAAAAAAATATTTAAGATAAAATTGTGTACCAGTCACAAAGTCGAGATTGAGGAAATGCCGGAGAAGGACCCTCCTGAACTCAACAACATTTGCATAAAAAATATCTATCAAATAATACACAGACTTATCCAATTGTTGCATTCTTACAATTGATGAATCACAACGTACAACTGTCGTTAGTAAAGTCTCAATACTTCAATCAATTCAACTTGTTTCCTACAATCCATAAAAAAAATAATAAAAGCGTATACTGTGATTTCATTTATTCGATCATTTCGAAAGCTATGGGTCAAATGTTAATTATGTGGTGATAAAATTTAGACATAAACTATCGGATAGCTCTCACCATATACATAACACTCGTTTGAGGCTAATAGAAACGAAAACGGCAAAGTCCATTGATTTCCATTAAATGAATGTCGTCGAAAGCAATATTTTTTTTCGGAAATCAAGACGATGTCAGTTTTAAGATAATTTTTTATATATATAAAATAAATGACAGTTAAATGGACGTTTATATGTAAAATGTTGGTAGTTAAATGAACGTTTATACTCATAAGTAAAAAAGGCTTCTCGGCACTGGTTGCAAGAATCAGGAAGGTTTCTACTGTGTATGAAGGATATTATCTGTTTTATGGTACCCTGTAGGCACTATAATTTCTTTCGAATAAATTGAATATTTCTAATGAAAACATTCCATTATACGTTGGCATTAATAAATATATAGATTATCTTTAAAGTGAGGGTAGTTTCCAAGTCTCCTGATCATTTATTTATTTAACACTTTTATTGCAAATACAATCCGGCGGGCTTATTGCCAGGCGGCAATATCTTCCAGCTAACCAGACAGAAGTAAATTAAGTAAGTTAAGTGGTCGCATAAATAATTCAAATGACTATTCATCCCTACGAAATCCATAAACACATACGTGAGCACATGCCCACGAACCCCACAAAGACGGACAATCATCCGAACATTCTTTTTCATATAAAGTGAGATTATCAATCAAAAGGAAAGGAAGGGATGATGGAGAGGAAAGGAAAAGAAAAATCAGGAATGAAACACGTTATTTTACTGACTAGTTTTTTCAGTAGCTTCTTAAAGCATGCCAAGGATGGAGCGAGTCTTATATTGGTTTGTAACTGATTCCAGAGTCTCACTGCATGGACAGTAAAGGATGATGTAAAAAAAGAGGAGCGGTGAACTGGAAAGGTAAATATCTGTTTGAGTGTAGCGCTAATCCATGATTGGCGCTAAGCGCTAATCCATGACTCTGGAACCAGTTACAAACCAACTTTAGACTCGCTCCGTCCTCGGCATGCCTTAAGGAGCGACTGAAAAAACTCTTCATGTCTAGTCAGTAATATAACGATTTTCATTTTTGATTTTACTTTCCTCTCCACCATCCCTTCCTTTTCCTTTGATTAATGATATTTCACTGTTACTTTAATATGTATATGCCCACAAATTTCATAAAAATGAATATTTTTTGCGACCATATAATTCGCTTAATTTACTTTTGTCACGTTGGCTGAAAGAGATTGTCGCCTGACAATAAACCAGTCTGATTTTTTCGCAGTAAAGTAATAAATAAACTTAGGATTTGAGTATACGTAAACATGTTAATGTGGAGTGTGAATGGTTCAGTATTAACGAAATGTCCTATTTGGCGAGGTTACAGAAGGCAGAATGAAGCACGATGGTCAGCGCAAGAGAGGGACGTACTGCAAGAGACGCTTAAAAACATTGAAACTCAGCACAACTGGGAGTGAACATCAGCGGATAAAAACATTAAAACTCAGCACAACTGAGAGTGAACATCAGCGGATAAAAACATTAAAACTCAGCACAACTGGGAGTGAACATCAGCGGATAAAAACATTAAAACTCAGCACAACTGAGAGTGAACATCAGCGGATAAAAACATTAAAACTCAGCACAACTGGGAGTGAACATCAGCGGATAAAAACATTAAAACTCAGCACAACTGAGAGTGAACACCAGCGGATAAAAACATTAAAACTCAGCGCAACTGGGAGTGAACATCAGCGGATAAAAACATTGAAACTCAGCACAACTGGAAATGAATATCAGCGGATAAAAACATTGAAACTCAGCACAACTGGAAATGAATATCAGCGGATAAAAACATTAAAACTCAGCACAACTGGGAGTGAACATCAGCGGATAAAAACATTGAAACTCAGCACAACTGGAAATGAATATCAGCGGATAAAAACATTGAAACTCAGCGCAACTGGGAGTGAACATCAGCGGATAAAAACATTGAAACTCAGCACAACTGGAAATGAATATCAGCGGATAAAAACATTGAAACTCAGCACAACTGGAAATGAATATCAGCGGATAAAAACATTAAAACTCAGCACAACTGGGAGTGAACATCAGCGGATAAAAACATTGAAACTCAGCACAACTGGAAATGAATATCAGCGGATAAAAACATTGAAACTCAGCGCAACTGGGAGTGAACATCAGCGGATAAAAACATTGAAACTCAGCACAACTGGAAATGAATATCAGCGGATAAAAACATTGAAACTCAGCACAACTGGAAATGAATATCAGCGGATAAAAACATTAAAACTCAGCACAACTGGGAGTGAACATCAGCGGATAAAAACATTGAAACTCAGCACAACTGGAAATGAATATCAGCGGATAAAAACATTAAAACTCAGCACAACTGGGAGTGAACATCAGCGGATAAAAACATTGAAACTCAGCACAGCTGGGAGTGAACATCAGCGGATAAAAACATTAAAACTCAGCACAACTGGGAGTGAACATCAGCGGATTAAAACATTGAAACTCAGCACAACTGGGAGTGAACATCAGCGGATAAAAACAATAAAACTCAGCACAACTGGGATGAACATCAGCGGATAAAAACATTGAAACTCAGCACAACTGGAAATGAATATCAGCGGATAAAAACATTGAAACTCAGCGCAACTGGGAGTGAACATCAGCGGATAAAAACATTGAAACTCAGCACAACTGGAAATGAATATCAGCGGATAAAAACATTGAAACTCAGCACAACTGGAAATGAATATCAGCGGATAAAAACATTAAAACTCAGCACAACTGGGAGTGAACATCAGCGGATAAAAACATTGAAACTCAGCACAACTGGAAATGAATATCAGCGGATAAAAACATTAAAACTCAGCACAACTGGGAGTGAACATCAGCGGATAAAAACATTGAAACTCAGCACAGCTGGGAGTGAACATCAGCGGATAAAAACATTAAAACTCAGCACAACTGGGAGTGAACATCAGCGGATTAAAACATTGAAACTCAGCACAACTGGGAGTGAACATCAGCGGATAAAAACAATAAAACTCAGCACAACTGGGATGAACATCAGCGGATAAAAACATTGAAACTCAGCACAACTGGGAGTGAACATCAGCGGATTAAAACATTGAAACTCAGCACAACTGGGAGTGAACATCAGCGGATAAAAACAATAAAACTCAGCACAACTGGGATGAACATCAGCGGATAAAAACATTGAAACTCAGCACAACTGGGAGTGAACATCAGCGGATTAAAACATTGAAACTCAGCACAACTGGGAGTGAACATCAGCGGATAAAAACAATAAAACTCAGCACAACTGGGATGAACATCAGCGGATAAAAACATTGAAACTCAGCACAACTGGGAGTGAACATCAGCGGATAAAAACATTGAAACTCAGCACAACTGGAAATGAATATCAGCGGATAAAAACATTAAAACTCAGCACAACTGGGAGTGAACATCAGCGGATAAAAACATTGAAACTCAGCACAGCTGGGAGTGAACATCAGCGGATAAAAACATTAAAACTCAGCACAACTGGGAGTGAACATCAGCGGATTAAAACATTGAAACTCAGCACAACTGGGAGTGAACATCAGCGGATAAAAACAATAAAACTCAGCACAACTGGGATGAACATCAGCGGATAAAAACATTGAAACTCAGCACAACTGGGAGTGAACATCAGCGGATTAAAACATTGAAACTCAGCACAACTGGGAGTGAACATCAGCGGATAAAAACAATAAAACTCAGCACAACTGGGATGAACATCAGCGGATAAAAACATTGAAACTCAGCACAACTGGGAGTGAACATCAGCGGATTAAAACATTGAAACTCAGCACAACTGGGAGTGAACATCAGCGGATAAAAACAATAAAACTCAGCACAACTGGGATGAACATCAGCGGATAAAAACATTGAAACTCAGCACAACTGGGAGTGAACATCAGCGGATTAAAACATTGAAACTCAGCACAACTGGGAGTGAACATCAGCGGATAAAAACAATAAAACTCAGCACAACTGGGATGAACATCAGCGGATAAAAACATTGAAACTCAGCACAACTGGGAGTGAACATCAGCGGATTAAAACATTGAAACTCAGCACAACTGGGAGTGAACATCAGCGGATAAAAACAATAAAACTCAGCACAACTGGGATGAACATCAGCGGATAAAAACATTGAAACTCAGCACAACTGGGAGTGAACATCAGCGGATTAAAACATTGAAACTCAGCACAACTGGGAGTGAACATCAGCGGATAAAAACAATAAAACTCAGCACAACTGGGATGAACATCAGCGGATAAAAACATTGAAACTCAGCACAACTGGGAGTGAACATCAGCGGATTAAAACATTGAAACTCAGCACAACTGGGAGTGAACATCAGCGGATAAAAACAATAAAACTCAGCACAACTGGGATGAACATCAGCGGATAAAAACATTGAAACTCAGCACAACTGGGAGTGAACATCAGCGGATTAAAACATTGAAACTCAGCACAACTGGGAGTGAACATCAGCGGATAAAAACAATAAAACTCAGCACAACTGGGATGAACATCAGCGGATAAAAACATTGAAACTCAGCACAACTGGGAGTGAACATCAGCGGATTAAAACATTGAAACTCAGCACAACTGGGAGTGAACATCAGCGGATAAAAACAATAAAACTCAGCACAACTGGGATGAACATCAGCGGATAAAAACATTGAAACTCAGCACAACTGGGAGTGAACATCAGCGGATTAAAACATTGAAACTCAGCACAACTGGGAGTGAACATCAGCGGATAAAAACATTGAAACTCAGCACAACTGGGATTGAACAACAGCGAATAAAAACATTAAAACTCAGCACAACTGGGAGTGAACATCAGCGGATAAAAACATTGAAACTCAGCACAACTGGGAGTGAACATCAGCGGATAAAAACATTGAAACTCAGCACAACTGGGAGTGAACATCAGTGGATAAAGCCAAATGGCGTTAAACTGTTGCTGGTTAGCAGGGACCCAATGGAGAAAGAAGACATGTAGACAAGCTGCAGGTACTGAAGTTTCTTGCCCTTTATATGTTATAACAGGATATGTCTATCACAAATTGGCTTACAAGTCATCTCCGGTGGCACCAATATTCGATTATCTGATTGCCCACTTTGCATTATGCTTTCAATCACAGGTTATAGGCATTCTGTTAGATTTAGGAAAAACATATGAAATTTATAACTAAGCAATGAGACCACTTCGTCACAGGTCTTGCCTAGTGAAGTGGTTCTTAATGTTTACAAATTGCTGGATGTTATGCATTGTTATATACTTGTACTCTATGATTCGTCTTTAAATTTATCGTCTCCATTAAACACAATTTAGGTAAACTTGTTAATAAAAATAAAACAATTCGATGCCACATCCATACTCCTCAAAACATTCAAATCATCAATGTTGATTTGTTGAGGAATTCAATATGAATTATAAAAAGCATATATTTTCAAATAATAAGTTATCCGGAAAGAAATTTTAATACTCCATTGTCATTGTTTCCTATTGCTACACGCCGTTCGATATCCCTCTTAACTCCTCTATTATCTGATAAAATACTGTCTTAATAGAATAATTCTTCACCTTGTTCTAATCTTTCATTATTCACACACATCGTATTTACTTTTCCTTTCACACATCTATTACAATCACTCGTTCTCTTTACATCTCTCATTCAATTTACTTATCAAACTCTGGAAATCAGCATTTTTCTACCCTAACACTGCCATGTCATCAGCATACAGAAATCCGCAAACATTTCCATTCAAAGTTTGTGTACCATCCATTAACCTCATTCGTTCCTTTACACACGAATCTGTAAATATTAAACAAACAGGATGACATGACATCCTTGCGTTACCCCTTTTGAAATATTAAACTACTCAGTCAAGGCATCGTTCACTACATGCTCTTCTTTCAAAATACGAGTATAATGACGCAAAATCATGTACTAATTTACATGTTTGCATCGCTTTTCTTTTCTATTATTTAAAACTTTTTCTTCGAACATGGACCATACCGTTTCTGTTTTCTTTCTTTGTATGAGTTCTTACTTCCACAAATTGACAGTGTACTCAGACGAAGTAACAATTAAACTCTATTTGTCCACATCTCTGGATATCACGTACAGAGTAAAGCTTGTCATTTGACTTTCGAAATAATATGAAGGAAATTGAACTCTAATTTCTGAATACAATGCGATACTGAATCATCTCTGTACCATTGGGTAAATACTCATATTATCGGAGACAATACATGATGCCGCTTTCTTGATTTATTGTTTTACAAGTAACTTAGAGAAATTATTATTTTAACATTCATCATATGAATAATCTCCGTTGGCTAGTAAGTTTATATTTCAACCTAGGCTTATATTTCAACCTGGGTTCGATTCCCTTTTATTTTCATTTATTTATATATGACAATAAATGTTATAAGTGCATAATTTATGGAAAAACAACGTGTTTAATTTATGGAAAAACAACGTGTCGTTTAATGTGAACATACTATTTTTATGGATCTGGTTTTGTAGCCTTTCATTTGTCGTATCCCAAGTAATATAGGCTATTGCCTGTATCTTACTGAGGACAAATTTGTGGCGTTATGGCAGAAGTTGATATGTCCGTTTTACATTAATTTACAGGAGAAGCAATATTAACTTTGATAAGCTGTTAAAATCAGTACAAATAAGCATTTTTAAAGTTTTTCCAAACAATATATCTTTTGTTTGGATAATGACTGACACACCAAGTTTTTGCATCCCATTTAACATTGTAACTTGACTTCAATTTACCATCCTATGTAACATTGCAACGTGACTTCAGTTTAGCACCCCATGTAACATTACAACTTGACTTCAGTTTAGCATCCCATGTAACATTGCAGCTTGACTTCAGTTTAGCATCCCATGTAACATTGCAACCTGACTTCAGTTTAGCATCTCATGTAACATTGCAACTTGACTTCAGTTTAGCATCCCGTGTAACATTGCAACTTAACCTCAGTTTTGCATCCCATGTAACATTGCAACTTGACTTCAGTTTTGCATCCCATGTAACATTGCAACTTGAAATCAGTTTTGCATCCCATGTAACATTGCAACTTGACTTCAGTTTAGCATCCCATGTAACATTGCAACTTGACTTTAGTTTTGCATCCCATGTAACATTGCAGCTTGACTTCAGTTTAGTTTAACTAATTTCGGTCTCCATCGGAATGTCGCAATTGTTTTTATTATTACTAATTGTCATCAGTATTTTATTAACCTTCGCGGGGAAATGTTTAGTTTTCACGCATACTTTAGTGGTTTAAAATTGATAAAAGTAGTAGGAAACATCGACTTTCTTGAAAGAAAAAAATGGAAATTTTTAAAAAAGTAAACACAGGCCAAAGAAAAATATTTTTAAGACACAATAAAAAAGAACAGATTTTGTTACAATTTTTTATTCAATTAAATTATATACAAGCTATTTATGTTTGCAGATGTATACGTAAAGATGTTGTTATTGTGTATAGTGATTAATTGATAAAATATAGTATATGGAAATAAAAATGTTTTTTTTTTCCAGTTTGTTTATAACGAATTTTCAGTATAACGAAACGATTTAAGGGGGTATACTACTCGAGAGACGTGAATTTCGGGCGTTATTTCAGACTAAATAAAAAAAAACTAACAATATTTTTCCTATACATTTTTTACAGTTTGTTTATTGATGATTTGAGAATGAACAAAAAAATTTTTGAAAAAAAGATTGAAAATTCAAGATGTTATCAGCTGTTATATCTTGTCGTTAAAAAAGGGGGCAAGCTGGTCGACATGATTGAAGCCCTTTCGTAAATTTGAAACAAAAATCATACACAGTTTCTTGATAAAAAAAATATAATGTCATCATAGTTGGTGCATTTGATAAAATTCTTAAAATGGCGGCTGTCTGAAAAAAAAATTCCTTTTTTTTTTCAAATATTTGTTTTTTAAATAGTAAAAAAATTAGTTTTGCATTTTTCAAGGTAGGCACGATATAAAAATATTTATTTAAGTTTTATATAAAATTTGAAGGCAATTGGTTGATTAAAATTTAAGATTTTATGTCGACCAGGTTGAATAAAGTAGTTTCGAGAAAAATGCGTTTAAAGTTATGAGATTATTGTCTGTCATTCCGGTGCGGCGTAATTGCTGCCTCATTTATAGCTATAACTTCGTAAATATTGAGAATTTTAAAATTTCCTATTGAGAACATATTCTTCAAAGGTCTAAACTTTAAGAATAAACATAAAAAACGATTTTTTTCAATTTTCTACAGTAGAATACCCTAGTAGTCGTTCATTATAACGAGATTATACTGTATTACGCAATATTATTGTGATTTAATGTTGTTATAATTATGACGAGAACACATTTTTAAAGTTGTGACAATTCAATGTCATGAAATTTTTACTAGTTCCCGTATAAAATTATATATCTACAATACCGCTCTTTAAGGTTCACCTACTGAGAAGCCGATGATATCGTTGAAATGTTATCTTTTGAAAACAATTTGGTTAGCAACAAAGAAACAATGGAAGTGACCATCGGTACGCCCAAACACGAGTTAGGTATCCTTAATTCCGTTGTTGAAATAATGGCAGGTAGTCCTCAAGAGTCCATTCATACTTGCTGGATGAAAGAAATTCCAAAGTCTGCAGGGGTCCGAGGTTCAAGGATACGTACAGCTTTCATTTCTATAACATGCTTTTTCAATAGCGTCTTTTAATTATACGAGTATCTGTGGTTAGATAAAAATAAATACTTTATGACAATCAAATCACTATAGAAAGTTATTTTTTTATGTTTATTTAACACTTTTATTGCAATACAATCTGGCGGGCTTATTGCCAGGCGGCAATCTCTTCCAACCAACCAGACAAAAGTAAATTAAGAAAGTTACGTGATCGCATAAATCATTCAAATGACTATCCATCCCCACGAAATCCATAAACATATACGTGAGAACATACCCACGAACCCCACAAAGACGGACAATCACCCGAACATTATTTTTCATATAAAGTGAGATATCATCAATCAAAAGGAAAGGAAGGAATGGTGGAGAGGAAAGGAAAAGAAAAATCAGGAATGAAACACGTTACTTTACTGACTAGAAATTAAGAGTTTTTTCAGTCGCTCCTTAAAGCGTGCCAAGGACGGAGCGAGTCTAACATTGGTTTGTATCTTTGCCACCTCCAACGAATGTTGCGTTTCTTCTTTCTTCGTGGAACCTTTCCACTTATAGATCGATTGTAATTTTTTTGAAGCTTAAACAATTGAAACTTTAAATGGTTTAGAATTGTAATTAAAAAAATATATATATTATATGGACTCATATAATTGCATTAACATATAACTTGAATTTAATGACACAAATCATCCTAGTTTGTGTAGCTTGTCTATAAAAAATGCGTGTTGTAAAATTCTTCGTCATCGCGTACTCAATGTTAATCGTCGTGGTCCTCTAGTATATCTCGAGAAATAAATTAAGTCGACATGGAAAAATATTGAAAGGAGCCGAATAAATTGCTGTAGAAATGCGTGCAGTGAAAAGATTACATGGGGTGACAATGTATGATAAAATGTGGAATAAAGTGATTAGAAATGATTGTGAAATTAAGGTGATTGTGAAAGTAAGTTAGATGAAGAAGAGCATTCATTCGTTTGAGCATGTAGAACGAATTATTGCAGAAAGGCTAACAGCGCAAATATGAATAGAGGGCGTGGTGAAGAAAAACCAAGAAATGTATGGTTGGATCAATTAAATTATATTTTGAAAGAAATAAATGAAAATAATCAAGAATTCGTAGGGGTTATATGAAAATGTTTATGGATGTAGAGAAAGCGAAATATGTGTTTCGTGATAGGAAAGTGTGGTTCTCTGTCCTCTCTATCTACCCCGATAGGGAAACTGCCTGATGGTATATGTAGTTAAAGAAAATAATTTTTATCGAAAACCTGTTAGTTATTTACATATTACTCTCGCTTTTTGATAGCAAAGTATTAAGGCCATTTGCTATATTTATATTATTTGCTTGGTGGATAACTTTTTTAAAAAAGCCAGTTAATTTTTAACAAATCCAATATCGCCAAACAGCTAGCGTATTATTTTATTATACTGTCGAAGCGTCCGTATATATATTTTGACATGTGTCAGAAACAAACACGTTGTTTATTTCAATCGGCGCCCTTTGTCGACAGTTTTGATAAGCTCGTTTTACATGGCGTGTGAATTTATTTTAAAATTTGAAAAGTGTGATATTTAATCCTGTCCTATCTATGTATGAGAAATATCTAATAATTTTTTTCATAAGTTTTACAATAAATTTATCTTAACGAAACTTCATAATAAACTGTTTTTCAAGAAAGCTCTGTTTTTTTCACTTGTCGTATTCGTATAGTCAGTTGTGTTGCAACGGGTGGTGAATGGAAGAGTAGGAGTGCAGTTATCTCTGGATGCTGTGATAAGGAGAATTATACAACGAATTTATTCACTCGTTTGATAACTTGAAAAATCTCTGAATTGGCGATACATATATATTAAAGAACATGATATGTAAACACTTGTATTCTGTTCCATTAATAGAGCTCGGCTATCTTGAACTTCTGATACTACTCGACTAAAGTTCGGAAATTCTAGGATGAGTCCTGTGACAGCTCACAAATTTGCCCCAATACAACCTTGTAACAATGTTCAGTAATTTTAATTGTTTTATTAACTTTAATATAATCCTCAATTCTAATAAATAGCAAGTTATTTAGGTAAATACATTACATTAGATTGTATTGGGGCAAATTTGTGAGCTGTCACAGGACTCATCCTAGAATATCCGAACTATAAGCGAATAGCGAGTCAAAAGTCTATGTAATGTAATCGAGGGTTAACCCTTCCTTCCCTGTGATGTGTAACTAGTACACATTGCTTCTAAAAACTTTAATATCTCTATAAATATAATAAATACTTGGTTCAGATTTTAGGTATTCCTCCGTAATACATTTACGCATTGAATGAAAAAATAATATTAAAAATAATTAGCACTTATCGGCCACATCAGAGATATTTTATGAAAATTGGGAACAAATTCACCAATACAATCAAACGTGTGGCAGTGTGTGACGTAGGTATATTAATTCTAAAAAAACGCTATGGGTGAGGAAGCGACGCTATTCACGTCTCACTCTCACTCTACTTCTGTATATGGAAACGCAAGAAATAAAATCTCAGTTCGCTCGCTTCTCTCGCTTCAATAGCTTTCGGGCATCGATTTGAGGTGGTCGCTTCGCCCGTTTTGTGAACGTCGGCCGATGTTTTTTTTCATGTTTTTAACAATAAAATTTCAATTATTATCACTTTTTACTTCAAATTTAATTAATTTAAGCGATTGGCTATGAATATTCTTATTTTTCCGATTTTAAATCGCTCATTTTTACATGTGCATTGATGTGTATTGAATACTTTTTTAGCACAGGAAGGGAAAGATTAATAAGGCACGTGACACTGAGAAGACTACAACTCTAATTTGTGTAATAACTGATAACTTGGAAAACGGTGTTGTTTCGAATAAACAGACTCCCGCATAGGCATAACAGGGCATAGTTAGACCTAACATGCTCGTATATGTGTGTGTCCCTTCCCTAGCTATACGAGTATATGCCGTGATGATATGATAATGTGTACAATAGCTACTCTCAGAAGTAACCCGATTCCACACATACACACGGTACGATAATAGTGGTGACTTAAACTGTACACATGCAAGGCAGACAGACAGTCAGTATACGGTATTCACAACATTTGTTTTTTTTTTTTTTTATTAAACAAGTAAATTATTATACAAACATTTGTCAAGGCTATACCTATATACAAATTTATTACTTAACTAATCTTAATTATATGTTACAATTTATGAACTTACTTAATCTTATTTTCCTACATATCATTCTATTTTATTTATTCAATCTTAATATATGAGATCTTAGAAATAATTAACACCTACATACTACTTATAACTAGATAACAATTCTTAGTCTAATTATTCAGCAAAAACAAGTCCACTCGTTCAGGCTACTTGTATTCCATCCCATTCTTGTGTTGGACTTGAATAATTGTATAATTTTTTTATGCTTTTGCTTGTGTTAGAGATATGGGTTGCATGTGCAACTTTAGAAAGCTCGTGAAGACAACCCTTTTTGGGAGGTCTTATCATTAATGATTATATATTTATTGTAATTTATTTTTATCAAACACTGTTTATTCCACTTTTTTTGTGACGGTATAACCCTACTGGTTTCAAGGCTTTCACCTCATCTTCAGGGGACAAACAAGACAAACAAGACTAAATGCTGTTCGAACTGGTACCGATATACACGCTTCAACGGTTGGGGGCTGAGGGGTGAGAGAGGCATGGGACGATTTCGGCCAAGAGCGGAGAGATTTTTGGGATATAACTGTTCAACAGATGTTCGGACCGATGTCCGAAATAAATTGGACAGATTAGAGGCCCTAGAAATGTCTAAGTCAGTACACTGATCCGAACATCTGTTGAACAGTTATATCACAAAAATCTCTCCGCTCTTGGCCGAAATCGTCCCATGCCTCCCTCACCCCTCAACCGTTGAAGCGTGTATATCGGTACCAGTTCGAACAGCATTTAGTCTTGTTTGTGCTCTCCTGAAGATGAGGCGAAAGCTTTGAAATCGGTAGGGTTATACCGTCACAAAAAAAGTGAAATAAACAGTGTTTGATAAAAATAAATTTAAACCTTCACAACGTTCTTGCCTTAACTATAAACAACATTATATATTTATTTATTTACTTTATCAACGGTGCATGTAACATACTATGCTAATTATTGTATAAAGTTTTACATTCTGCTCGTCAAATGTGATTCTTTCATAAGAGCAAGTTGAGAAAATTTTGTATCTTGGAAGCATGTTCCCATCAGATATCTGCGCGAAATGTGTTTAGCAACATGCAATCGAATGAACGGTAGGTTATTCAATGTGTTCATCGATTGGAGCATTTCAAAGGAAGAATACGTTGGCTACTAATGGTAGAATTTTGTATCCAAGCTTAGAATATGCAAGCGAAACTTGGACGTCGAGAAAAAAGTGATAAATGTAAAATAACTTCGGCAGAAATGAAAGCGTTGCGTTGAATGAGTTGAAGTTAATCACGCCCTGTAGAAAAAGGAATGAGTATATTACGAAATAATGCATGTCAAAATAAGATGCTGTGATTAAGATGAGGAAAGAAGAATTGTGATTGAAATAACGCTTCACTCAGCAGTTGGCTATCTGCGTAACTCTTGACTTGTTTGGTTGGATTAATAATCTCGTCATTTCTATATTTTACAATACTCTCTTAATAATTGGGAAGATGAAAGATTGCCGAGATACTGAAAATATAGAAAATCACCGTCCACGAGCATTTGGTAAAGTCTTATGACGCGAATCGCTACGAATTAAACCGCAAAATACGAAATTACTTACAGGACGATAAATCAATTAATTCAGGTACAAGGAAAAGTTACGAATAAACAAAAATAAGCAGAGATTTTTCAAATATATTTATACATGACAAGAAATGTTATAACTACTCGTATATCATTTATGAAAAAAAAAACGGTAATTTAAAGATGACACACAAAAAAGTTTTACATCACTGACATTTATACAGTTTTGACAGTTAAACAACATGATTGCCATAACAAATATTATAAGCATTCGACAGTTGCTTTACATTGAACAAACATGTAAACAAATAACATTGTAATTATGATTTGTGAATATCCAATGCTATCCCTCGTAAAATTTCTCGATTAATTTATATTTTTTATCTAAATGAAACTTTTTCAATAAAAATAATGTGCATAAAATATGTGTTCGTTATATTCGGTAAAACGCTACTTTGATGTTTTTGTTTGCTGGCAAAACAGTGTTTACCATTTATTCCGCTTAGCGAAATAAAATACAGGATATTGATTGTCACGTGGCATTATCTGCCCTATGAATCAGTCTACGCCGACAGGGAAACGGCGTGGTGGTATGTAAGTATGTATAGCATTGTGCCCACCAGGTACTATGCAACAGTTTAATATTGGAATAACGCGTTCCGAACCACCCAGTAGTTTAACAGCCGCTTTATAATGAAGACACGTGTGTTAATGAGCGACCACACTTTATTTTTTAGAGGCAATAAACACATAAAGCAGGCAACACGTGTCGCGCACCGGCCGCGCTGCACGCACTAGTCTGTAACTGTAGTGTGAGTGCTATTACACACCGACACGAGTGGCGAGGGGCTCGGTAGCTTCGGTCATATTTATTGTTTGTTTAATAACAGTTTGGAATTGTATGTAAATATTTAGTTAATGTTAATATAATTTTTTTGAAATGTATTTATATATTATAGCGCAATGTACGAGTACAATGGGGCGGATTACACTGTTAAACATTTTTTTACAGAAACAAAAAGAGTTGTTTCTTATAGATTTTACAAAACATATCATACATAACATCACGTTATTTGTCTGCCCGGATAGGCAGAGAGGAAAGAGCGCCAGATATACGCCATCTCATACAACTCCTACGATTTCTCCGAATTTCAAAATATTATTCGCTTGATCCAACCATACTTTCTTTTGTCTTCCACTACCACGTCTTTCACTCATATTGTGATATATACTTGTTTAGTTAGTATTTCTTCATAAATTTTTTTACGTGTCCAAACCATTTCACCGTCCTTTATTTTACCCATACTTTACAAATTATGCTAACATTCATCCCCAATAACATAATCTAATATTCTTTCATACATTGTCACCCCATGGATTATTCTTAGTGCACGTATTTCTACAGCATTTATTTGGCTTCTTTCAGTATTTTTCCACGTCCACGTTTCTCTGCCACATAGAGAATGTCTTAAAATCCGTGGATTATTGATTCGATTCAATTTGGAACTCGTTTTATTTTTTAAAAGAAATTCAGTCTAGTTTTTGCCTCCTTGAAAATCTTTCTGGTAGATTGGAAAATATTGCTACATGTCAATAAGCTCGTCAGGTTGTTATGTATACAACGAAAGTGTAATACAATGCAATGCATTATAACTCAATACAATACAATCCATTCATCATGTTGTGTAGTTCATGACTGAGCATCGTGACTTTCATGATAACCTGACGTCTCCTCTCCATCCATCCCTGCGCTCCACGGCTCGAAGTGCAGTTGTTAAGGGTAGTCTAGTTACATATCTTACTAAGTTTAATATAAATAACGTAATATAAACAAAACATTAAGGACAATCCTTTGCCTCTGGAGTTGAGTAACCCTGCATCAACATGTAGGAAGGTTTCGATTCTTCAAAGCAATTTGATGTGTTTTCTATATCTCAATATCTATCCATAAAATTCCCACAAAATTCTCAAAAAAAAAAACAATATTTGTTCTATGTATGTGTTATTCCACTAAAAACAAATCTGAGTTCTTTAACTCTATAAAATAAGTCTTCGACAATTACGTAAGTCTGCTTGGTGAAGTTTGGTAATATTTTGTGGTATACATACATAACATATATTGAACTTATATATACACATAATTACAAAAGCTCCAAACAACACAACGCAGCATGGAAAGGTGCATGCTAGGTTATACCAGAAGAGACCGAAAACGTAATGAGTGGATACGAGCCCAAACAAAGGTTGAAGATGTTATAGAGGTTGCAAAAAGACTCAAGTGGAAGTGGGCTGGACATATCGCCCGAGCAACAGACCATCGTTGGACGTATGAAGTAATCCAGTGGTACCCAATAGGTATAAAAAGGCCTGTAAAAAGACCTAAGGCGCGCTGGGTGGACGAAATACGTAAGCATGCAGGTATTATGTGGCAGCAATGTGCAAAGGACAGGATTTTGTGGAGACAACTTGGAGAGGCCTACATCCTGCAGTGGATTGATACAGGCTGATGGTGATGGTGATGGTGATGATTAAATAATTTTAAAACAATGCCTGTAATTTATTATTACTACTGCTCTTTGTATCTTCATGTTAGTTTAAGATAAAGTTTTGTATTTTTTGTCAATAATTTTAAGTGCTTGTATAACCTGTCACATGTTCATTTGTATATAAAGACACTGTTGTGTAGTTAATTAAATAAATAAATAAACAAAAAAAGTTAGTCCAACGCATTGGGATTCATCCTCTTGTTCGTCGTCTTTCCAAGCCTCCACCAAACCACAAACCTCTCCAAACTGTATCCTTGGCCACGAGGAGCAATGTGCCCGAAGAATCGTCGAAGGCATATTGTCGACAATCTGTCGGTGATTCTCAGTACATTGAGAATGGAGTCGTATGTTCGGCTTACTGTCCATGGAATTCGCAACATCTCTATCCAGCGCCATATTTCAAATACATCTATCCTACGAGTTCCAAGTATCCACACCATACATGAATATTACGAAGACGAGGCACATTTTTGTCGTGATGGCGTTAGTTCTACTCTTCTATACATTTTCTACAATACAATACAAAACATATAATGCAATACAATTTAATGCAATTAATGTATTACAATGTTATCGTATGATAATATTAACACATTTTGCTTTACGTTAAATACAGTTAAACCTCGGGTCACGAACGCCTCTAGTTACGAACACAATTTCCGAACAAATTTTGACTCGACCTGCGTACAATGCCTCGGCTCACAAATTAGTCGCAACGGCGCATTACACAATTCGCATTAGTTGTTCTTAGGTGCGCGCGTTGTGAACATTGTTTGTCATTGCGTTCGTTGTTCTTGATACAATGTTTTTTGCTTTTTATATATACAATATAATATACAGTATATATATAAAATATATTTTGCAATATATTAACCCTCATTATGTCTCCCAAGAAAATGAATTTCGGTTTGCGAACATTTCGGCTCACGAACGAAATCAAAGAACGCATTAAGTTCGTAGCCCGAGGTACCACTGTATGATTGAAAAGATGAAGATATCTTACACCATGAAACCATAAATTTATGACATAAAATGCTTTTGTTCAGGTGAATCACCTCAATAAAAAATACTCGAATATATTGCCCTCAATTAGGCAGAAGAAACATTGGATAAGTACATACCATAACGCGTGCCTGATCATCGGCCATCGTGCGGCCAGCCATCGGGAAGACGGTGGAATTTATCCACCGACCACCTGTCCCGGTAGCGAGCCGTGGCACCTGAACACCAGGCAGGCCGCTCTTGTATTATCCGCCCAGCAGTTTCATCAGCTGTTGCGAACTTATTCGCAACGCATGTGACTCCTGTCAGACAGGATTCCATCATAACTGAGGGTCTGGGAAGATGCTTAACCTGAAATATAGAGATGAGCTATGGAAGAACAACTTTCAAAATCATAATTCAAATTTATTATGCATAAAAAATGTAGTTTGGTTTAAAAATATAATTAATTACTTTTATAAACAGATACCTTCACGTCCCTGTCGGGGTAGGCAGAGAGGAGATAGCGTCAGGATTTCCCATCGCGACACAATTTTTTCTCTTCTACATTCATACACCTTCTCATACAGCTCCTACAATTTATCTGACTTTTTATATTTCCTTCTTTCAAAATATCATTCACTTGATCCAACCACACTTTCCTTGGTCTTCTTCTACCATGCCTTAAACTCACATTTACTCTGTATATTTATTTTATTAGTCTTTTAACGTTCATTCGTTCTACATGCCTAAAACTTTTAAGATTTTTCTTTTTTACCATGCTCAACGCATCAACTTTAAGGGCACGTTCATCCCTAATAATTTTATTACGTATTGTGTCGTAAATTATCACCCCATCTATTCTTCCAAGTGTTCGTATTTCTACAACATTTATTTGGATCTTAGCGGTATTTTTCCACGTCCACGCTTCACTCCCATATATTAAAGATAACTATGATACTAAAATACTGTTGTCAGCAATCAGCGCAAAAGATTTTGATACTGTCGAGTATGTGTTTTTGTGCCCTATTGATTTTGTTTTTTTATCGCTGTACGCCTTTCGCTATCTCTTGTAACTCTTCCATTATCTAAGAAAATACTACACAAATAGCAGAAACTTGCTTCTATGTTTCAGTGTTCACACATATACCACATTTACTTCAATGTTTCATTGTTCACACATATACCACATTTGCTTCAATGTTTCATTGTTCACACATATACCACATTTACTTCAAAGTTTCATTGTTCACATAGTATATACCACATTTACTTCAATGTTTCATTGTTCACATAGTATATACCACATTTACTTCAATGTTTCATTGTTCACACATATACCACATTTACTTCAATGTTTCATTATTCACACATATACCACATTAACTTCAATGTTTCATTATTCACACATATACCACATTTTCTTCAATGTTTCATTGTTCACACATATACCACATTAACTTCAATGTTTCATTATTCACACATATACCACATTTATGTATTTATTTAATTAACGACACAAGAGTGTCTCTGTATATACAAATGAACATGTGACAGGTTATACAAGTACTTAAAATTATTGACAAATAATACAAAACTTTATCTTAATCTAACATGAAGATACAAAAAACAGTAGTAATAATAAATTACAGTCATCGTTTTAAAATTATTTAATAATTATATGTATATTTAAGTTCAATATATGTTATGTATGTATACCACAAAATATTACCAAACTTCACCAAGCAGACTTACGTAATTGTCGAAGACTTATTTTATAGAAATAAAGAACTCAGATTTGTTTTTTAGTGGAATAACGCATACATAGAACAAATATTCGATAATTTGAGAATTTTGTGGGAATTTTATGGATAGATATTGAGATATAGAAAACACATGGCAACATTAGTAGAACGAGATGCAAGTTGCTTTGCAGAATTAAAACCTTCCTACATGTTGATGCAGGGTTACTCAACTCCAGAGGCAAAGTATTGTCCTTAATGTTTAGTTTATATTACATTATTTATATTAATAAAGGAGAGCACAAAGTTAGTAGCTGTTTCTAAATATTGTTGTGATATTCTGGCGAATACTATATATACTTATATTAAAAATATCTAATAATTTACTTCAATGTTTCATTGTTCACACATATACCACATTAACTTCAATGTTTCATTGTTCACACATATAACACATTTACTTCAATGTTTCATTGTTCACACATATACCACATTAACTTCAATGTTTCATTGTTCACACATATACCACATTAACTTCAATGTTTCATTGTTTACACATTTACTTCAATTTCCATTCGTCAGTTATGTGCCACCCTTTGACCTCTGTAGTTCCTTCACACATGAATCTAAGTAAATATCAAACAATCTGGGTGACATAACACAAACTTGATTTACCTCTTTTGAAATATTAAACCACTCAGTCAACCATACAGTTCATTCTAATACATGCTCTACTTTCAGATTGACGCCATCCATTATGTTAATGCTTATAAAAATCGGAATACTTTTATGAAAAGAACGAAATCGTTATTGTCAAATACTTAAAAGTTTACTTTTTCTATCTCAATTCCATACTTCTCAGGCATTAATTATAATTCCAACAAAGAAAACGCGCGAAAGCAACCGATATGGCGCGCAATCCGCGTTCTCGATTCAAAATCTTCCGTGGGAAACACGAGTGGGCCCCTCGGGCGTCTTCGGCTATGCTCGGTAATGTTCGGCTACCTTCGGCATTCGCGAGTGCCGCCGATCTGTCAGCTGTTAGCACGCGCCGTCAGCTGTCTCACTAATACATGCACAACAATATAATACGTATGCATTGAGAAATGTCAAATTGCCTACACACTGTTAAAGATTAAATTTGAGAATGTTGTATGCTCGCGTATTGGGTGTGATATTTCTGATATCTTGAATTTTTTTTCTGTTGGTTTGTCAAAATATTAAATGTTGATCATATTTCGCTTACTGATTATTACATTATCATATTATTATCCGACTTCCTGGATTCGATACATGAACTTCATTCTGAATTTATTCATTTTTGTAGCTTTAAACTGCCCATTGATATGACCAAAATATTTCCCAATAGTATGGCAGTACCAACTTTGATGTATGCGAAAAAACCGTGGACGTGGAACAAGATTGAAAGATCCTAATAGATGCTGTAGATATGCATGCATTGAGATGAATACATTGGGTGATAATGTAAAACATTTAAGGCTGTGTCGAGTGAGACGAAAAAGAGTAATCTGTGATGGTTTGGTCATATAGAACGAATGTATGAAGAAATACTAGTAAAACAAATATATACATAAAATGTGAGTAAAAGATTTGGAAGAAGTAGACAAGGAAAGCATGATTGGGTCGTGAAAGAATGATATATTGAAAGAAGGAAACAATAAAGTCGGAGAAATCGTGAGAATTGTATGAGAACTCTCGTAACAAACCTGAATCATTCTGCTTGAAGAGAGCCTCGGTATAGGATTTAGAAACACGTGTAGCGAAGATAAATATAATTAGTGGAAAAACAAAGTAATTTATTGTTAAGTTTCAAATTTGCTTTTGATATACAACATTAAGAAAAAATTTAAATTATATTGTATGAAAAGTTTATAATAATATTTTGATGTCAACTTTGTTATATTGAAGTGATACGCGGAAGTGGAAAATGATTGGTATGAGTCGAATAAACGTTGTAGAAATGCGTGCATTGATAAAAATAAACGAGGTGATAATGTGTTACAAAATACGGATTGAAGTGATTACGGATGAATGTAAACTTAAGACTGATGTCTTGAGTAGGATCTGGAAGAGCAAGCTGAGATGGTTTGAGCATATGGAACGAATGCACGAAGAAAGACTTACAAAACTAATATACAGTACAAATACGAGTGAAAGACGTGTGAGAGGTAGTCCAAGGATAATTACTTGCTTCCTCATAATTTTTTTTAATTTATGAAAAAGTAAGCACGAAGACTCGATGAATGCGAGCGATGATAATATTATGTCCCGGCCACGTTTTCCAATATGTATTATAACATACCAGGGATGTTGCGGATATTCGCATCCGCATCCGCAATTGCGGAGCTTCCGCATGGATTTGGACATATGCATCCGCATCCGCATCCGCAATAATCAATGCGGATGTTCATGCGGATGCAGATGTACCGCAGGTCGCGACAAGAAAGAAATTGGGTGGGGCTGGCGAGTGGCGCGTGCCGTGAGCACGTGCTGATTGACCAATAGGAGCGAAGATTTCGGTGACAAGATCCGACGTGTTTGTTATTGTTTATCATTTGTTTCCCGTAAATCAATCACAACGTGTTTAGTTGCGCTTATCGTATGAACATTTCAGTTTTTGAGTGTTGTTATGAGTATACAGTGAGTTGTGTGTTAAGCGAGTTTTCTGCAGTTAATTGTTTATTGGACAAGTGAATTTACAATGTCACCACCGACACAAAGTGAGATTTGGACTTATTTTAAACCAGATGCACATGAACAGGATAAGGCTCGCGCCAGGGGCGTATAGTGAGTGTCATGAGAGTTTGCACTTTTTAACACATTGACAAGTTAAGTGCGTAATATACAAAACGTGTCAGTGTATTAGTAAATATCTTTGCCGTGGTTGGTTGATGCGTTCCGTCAGTATGAACTGACGTTTGAAGCGTGCGCGCGCATTGTTTATTTGACGAAAAATACGGTGACCATAATGTCTGAAGTTACGAAGTTAGGAAAAGGAAGAGCATGGTGTGGACAGATTAAAGAAGTGGTTTTGAATGTTTATAATTACATCAAGAAATTACGGGACACTAGTGAAGTGAGGAGGTAAATATTCAGGATTTTTATTTAATATTCAGTGTATCACCTTATGGTAGGAGTTGTTAAACATTTTTACAATATTTATAAATACGTAATACAATAAAAAAAAAGTTTAGTTTAATTTATTTTTAAAAGATATTGAATTAAATAGAGAGTAATACAATATCAGTTTAGCTTGCGATCATATTCATTTATGCCATATTACAATAGATATATAATAATCATTTTCGGCTATATGAAATAGTTATTGTGTACGAACATTTTTTATCAAGAAGTTTTAATAATATTTTTTTCTTTTTTTTCAGAAAATGATTCTTATTAACGAAGTTTCGATGGCAACTGGGGTATCGCCAAGAACTATCAAAACGATAACATCTTCCTTTAACAAAAACGGAAAAGGTGATGCCATTAGGTCTCAAAAAAAAAAACAAAAAATCGACAAAACAAAGTACCTATCTGTAAACAGTTTTGATGAATGTGTAATAAGGAGGTGTATATATGTTATGAGTTTCACATTAAAGAAAAAATGTTACCTACAATCCCAAAATTATTTCCCATGTTGCAAGAATCAATTAATTTTAATGGATCTGACTGAGTCAACCCTGAGAAGAATAATAAAAAAAATGGATTTCGCTGGCATGCAACGCGAGATAATTTAAATATTTTGAGGGAAAAACCAGACATAGTATTTATGGTAAAAGAATATCATATTTAAGAGCAGTCGAACAATACCGAGAAGCAGGTAGAAGAATCGTGTACACGGATGAAACATAACATATGTTCATACTAACCACGTGTCATCGAAAGCATGGATGAATCTGAAGAAGGACTTCGAAAGCCCATTTCAAAGGGATCCCGTTTCATTATTCTACATGCTGGAAGTGAAAAAGGTTTCAAACCTAATGGTCTACTCATATACAAATCTCACCAAAAAACCGGAGACTACCATGATGACATGAACTACAACAACTATCAGAAATGGCTTACGGAAAAACTTATTCCCAACTTAGAACCGAGGTATGTGGTGGTAATTGATAACACGTCATACCATAATAAAGTAATGAATCCTACACCAACATCAAATTCCAAGAAGGCCGATATGATTCAATGGCTGACTCAGAGGAGTATTCCTTTTTCAAGTGAAATGCTTAAGCCAGAATTATATCGGTTAATCTTAAGACACAAAAGTGTATTCAAGGAATATGCCATCGGCAGGTTATTTCAAAATAATGGACACGATGTTTTACGGCTTCCACCCTACCATCCAGATATCAATCCGATAGAAACGGTTTGGGCTTCTATCAAGGGATATGCGGGCTCTAGAAACACTGATATGACGTTGAATTCTGTCGAAAGGTTGGTCAAGGAGAAGGTTTCTTTGATTTCGAGCGACGAGTGGAGTAATGTTTGCCGGCATGTATGGTACAGGAAACGGAATACAACGGATGAATTGGTCTTAGTATTTATTAGTGTTGTGTTATTTGTCTATTGAATAAATAATTTGATTTTACATTGACCATTGACTTCATTATTGTCATTAGGTACATACCTCAATCTTATATTTTATTATTACAATATTATAGTAAGTATTTTATTGGAATAGAAAATATCAGAGAGACAATATTTAAAAATATATAATAATATGTGTCGAGATAGGACACTCTGGCGCTTTTTCATCTGTGCCTACCCCACAGGGATATGGAGTGATGGTCTTTATGTTTGTATGAAAAATATAAAACCTTACTCTACATAACGATTGTAAAGATAATAATAACCTAGTAAGAACCATTTTTCTTGACCTAAAAAAGTAAAAGATAATATTTTAAAGGGATATTTAACCAAATATTTAAATAATTAACGACCGTTTTGACCGACCTCGACCATCTTCGAATTTGTCATTTTGTTTAAAATTTTTTAACTTATACATTCCTTACAATTTAGGTAGTAAAAATGGGTGTCAATAACCATGAAAAATATAAAACCTTACTCTACATAACGATTGTAAAGATAATAATAACCTATAATAGTAAGAACCATTTTTCTTGACCTAAAAAAGTAAAAGATAATATTTTAAAGGAATATTTAACCAAATATTTGTATAATTAACGATCGTTTTGACCGACCTCGACCATCTTCGAATTTGTCATTTTGTTTAAATTTTTTTAACTTATACATTCCTTACAATTTAGGTAGTAAAAATGGGTGTCAATAACCATATTCATATTCGCCATATCATTCTTTATCACACAATGCACCAAGCTCATACGAGTACATCAAATTCGTCACAACTTATCTTGACGATGTTCTTACAATAGATAAGATTAAGGAATCTACTTTGATATTGATTTTGACCTTGTATTATTTCCCTTTCAAACTTACATACCATCACACCGTTTCCGTGTCAGGGTAATAATAGAAGAATAATTTATACGTCGCCGTTAAGTCTCCTCAAGAACGCTCCAACTCAGGATTCGAGCTTACTCATAAATTTTGATAAGACCTCCCAAAAACGATTGTCTTTAAGCGCTTCCTATAGCTGCACACGCCACCCGTATCTCTGACATTAGGAGACAGATTATTCCACGTCACAAGACCAGCTCTATCATAATACCCTGCCCTATTACATTGATTTGGAACAACCAATTTTAGTTCGGAAATTCTAGGATGAGTTCTGTGACAGCTCACAAATTTGCCCCAATACAACCTTATGTAATGTATTTACCTAAATAACTTGCTGATGATTAGAATTGAGGCTTATATTAACGTTGATAAAATAATTAAAATTATTGAACATGGTTACAAGGTTGTATTGGGGCAAATTTGTGAGCTGTCACAGGACTCGTCCTACATTTTCTGAACTAAAATATTTTAGACATTATTTAGTTCAACTTCACCTGACGAGGGAGACGGAGGACTTTGAAACCGGTAGTGAACTCAAAGAAAACAGTAGTGAATACAAAATAGTGTTTATTAAATATTTATAAACATGACACCACAAAGTTTCAACTAATGTTTTTTCTAAGATTTCAGAACAGAAACCTTTCTTTATTCATTCGTTCCACGTGCCCAAACCATGTCAAAATGTTCATCTTTATCTTATACAACATCATTCTGTATTCTATTATATATTGAGTATTTTTCACTTATCATATCTTTTAAATCAAGAGTTTCCAAGCTTTTTTCGGACGCCAGACCCCTTTACCAAAAAAAATTAAAACCGTCGACCCCTTAGTCATTTACTTTACTTACTCAAATTAATAAGTTTGTACAGTACTCGATATTAAATATTTCACTAGATATCAAACTTTTCATTTTAATCACTTTTAATTAAGGATTGAAAAATATAAAAGGACTACGGATTATGCATTGCATTATATTGTGCAACATTTAATATTGAAATCTGAGCTGACGAAAATTAAAGCAAAAAAATACGAGCGGAGTTTTTTTAATTTTTGACATTTATGAAATCATAATATAAATAGGCCAAAACCCATACTATGGTTGTCGTCAAAGAAAGAATACGAGAATTGAATTTTGAATACAAGAGAGCGAGAGAGGAATACTTGGATTCTCTCCGAAAGTAATTTGAATCTCGGTGGGTCCGTGATACTGAATGAATTTTAAATACCTAGCTAACAATTTTTGAACCGGTGTAAAAGGGGACGATGTATAAATGATATATATAAACAAATTTTACATTTATGAATATATATTTTTATAAATGTAGAATTTGTTTTACTTCCGTGAATATTTCACGGGTTGCAACTAGTAAATATGTAAATTCAAAATAAGTACAAATATTCTTAATTAGGTACCTATTGGAATCATAGATATTTTGAAGTAACAAACAAATAGTAAGGTCTATTTTTGCTGTCGTCGACCCCCAATTTTTTTTAATGAAACTATCGACCCCTAGAAAAATCAAATCGACCCCAGGGGGTCGATATCGATCATTTAGGGAACTCTTGCCTTACATAATATCATCCGTATACCGTCCAATTGATTTATCATCAATATAAATAGTGCATAGAGTTACAAAATAAACAATTATCGAATTGTTGACCACGGATTAGAAATCAACATTCGAAACAACGATATGTAGAATTGATATTATTCTTCACCAAACATTCCAATATGGGCACCTTATCTATGAGGTGACGTGTGACAGCTGGTAATGGCTTCGTGACCTGTTCTCCTGAAGAATATCTCTATCTTGCCAGAGTGCTTTTATCGCTTTAAACAAACAGCATCAATATAAATGTGTACATGTTGACTATCTAAGTCATGGTTTGATTTTTGCTTGTTTCATGGTTTTTTTTCTCCAATGGATTAGCTACAAAACAATTTTGAAGTGATAAATACTCGATCATACAATCGACCTACCGTATATACGGATTCAACCAACTTCGGATCGAAAATATTCAGAAAAAGTTCCAAAACACAAGCTAGAATTTGCCATAGAAGAAACATGTTACTTTATTGCTAACGTTTGATTTTAATGGTTATGTCTGTAATAAATATGTATTAACTTTTTTTCTTTATCATTATTCCGTGAATTCGACATTTGTATGCCACCCATTGACATGATGGTTATGTCACCCTGGTTGTTTAACCTTTCCCTTCCTGTGCTAAAAATATCCGCGCGTTCTGGTGCTGTGTATTCAATACACATGTAAAAATGAGCGATTTAAAATCGGAAATATAAGAATATCTAAAAAATAAGACGACCTCCGGTGGCATGGTGGTAAGACACTTGTCTGCCGATCCGGAGGCTGCAGGTTCGATCCTCGCTGGAACCCAGTTTTTTTTAAATAGGATTCCAGTCTGGTTAACACTTAGGGCCTATAAAAACATATTTCTGGAAGAAATTGCCACTCTTGAATTGCATCGCTTAAATTAATTAAATTTGAAGTGAAAAATGATAATAATTGAAATTTAATTGCTGAAAACATAACAAAAACATCAGCCGACGTTCACAAAACGGGCGCAGAGACCACCTCATGTGGATGCCCGCGAGCTAGTGAGACGGGACTCGAAACACTAACACCGTGTATGTTATACCTCGAAGGAAGGAACAACTGTGAACTGAGATTGTATTTTTTGCTTTCCCATATACCGAAGTAGAATGAGAGTGAGACGTGAATAGCGTCGCTTCCTCACCCATAACGGTTTTTTAGAATGAATATACCTACGTCACACACTGGCACACGTTTGATTGTATTGGGGAATTTATTACCGATTTTCACAAAATATCTCTGATGTGGCCGATAAGTGCTAGTTATTATTAATATTATTTTTTTCATTCAATGCGTAAATGTATTACGGAGGAATACCTAAAATCTGAACCCAGTATTTATTATATTTATAGAGATATTAAAGTTTTTAGAAGCAACAAGTGTACTAGTTACACATCACAGGACAGGAAGGGATATGTGAATATTAAACAACCAGGGTGACATAACACATCCTTGCGTTACCCCTTTTGAAATATTAAACCACTCAGTAAAGGCATCATTCACTCAAATATATCTCTACTTTCGGCGTATAATTGTGACGTATTACCACGTATTCATTATATTTAACACCATATTTATTCAACATTTTCCCCATAGTTTGCCTCTTATCACGGGGCGTTTATTGACCTTCCCTGTTCACCTTTCTTCTTTTTTTAAGCTATCTTTTAATATCCATGCAATGAGACTCTGGAACCAGTTACAAACCAATGTCAGACTCGCTCCATTTTTAGCATGCTTTAAGAAGCAACTGAAAAAACTTTAAATTTCAAGTCATTAATATTAAGTGTTTCATTCCTGATTTTTCTTTCCTCTCCATCGTCTCTTTCTTCTATTATGTATATTATTTATAAATTTTTTTTTAAAGATGATTCATAATTAAATTTTTTTGAAACCATGCAATTTCCTCTGTTTACTGTTTCCTCTGTTTACTGGTTTGTTAGAAAAGATTGCCAGATTAATTTAACAACGAAGTGTTATATAACTAAAAAAAATTACGCAAAATATTTTTTGCCATAAATACTTTTATTTTCCACAAGCGTAGGTACTCAATAAAGCTAAATTTAGAATTAAATTCAAAAATTTATATTCAAACAAAATAATAAAATCTAATTAAAATTTCTGTTTGCTTTTGAAAAGGTTGCTATTTGTATAGGTACGTTATAATAATTTTTATTCATTATTGAATTATTTTTCAACTCTGATTTTATTCTACTTCCTCTTCTCCCTGGCTCCATCCCAACTCACTGCCTGCGAAGACTGTTGGGGTCAACTCTCCTCGTCCTCAGGTTGTATGCTCTTCTGTCCCGGACTACGTCCCCCAGGCCGTGCCTCTGCATCAGGTTATCTTTTTGCAGCACCCATGAATTCTTTGGTCTTCCTCTGGTTGTTATTCGAAGAAGATCCATGGAGATTGCCTGGTTCACAATATGATCGGGTGCTCTGCATCCAACGTGCCCATACCATCTCAATCGCCTCTCCTCCATCTTGCTGTTGATGTCTGTAACACCTAGGCTTCCACCAATGCGTGAGCTTTTTATTTTGTCTCTTAGGGACACACCAGCTGACCATCTTAGCATGCGCATTTCAACAGTTTCTAGTTTTATTCTACTAATGGTATTAATTATACTTTGCGAAGTGTTTTTATATATACACTTATTGTATAGTATTTAAATGTTACATTTTTATGCACTTTATTTATACTTCAAACAAATTTTAAAATATATTTAAAAAATAACATATTATTATTACATTTTACCATATCTTCCACAATCTCGAAACCATTTAAATAGTGGTAAAGTATGTTCCAATAAGAGCGCCGGATTTAAATAGTTTGAGATAACACGACTCAATGTTCTTTCGTGTAACGTTCCATATTTACTAATCGTAAGATTGACAGATGGCACATATAAAATTTTAGAGCTACCAACCTTATAAAAAAAAAATTACGCGAAATTTAAATTAGGCGCTCTTATTGGGACACTATATGATCGAATTAGATAGGTATATAAATTTTAAACGTTTTAAAATAACTTATTCCTTTTCGTCTGTTGTATCTTAACTACATACTCGTATCTATTGGACAATTTTTTAACATTTAAAATTGTATTTCATTCATCATCATCATCATCATCATTAAATTAAATCACACAAACTTGCACATTAATGCTACAATAGGCGCGCTACGAGAAACCAAATGAAGTATATTTTACATTAATACATTTCACTTGAACTTTGGTCAGAATCAGCACCTTTTGAATAAAAAATAGTATTATTTCGTTTTTCGTAAAAAAATCTAATAGTGTTGAACTATTCTGAAATCTCCATTAAATGAGCTACTTTTTCAAGCAGTATTCTGGAAATGCCCAGTACAATTTTTTTTACTGCAGAAGGCCAAAGTTTAGTATAAAAATGTTAATTAAGATTTTTTTTATTTTTCAAGTATTTTTTTTGTACACCCCTAATCATTTTGGATATCATTTTGTATGCGATAGATAAGGCTACTTTTCAAAAGTATTTCACGATAAAAAAAAAAATTACGAAAATGGTGATTAGTATACAACGCAGCAAAAAATCTGATGCAAGGTAGGGATTTTACGAAATTTTACAAAAGTCCGAATAACTTAAAAATGGTAAGGTTTTTATTCAGGTCTCGTTTTGATATTCTGGTAGGTCTTGACCCAATCTACCCTAAATATGATTCACTCAATACGGGACATCCTGCATGTAAAAATGAACGATTTGAAATTTTCATATACAATCGCTTAAATTAATTAAATTTAAAATCAAAAGTGATAATAATTGAAATTTAATTGCTGAAAATATGAAAAAAAAAAAAAAAAATAAACATCGGACGACGTTCACAAAACGGACGGAGCCCCCACCTCGAACGAAAGCCGGCTGACTACTAAAAAGAAAGAAGCAAGCGAACTGAAATTCTATTTTTTGCGTTCCCATATACTGAAGTAGAGTGAGAGTGAGACGTGAACAGCGTCGCTTTCTCACCCATGGCGATTTTTTAGAATGAATATACCTACGTCACACACTGGCACACGTTTGATTGTATTGGTGAATTTATCCCCGATTTTCACAAAATAACATATCTCTGATGTGGCCGATAAGTGTTAATTATTATTAATATTATTTTTTTCATACAATGCGTAAATGTATTACGGAAGAATACCTAAAATCTGAACCCAGTATTTATTATATTTATAGAGATATTAAAGTGTTAAGAAGAAATATGTACTAGTTACATATCACAGGGCAGGAAGGGTTAACTAATCATAATAATAATGATATTATTATACTACAATCGTCAGAATTCATGTCTGCAATAATCCTTCCCATATTTATTTTTTCATTCATATAGTTGGTTCTGAAAATACACGAAAAATAAGATTAATCAATAATGATGAAACGAAACACAAGCACGCATCAAGAAGGGTTCTCAAATTAGTTAGTAATGAATACCTAAGTAACGCCCACGCGAAAAAAGCCGCAGCAAACACTTATTTGATACCAATAAAACAAAAAATAAGTTTAATGGAGTTAGAGTGGGTTTCATGAGAGTTTGCACTTTTTAATACATTGAGAAGCTTAGTGCGTAATATACAAAATGTATCAATGTATTAGTAAGTACCTTTGCCGTGATTGGTTGATGTGATCCGTTAGTATTCAACTTTGCCGTGGTTGGTTGGTGTGATCCGTTTATTTGACGAAAAATACGGTGACCATAATGTCTGAAGTTACGAAGTTAGGAAAAGGAAGAGCATTGTGTAGACAAACTAAAGAAGTGGTAAGCTATCCACTTTTGCATTGAATATCTATGTAAACACTTAGTGAGGAAGAATATAAAAATAATTATTTTTTTTAATCAGTGTTAGGGTCATTTATTTATTTTTACAATACATACATACCTAGTTATAAGTAATTTTTAATTGGTCTCAGAATTTATTAGTGTTAATTGTGTTTTCTTTGCCTATTGAATAAATAATTAGATTTTATATTGACCATTGATTTCATAATTTTCTTTAGGTACATACCATAATCTGACATTATATTATTGAGGTAAGTATTTTATTGGAATCTAAAGTATTAGATAGACAATATTTTAAAATATATAATAATATATTACAGAATAAATCAAAATATGGTCACCCTAGACCAGCAGTGCAAACTCTCGTGAAACCCACCTTTAACGTAGATTTCGATAGGAATTACATTCATGTCGATTTCGATAACGATAGACTCAATACGACATTTTTTAGAGCCATATGTCCCAACTTTCCGAAAATTTCTATACACCTTCTTCGATAATGACCCTCCGACTCCGAAACTACTTTTTATTTATTTATTTATTATTACACATGACAAGAAATATACACAATTTGCGAAAAAAACAACAGGTAATTTGATTTGGACATACAATTTTAATGGATCTGGGTTTGTTGCCTTTCATTTGTCGTATCCTCAGTAAACTAGGCTTTTGCCTGTATCTCAATGAGGATATTTAGCATGAAAAAATAAATCGATACTTCTTTCCGATTTTTGATTACACAAAAACAAAACCCCTTTGCACGCTCTCATCAACCTGACAAACAGTGACACTCAACTACAACTGGAAACATCTTGCGAAATTCAACTCCTCACACATCATCACTCCAGAAAGACCAAAAATATTGTTTATGTATTTATTTATTACCAATGTGAGTGGAAGGCGTGTGATACGAAGACCAATGAAAGTATGGTTGGATCGAGTGAATGCTATTTTTCAAGAAAGGAACGTAGAAAGTCAGAGAAATCGTAGAAGTGGTTTGAGAAGGTATTTGATGTAGAATAAGCTGTTTCAAGATAGCAAAGTATGGCAATCTATCCTCTCTGCCTACCCCGACAGAGAAATGGCGTGATGGTATGTTTATTTGTATTGTATAATGAAATGTTTTTTAATAGAAATATATTATTTGTTCCAGAGAAATGCTCGAGTACCCACGAGTTACCATAAAATGGGAGATATCCTTTACACACAGACGAAATCGATTTGATTCTTGCGACAAGTGCCGGAACAGCTTAATATTTTTGGGTACCATTGGGAATCGAGGTCGAAGCCCTTCGTGGATTTGAAACGTTTTTTTTTTCAAATTGGTAATGAGTGTCGTATAATAATGGTCTTCTTCATCTTATTTTAGGCCTTTTATGGTTCTGCATCATTGTTTGCCTCTTGCGACGTCGACTGCCAGCTGTCTTTCCGTCTTTTGGGAGGTCATCCTGGAGGTATGCTTGTTTGGGGGATACTGTCCCTGGCCATTCTTACAGCTCTTGGTTCCGCCATTCTGGATACGTGTTCGTTCCAGAACCTTCTTCTCTGTCGTCCCTATCTGACTATATATCTTCAACTTCGCACGTCCTTCGGATTTCTGTGTTACGTATTCTATCACGAAGGGTTTTGCCAGCGATACTCCTGAGTATTTACAATACAAATGTGCCAACAACAGTACTCAAGTTGAAGGTTTTTACTAATTCTTCTTATTTTAAGCCTGTTGGCATGTTATGGTCCTGCATCATAGTTTCCGTCATGTGACGTCGACTACCGGCTGTCTTTCCATCTTTTGGGAGGTTTGCTTGCTTGGGGGATACTGTCCCTGGCCATTCTTACGGCTCTTGTTTCCGCCATTCTGGATACGTGTTCGTTCCAGAACCTTCTTCTCTGTCGTCCCTATCTGACTATATATCTTCAACTTCGCACGTCCTTCGGATTTCTGTGTTACGTATTCTATCACGAAGGGTTTTGCCAGCGATACTCCTGAGTATTTACAATACAAATGTGCCAACAACAGTACTCAAGTTGAAGGTTTTTACTAATTCTTCTTATTTTAAGCCTGTTGGCATATTATGGTCCTGCATCATAGTTTCCGTCATGTGACGTCGACTACCGGCTGTCTTTCCATCTTTTGGGAGGTTTGCTTGCTTGGGGGATACTGTCCCTGGCCATTCTTACGGCTCTTGTTTCCGCCATTCTGGATACGTGTTCGTTCCAGAACCTTCTTCTCTGTCGTCCCTATCTGACTATATATCTTCAACTTCGCACGTCCTTCGGATTTCTGTGTTTCGTACTCTATCACGAAGGGTTTTGCCAGCGATACTCCTGAGTACCTTCATTTTGCTGGTTCGAAGGAGATTTTTGGTTCTGACAGTGTCGGCTCTGGACTCTATGCTGTATGTCATTATGGGGCGGACACAGGTCTTGTATATCCTCACCTTGCTTTGGATGTTTTTGGTTTTTATCTCGCCCTTTTTAATGTATCTTAGCTACGAATTTTAATTTAACTGTGTGATAAGACAATAATTGTACGAAATATTCTTTCAAAGATAAGTTTTTCTGAAGAAAAAAAAACAATATTTAAGTAAATGATTATCTAATCCAAAATGGGTGAAATACAAAAATAGCTTTAAGATAAAAAAACATTTCTTATTGCTTTTTTGCATGACATACTCGTATTTCTACGCTTATAATTCTAAATTATCTCATTTTCAGTCAAAAATAAACTTCAAACACTTGACAGTGCTACAAACTCATTATTGCAGATTTGGCTCCCGGGTGTGGATAGATGAGGTAATCGAATGGCGAATTTTAGATAGCACTTATATTTAAAACGCTGTTTTGAGTGCAATCTAAATATATATATAATCGACAGTTATGATTTATTTTAACGGTGAATCGATTATTATTTAACTTCGTATGATAACTATATTAACATATAGCGAAATTCTTTCGGCAGGGATGAACCAGTGCATACATTAACAATGTTAGCCAACAAATTAGCGATAATAATGCAATATATTTTCTTACAATTTTTAAATATGTGTAAATTCACTGCGAATACATTAAACTTGTTGCAATAAATTTATCAAGCACATTTCCTGTTTCACTTTAATTTAATATACATCACGTTTGTAAAAGAAAAAAAAAAATCGCGTGATGTATTCATATGTAATTGAGTGTCACTATTTAGCAGGTTGAAGAGAATGTGCAACGGGGTTTTATATAATCAAAAATCGGAAAGAAGTATCGATTTATTTTTTCATGCTATATGTCCTCAGTGAGATACAGGCAAAAGCATAGTTTACTGGGGACACGACAAATGAAAGGCAACAAACCCAAATCGATTAAATTTGTGTCCAAATTAAATAACCTGTTGTTTTTTCGCAAATTATGTATACGAGTTGCAACCCGTGAAATATTCACGGAAGTAAAACAAATTCTACATTAATGAAAATATGTAGAATTTGTGAGGTGCACTTCGGGAACTTCACCAGAATTTCCTATAAAGGTGGGGGTACATCAAGGATCGGTACTCAGTCCGCTACTGTTCATCTTAGTCATGGACTATTTAACTAACCAGGAAATGAACAGTCTCCTAAAGATCCTACTATTTGCAGACGATATCGTATTAATAAGTGAAAAACACGAAGACCTGCAAAATAGTCTGGAAAGGTGGAGAAGAATCTTGGAGGACAATGGATTGAGAGTGAGCAGAAAGAAAACAGAGTATCTGTACTTACCATTCGAGAATACAAATGCTGTCACTCCCGTAATGCAAATGGATGGAGAAACATTACCAAATTGTGACTCCTTTAAGTATCTTGGGTCACTCATCCATAGCGATGGAGGATGTGCAGCAGATGTAACACATTGAATTAGTGTGGGATGGATGAAGTTTAGATCAATGACGGGAGTTCTATGTGATCCGAAAATGCCAGTAAAGCTAAAAGGAAAAGTATACCAAACGATTGTCAGACCCGCACTCCTCAATGGCTCCGAATATTGTGAACCAGGCAATCTCCATGGATCTTCCTCGAATAACAACCAGAGGAAGACCAAAGAATTCATGAGTGGTGCAAAAAGATAACCTTATGCAGAGGCACGGCCTGGGGGACGTAGACCGGGACAGAAGAGCATACAACCTGAGGACGAGGAGAGCTGACCCCAACAGTCTTCGCAGACAGTGAGTTGGGATGGAGCCAGGGAGAAGAAGAAGACATTTATGAAAATATATATTCATAAATGTAAAATTTGTTTATATATATATATATATATATATATATATATATATATATATATATATATATATATATATATATATATATCATTTATACATCGTCCCCTTTTACACCGGTTCAAAAATTGTTAGCTAGGTATTTAAAATTCGTTCAGTTATCACGGAACCACCGAGATTCAAATTTCGAATTACTTTCTGAGAGAATCCAAGTATTCCTCTCTCGCTCTTTTGTATTCAAAATTCAATTCTCTTATTCTTTCTTCGACGACAACCATCGTATGGGTTTTGGCCTGTTTATACTATGATTTCTTGTCATGTGTAAAATAATTAAAAATACAAATCTAGAACAATAAACATTTTTTTGTTAATGATTGAAACCTTTTTACTACGTGCTTTATTGTTATTTGATAAGATTAACACAGTAAACGGTGCAGTATTAAGTCCAGATTATGCATTTCACTTTTAAGCCGATCCCCACCATTTATAAAAAAGGGACAAAAAATAAATTATAAGCCATTTAAATCCCATCCTTTTTTGTTAACTCCTGTTTACAATATAAGATTTAATGTACTCGTATTTAGGTTTCAATAAAAAAAGCAAACTATTTTGTTCCGTACTTAATTATGATTGCGTTTTTGTTTGGTCTTTTTGATGAGGTGTTTTAAATTTATATGAATACTCGATGTGGCTTACGATGGTCTGGTAAAGTGCACGAGCACCAAAGCCGAACCTGTTTTTACGATGCGTTACGAAGTTCAGCGGAAATTACCGAGTGTAATACAAAGTTTAGCGGAAATTACCGATTGTGATACAAAGAAAATTCCACGTGTTGAAGTTTAAGTGGGATGGGATTTGCTAGAAAAATATATCTTTTGGACATTAGTGTTGGGCAGGAAGACTAATAAAATGGAATAAAACTACATGATAAGGACATCAAACATTAAATTTGGAATTGCGCTTTTTAATTAGAAACTGCTTTAAATTCTTAACGATTCACTTTAAATAAAAATGTACAATGTATTGGGTGTTAACATAAGTTGTGTCCGTTTTTTTTCCAAATTAACAATGAGCACCAAAAGTAAAACAAAATGGTAAAGATTATACGTCATTCGAATGAAAATTTTCTGCTCTACAAGATATTGTGTTTGCTTTTACGTTACATATATTATTTTATTTGATTACAAGCCTTCAAAATGGAATGTCAAGTAGACGAAAGTGAGCATTTTCGACACTTCCTTCTGTTCGCGTTCAATCGAGGGAATAAAGCTGCCAAAGCTGCTCGCGATATTTGCGAAGTGTACGGTGGAGATGCTATGAATGAAAGGACAGCTCGTTGATGGTTTTTGCGTTGCAAAGACTGTAATTTCGATCTGAAAGACATGGAGCGTTCCGGACGACCAGTGGACTTCGATGAGGACCGCTTAAACCATATTATTAATGAAGATCACCTTCAAACCACCGTAGAATTGGCTGAGCAGATGAATTGTAGTCACATGACTGTATACCGCCATCTTAAATCAATGGGAAAATCCTGAAGTTCGGCGCTTGGGTTCCACATGTTTTGAGTTAAAACAACAAAAATCAATTGTCGAACCTAAGAGGTGTCGAAAATGCTCCTTTTCGTCTCCTTGACATTCCATTTTGAAGGCTTGTAATCAAATAAAATAATCTATGTAACGTAAAAGCAAACACAATATCTTTTAGAGCAGACATTTTTCATTCAAATGACGTATAATATATAACCTTTACCATTTTGTTTTACTTTTGGTGCTCATTTTTAATTTGTAAAAAAACTGACACAACTTGTGTTAACACCTAATAAATAAAAAAAAAACAATATTTTGAGTTAATTTATTTACATAATTAGAACAAAACGCTTAACACATAAATTATTAGTTCTCAAGTTCGTGAAAAATTAGTTCATGAAATGAAACGGTTGGTCATTAAAGTAATCTCGAATTTTTAATACTTTTTTACTCGTAATGAAAGTTTGAACGGTAATGTACGTTTGAAACGCGAATTTGCAATGTTGAGTATGTTTGCTGTTTGGATAATACGCGTATGATTTTGCACATCTGCATGCAATGTTGTTTATGTGTACGAGAAAACATTTTTCTTTCTAGGTTTGGTATTTTTGTAGAAAAAGGGATCATAAATTTGAGGCAAACGTGATGTTAATGTGACCATAGATGGGTTCTTCCATAATTAACACATTATATGTTAAGCACGATAAAAATATGAAAAGAATCGAATGTTTTCGAAAGCAAAATTAAAAATCAAAGCTGTGAAATAGATACATATATACCATCATGCCGGCTTCCTGTTGGGGTGGGTAGAGATGACAGAGCACTAGACTTTTCTATCTCGACACACATCCTTAGTCTCTTCTACGGCCATACACTCTCTCATACAGGACTTATACTAAACAAAATGTGACCAGTTCGATCACAGCAATTTTTCAGCCTAGTATTCGAGGGTATAAGGATACCGTTGACTTCGATCATATATATTCTTTGTGTTTGTTGGTGTGCAACATCTCACTCACTTAAAGAGCTTAGTGTGTGCTCGTGCGCATATGGGCGGAGCTTCTGCCGATGCGATGACGTCACCTTGGTAACCGCCGCTCAGTGCTATCAGTGCTTCCACTGTGATCTATATTGATAGTATTTTTTATTTGTCAAAGTGAATTGACCCGTCTATTTTGCTTAACTGTGCAATCATTGGTTGTAACAATTGGAGCAGAAAATCTGAAGGAACTAGTATTAGATATTTCTATTTTCCTAAAAACAGTGATTTAGCGCGACAATGGCGCCTCAACACATGTCGTAAAGACCGCTTAAATTTAAAACATGCTAGAATACTATTATGCTCCCAGCACTTCAAAGAAGACTGTTTCTTTACTCCATTAAAGCACAGATTGCTTCACTACTCCCCCATACGTCGATGAAATTCCCCCATACGTCGATTAAAATCTGATGTGTTCCCTTCTTGAACCCTTTATAGGGCAAGTTTTTATTTTTGAGATATTGAGTTTTTTAGTTGAATAAATCATTATTATGTGTATCAAATCAACTTTATTTCTTCGAAAATATGTTTTAAAATTATTATTTTTTTGAAATGAGGCGGTCGCATATGAGACCTGTGCCCATTTCAGGAGTCATGTCAGTGGCCGCAAAAGTGACCAATGAAAGTTTAGGTAATAATATCTAAGTTTAGGTTGTATTAGGAAATACAATTCTTATATGAGATATAATAAATGGTGATTTACTTATAATACCTATTTACATATTTAACAATAAATTGACCGGATGTTAAGATCGTTGCTACTGAACATGCAGCTAACTTCACGACGATCCGTCTTTGATAACACCTCTGCCCGTCCACTACATCTGTGTTACTTAAAAACGTTTCATTAAGAAAATGAATCCTTATAAGGGTGGTGGCATATGCGACCGATTTCTGCTTATGCTCGTTAAAGGGTTAAATCTCCTGAAATCGAAAGACTTTGGTGATCCTTCAGCCAGATCTGGTAATCTGAGCAAAAGGCGAAAAAGGTCATTGTTAATGACGTTTTGAAAGAGTCTACAGATTCAAGTGGACCATTTAATGATAGTGATGCCAATAATACAGATAAGGGCATCGAAGTGCAAGATAAATGGATGGAAAGGGGGAAAAAATGCAATTAATACAATAGGAAAATATGAAGTTAAATGTATGTATGAAAGAGCTATGATAGCCTACGCGAACTGAAGAACATCTTCTTCTTCTTCTCAGTGTCATGTCAGGTCCTCCCAACGTTGAATATCACTTGAGAGTAGAGATCTTTGTCCCCGGCAGCCCGAAAAAGATCTCCAACGACCTTTATACGTATAGGAACCTGGAATGTAAGAAGTTTATATGCTTCTGGAGAACATACGCATACAAAAAACACACCCTTGCATTATTCCACCATGATTGAGGATAGTAAAATAACAACAAGTAAAACAGAAACGGTGCAGTATGACTTCTATCTAAAGCAGTGGCGCACGATGTTACCAAAGTGACGTCATGTGCAACGCGGACCAGTTCTCGGTATCCTAATGAGCCCACACTTTCCACCATGCTTATAGAGGGGGAAAAAAGAAAACAAATCTCCACGGCACAGCTTCGCTTTCTTACTAAATTGTAATGGCTATGGGATCCTCGAATGCAAAGTTCAGCAACGACGATATACCATCACGCCGTATCCCTGTTGCGATATGCAGAGAGGACAGATCACCAGACTTTTGTATATCGATACACAGCCTTAATCTATTCTATATCCATAAACCTTAACACACAGCTTCTACGATTTCTTTGACTATTTTGCGTTTGCTTCTTTTAAAATATCATTCACTTGATACAACCATACTTACCTTGGTTTTCTTCTGCGATACCTTCCACTCATATTTGCACTTTATATTTGTTTTGTTAGTCTTCATTCATTCGTTCTGCATGTCCAAATCATCTCAGCATGCTCTTTTTTATATACTCGTAACTCAATACATCAGCCTTAAGTTCGCATTCATCCCTAATCACTTCATTCCGTATTCTGTCATATATTCTTCTCAATGCACGCATTTCATTACAGCATTCATTCGGTCGTTTTGAAATACAAACTTATAAATCAAATTTTTTTTATATTTCGAGACTTGAAAACACCTCCCTTCTTTATTATTTTGGCATTGATAATAATTTACATTATGATTTTTCCTAGCGCCTTTTTATTAGTATACTACCTTGATCAAAAAGTTTTAGGACTTTATTCATAAAATCGAAAATACAAATTTATTAATCAAAATCGATATGGTCCCCTTCAAAGTACTCCCCATCGACTGCAACGCACTTACGCCAGCGCTTGATCCAATCCTCGAAACACCGCTGGTACTCAAACATTTTTTCATGACATCCTCTCGGGTGCTGTAACGCGTTCCGCGAAGCGGTTTTTTAAGTCGGTTGAAAAGGAAAAAGTCGCAGGGTGCCAGATCAGGCGAATTCGAAGGCTGCTGAATAGTATTCGTGTTGTTTTTGGTAAAAAACTCATGGAAATCATGTCTTTCGCGATTTCAACGCGGTCCTTTTTTTGCATGAAATTGAGGTCTTTCGGCACCAGTTTTGCAGCGACACGTCTGAGGCCCAATTTATTAACCAAAATGTCTTAAGCGGATCCATAAGCGATGTTCAAGTCCTCTGCCAGCTCTCTGATGGTGAATTTGCGGTTTTCGGTCAACATTTCTTTGATTTTATCGATGTTTTCATCGGTTTCCGACTGCCACTGCGTTCGTCATCCTCGACCGACTCACGCACGACCACTTCTGAAGCGTTCGTGCCACCGAAAAACACTTCTCCAACATTTCCAAGGTCTGCGGACAGTTAAATCCGTTTTACACACAAAATTTAATGCAAACTCGTTGATGCACAGTTGATGCCATTTTCAAACTTGTAAAAAATCGAAAACACGCACAAAGGTAGATGTACTCAGTACAGCGTAACTTTTACAAATGTCAAGCTATGACGCTGAAATCGGGCGGGAAGTGTCAATGATAGATGTGGTAACCTAACAAAAAAAAAAAGAATTCCAATCGGGTGACTGACAGCGTCACACGGTGGCCGGTCCTAAAACTTTTTGATCAAGGTAGTATGCTATTTTTTCATTTTATTTATTATTTAAGAGACGAAACGGCTTTTAATATTAATATGCAAAAGTACATGTAATTACTTTACAAAGCAATTTACATATTTTTTAAAGATATGTTATAATAAATTCTTACATGATACGCGCCACCATATAACTTATACAATAAAACTGGCGCCATTTTTTTACCGTTCATTACTGATTTGTACTTTATATTTGCTTTTTTTGTCTATTTTCATTTGGTCTACATGCCCAAATCATCTCAGAGTGACTTCTTGATCTTACTTAAAACATCAGCCTTAATTTCACTTTCACCCATTATGACGTGTTAACCCTTCCTTCCCTGTGATGTGTAACTAGTACACATTGCTACTAAAAACTTTAATATTTCTGTAAATATAATAAATACTGGGTTCAGATTTTAGGTATTCCTCCGTAATACATTTACGCATTGAATGAAAAAAATAATATTAATAATAATAAGCACTTATCGGCCACATCAGAGATATTTTGTGAAAATCGGGAATAAATTTACCTATACAGTCAAACGTGTGCCAGTGTGTGACGTAGGTATATTCATTCTAAAAACCGCTACGGGTGAGGAAGCGACACTATTCACGTCTCACTCGGCTCTCAGTTCGCAATTGTTTTTTCCTTCGAGGTATAACATACACAGTGTTAGTGTTCCGAGTCCCGTCTCAGAAGCTCGCGGGCATCCATATGAGATGGTCTCTGCGCCCGTTTTGTGAACGTCGGCCGATGTTTTTTTCATGTTTTCAGAAATTAAATTTCAATTATTATCACTTTTGACATAAATTTTTTTAAATTTAAGCGGTTGGTTATAAATATTCCTATATTTCCGATTTTAAATCGCTCATTTTTACATGTGTATTGAATACACAGCACCGGAACGCGCGATTTTTTTAGCACTGGAAGGAAAAGGTTAAAGAAATGTATTATATGACATAGTGCTATTATCATGAAAAGATCGATCGATATAACCCGGCCTGTTTACCCGATCTACCTCAACCAGTCGGCTAACTCTCTGGGAGTCAAGTAGCACGTGTCCCAGAGAGCACATCCTTAATTCCGTCGTGTATATACATAATTCCGTCATGCATTGCATTATTTCGTCATCGTTTTGTATTGGGTCATTACGTCATAAACATAATTATAATATATGTCAACCGTCGAGGCTTAGTTAATACGACGCGTGTCGTCCAACCTAGAGGTTGCAAGTTCTATTATAGTTGCTCCCCAGATTTATTAATTTCTCATGGGTCGGAAGAAAATGCCGAATGAAAATAAGTCCGTTAAGTTCTTTTTTGTACTAAGTACCAGCTGCGTATAATTAACTTAAAACAGTCACGCATCCGATCCAACTTGGCCTGCAACACAATAATGATTTTCCTGTAGCACTGACATGACAAGGCCATCCACTTGACCTAGCTTGGAAAGAGTCATTTAATTTTCCTTATATGTGGAAAATGTTGGTTTCCACCTACGAATATACCGCCGATACTCGGTCTCGTTAGTTCACTGGCAGGTAGCCCACGTACAGGTTAAGTTGACTTAAGGACTGATGGGATGGTGTTGCAGCCCGTTACATTCAACTAATTTACTATATACAACGAAAGTGTAATATACGAGTATTATGGAAAATATTGATATGTTGTTTATAGTTTGCGCTCCCCTGAAGATGACGTGAAAGCCTTGAAACCGGTAGGGTTATATCGTCATAAAAAAAAAGTGGAATAAACAGTGTTTGATAAAAATAAATAACAAGGAAAATATTGAGGTTATCCATAGAATATTTCGCAAAATTAGATGTTTGCGACGAAAAACATGGAAAGTCGTAGAACAAACAATAATTTTGTAGTGATTTTATACATATATTCTTAAACTTGGTCGTCGATGGCAGTTTTTCGGGTGAAAAGTATGAAGTTTTAGTATATTATGGAAAATGTTGAGGTTAGCCATAGAAATTTCGCAAAATTAGAGGTTTGCGACGAAAAACATGGAAAATCGTAGAACAAACAATAATTCTGTAGTAATTTTATACAGATATTCTTAAACTTGGTCGTCGATGGCAGTTTTTCGGGTGAAAAGTATGAAGTTTTAGTATATTATGGAAAATGTTGAGGTTAGCCATAGAAATTTCGCAAAATTAGAGGTTTGCGACGAAAAACATGGAAAGTCGTAGAACAAACAAGAATTCTGTAGTAATTTTATACACATATTCTTAAACTTGGTCGTCGATGGCAGTTTTTTGGGGGAAAAGTATCAAGTTTCAGTATATTATGGAAAACATTGAGGTTAAAAATAGAAATTTCGCAAATTTACTGGGTTGCGACGAAAAACATGGATAGTCGTGGAACAAACAATAATTCTGTAGTGATTTTATACATATATTCTGAAACTCGGTCGTCGATGGCAGTTTTTCGGGTGAAAAGTATGAAGTTTTAGTATATTATGGAAAATGTTGAGGTTAGCCATAGAAATTTCGCAAAATTAGAGGTTTGCGACGAAAAACATGGAAAGTCGTAGAACAAACAAGAATTCTGTAGTGATTTTATACACATATTCTTAAACTTGGTCGTCGATGGCAGTTTTTTGGGGGAAAAGTATGAAGTTTCAGTATATTATGGAAAACATTGAGGTTAAAAATAGAAATTTCGCAAATTTACTGGGTTGCGACGAAAAACATGGATAGTCGTGGAACAAACAATAATTCTGTAGTGATTTTATACATATATTCTGAAACTTGGTCGTCGATGGCAGTTTTTCGGGTGAAAAGTATGAAGTTTTAGTATATTATGGAAAATGTTGAGGTTAGCCATAGAAATTTCGCAAAATTAGAGGTTTGCGACGAAAAACATGGAAAGTCGTAGAACAAACAAGAATTCTGTAGTAATTTTATACACATATTCTTAAACTTGGTCGTCGATGGCAGTTTTTCGGGTGAAAAGTATGAAGTTTTAGTATATTATGGAAAATGTTGAGGTTAGCCATAGAAATTTCGCAAAATTAGGGGTTTGCGACGAAAAACATGGAAAGTCGTAGAACAAACAAGAATTCTGTAGTAATTTTATACACATATTCTTAAACTTGGTCGTCGATGGCAGTTTTTTGGGGGAAAAATATGAAGTTTCAGTATATTATGGAAAACATTGAGGTTAAAAATAGAAATTTCGCAAATTTACTGGGTTGCGACGAAAAACATGGATAGTCGTGGAACAAACAATAATTCTGTAGTGATTTTATACATATATTCTGAAACTTGGTCGTCGATGGCAGTTTTTCGGGTGAAAAGTATGAAGTTTTAGTATATTATGGAAAATGTTGAGGTTAGCGATAGAAATTTCGCAAAATTAGAGGTTTGCGACGAAAAACATGGAAAGTCGTAGAACAAACAAGAATTCTGTAGTGATTTTATACACATATTCTTAAACTTGGTCGTCGATGGCAGTTTTTTGGGGGAAAAGTATGAAGTTTCAGTATATTATGGAAAACATTGAGGTTAAAAATAGAAATTTCGCAAATTTACTGGGTTGCGACGAAAAACATGGATAGTCGTGGAACAAACAATAATTCTGTAGTGATTTTATACACATATTCTTAAACTTGGTCGTCGAAGACAGTTTTTCGGGTGAAAAGTATGAAGTTTTAGTATATTATGGAAAATGTTGAGGTTAAAAATAGAAATTTCGCAAATTTACTGGGTTGCGACGAAAAACATGGATAGTCGTGGAACAAACAATAATTCTGTAGTGATTTTATACATATATTCTGAAACTTGGTCGTCGATGGCAGTTTTTCGGGTGAAAAGTATGAAGTTTTAGTATATTATGGAAAATGTTGAGGTTAGCCATAGAAATTTCGCAAAATTAGAGGTTTGCGACGAAAAACATGGAAAGTCGTAGAACAAACAAGAATTCTGTAGTGATTTTATACATATATTCTTAAACTTGGTCGTCGATGGCAGTTTTTCGGGTGAAAAGTATGAAGTTTTAGTATATTATGGAAAATGTTGAGGTTAGCCATAGAAATTTCGCAAAATTAGAGGTTTGCGACGAAAAACATGGAAAGTCGTAGAACAAACAAGAATTCTGTAGTGATTTTATACACATATTCTTAAACTTGGTCGTCGATGGCAGTTTTTTGGGGGAAAAATATGAAGTTTCAGTATATTATGGAAAACATTGAGGTTAAAAATAGAAATTTCGCAAATTTACTGGGTTGCGACGAAAAACATGGATAGTCGTGGAACAAACAATAATTCTGTAGTGATTTTATACATATATTCTGAAACTTGGTCGTCGATGGCAGTTTTTCGGGTGAAAAGTATGAAGTTTTAGTATATTATGGAAAATGTTGAGGTTAGCCATAGAAATTTCGCAAAATTAGAGGTTTGCGACGAAAAACATGGAAAGTCGTAGAACAAAAAAGAATTCTGTAGTAATTTTATACACATATTCTTAAACTTGGTCGTCGATGGCAGTTTTTTGGGGGAAAAGTATGAAGTTTCAGTATATTATGGAAAACATTGAGGTTAAAAATAGAAATTTCGCAAATTTACTGGGTTGCGACGAAAAACATGGATAGTCGTGGAACAAACAATAATTCTGTAGTGATTTTATACATATATTCTGAAACTCGGTCGTCGATGGCAGTTTTTCGGATGAAAAGTATGAAGTTTTAGTATATTATGGAAAATGTTGAGGTTAGCCATAGAAATTTCGCAAAATTAGAGGTTTGCGACGAAAAACATGGAAAGTCGTAGAACAAACAAGAATTCTGTAGTGATTTTATACACATATTCTTAAACTTGGTCGTCGATGGCAGTTTTTTGGGGGAAAAGTATGAAGTTTCAGTATATTATGGAAAACATTGAGGTTTAAAATAGAAATTTCGCAAATTTACTGGGTTGCGACGAAAAACATGGATAGTCGTGGAACAAACAATAATTCTGTAGTGATTTTATACATATATTCTGAAACTTGGTCGTCGATGGCAGTTTTTCGGGTGAAAAGTATGAAGTTTTAGTATATTATGGAAAATGTTGAGGTTAGCCATAGAAATTTCACAAAATTAGAGGTTTGCGACGAAAAACATGGAAAGTCGTAGAACAAACAAGAATTCTGTAGTAATTTTATACACATATTCTTAAACTTGGTCGTCGATGGCAGTTTTTTGGGGGAAAAGTATGAAGTTTCAGTATATTATGGAAAACATTGAGGTTAAAAATAGAAATTTCGCAAATTTACTGGGTTGCGACGAAAAACATGGATAGTCGTGGAACAAACAATAATTCTGTAGTGATTTTATACATATATTCTGAAACTTGGTCGTCGATGGCAGTTTTTCGGGTGAAAAGTATGAAGTTTTAGTATATTATGGAAAATGTTGAGGTTAGCCATAGAAATTTCGCAAAATTAGAGGTTTGCGACGAAAAACATGGAAAGTCGTAGAACAAACAAGAATTCTGTAGTAATTTTATACACATATTCTTAAACTTGGTCGTCGATGGCAGTTTTTCGGGTGAAAAGTATGAAGTTTTAGTATATTATGGAAAATGTTGAGGTTAGCCATAGAAATTTCGCAAAATTAGAGGTTTGCGACGAAAAACAGGGAAAGTCGTAGAACAAACAAGAATTCTGTAGTAATTTTATACACATATTCTTAAACTTGGTCGTCGATGGCAGTTTTTTGGGGGAAAAATATGAAGTTTCAGTATATTATGGAAAACATTGAGGTTAAAAATAGAAATTTCGCAAATTTACTGGGTTGCGACGAAAAACATGGATAGTCGTGGAACAAACAATAATTCTGTAGTGATTTAATACATATATTCTGAAACTTGGTCGTCGATGGCAGTTTTTCGGGTGAAAAGTATGAAGTTTTAGTATATTATGGAAAATGTTGAGGTTAGCGATAGAAATTTCGCAAAATTAGAGGTTTGCGACGAAAAACATGGAAAGTCGTAGAACAAACAAGAATTCTGTAGTGATTTTATACACATATTCTTAAACTTGGTCGTCGATAGCAGTTTTTTGGGGGAAAAGTATGAAGTTTCAGTATATTATGGAAAATGTTGAGGTTAAAAATAGAAATTTCGCAAATTTACTGGGTTGCGACGAAAAACATGGATAGTCGTGGAACAAACAATAATTCTGTAGTGATTTTATACACATATTCTTAAACTTGGTCGTCGAAGACAGTTTTTCGGGTGAAAAGTATGAAGTTTTAGTATATTATGGAAAATGTTGAGGTTAGCCATAGAAATTTCACAAAATTAGAGGTTTGCGACGAAAAACATGGAAAGTCGTAGAACAAACAAGAATTCTGTAGTGATTTTATACACATATTCTTAAACTTGGTCGTCGATGGCAGTTTTTTGGGGGAAAAGTATGAAGTTTCAGTATATTATGGAAAACATTGAGGTTAAAAATAGAAATTTCGCAAATTTACTGGGTTGCGACGAAAAACATGGATAGTCGTGGAACAAACAATAATTCTGTAGTGATTTTATACATATATTCTGAAACTTGGTCGTCGATGGCAGTTTTTCGGGTGAAAAGTATGAAGTTTTAGTATATTATGGAAAATGTTGAGGTTAGCCATAGAAATTTCGCAAAATTAGAGGTTTGCGACGAAAAACATGGAAAGTCGTAGAACAAACAAGAATTCTGTAGTAATTTTATACACATATTCTTAAACTTGGTCGTCGATGGCAGTTTTTCGGGTGAAAAGTATGAAGTTTTAGTATATTATGGAAAATGTTGAGGTTAGCCATAGAAATTTCGCAAAATTAGAGGTTTGCGACGAAAAACAGGGAAAGTCGTAGAACAAACAAGAATTCTGTAGTAATTTTATACACATATTCTTAAACTTGGTCGTCGATGGCAGTTTTTTGGGGGAAAAATATGAAGTTTCAGTATATTATGGAAAACATTGAGGTTAAAAATAGAAATTTCGCAAATTTACTGGGTTGCGACGAAAAACATGGATAGTCGTGGAACAAACAATAATTCTGTAGTGATTTAATACATATATTCTGAAACTTGGTCGTCGATGGCAGTTTTTCGGGTGAAAAGTATGAAGTTTTAGTATATTATGGAAAATGTTGAGGTTAGCGATAGAAATTTCGCAAAATTAGAGGTTTGCGACGAAAAACATGGAAAGTCGTAGAACAAACAAGAATTCTGTAGTGATTTTATACACATATTCTTAAACTTGGTCGTCGATAGCAGTTTTTTGGGGGAAAAGTATGAAGTTTCAGTATATTATGGAAAATGTTGAGGTTAAAAATAGAAATTTCGCAAATTTACTGGGTTGCGACGAAAAACATGGATAGTCGTGGAACAAACAATAATTCTGTAGTGATTTTATACACATATTCTTAAACTTGGTCGTCGAAGACAGTTTTTCGGGTGAAAAGTATGAAGTTTTAGTATATTATGGAAAATGTTGAGGTTAAAAATAGAAATTTCGCAAATTTACTGGGTTGCGACGAAAAACATGGATAGTCGTGGAACAAACAATAATTCTGTAGTGATTTTATACATATATTCTGAAACTTGGTCGTCGATGGCAGTTTTTCGGGTGAAAAGTATGAAGTTTTAGTATATTATGGAAAATGTTGAGGTTAGCCATAGAAATTTCGCAAAATTAGAGGTTTGCGACGAAAAACATGGAAAGTCGTAGAACAAACAAGAATTCTGTAGTAATTTTATACACATATTCTTAAACTTGGTCGTCGATGGCAGTTTTTCGGGTGAAAAGTATGAAGTTTTAGTATATTTTGGAAAATGTTGAGGTTAGCCATAGAAATTTCGCAAAATTAGAGGTTTGCGACGAAAAACATGGAAAGTCGTAGAACAAACAAGAATTCTGTAGTGATTTTATACACATATTCTTAAACTTGGTCGTCGATGGCAGTTTTTTGGGGGAAAAATATGAATTTTCAGTATATTATGGAAAACATTGAGGTTAAAAATAGAAATTTCGCAAATTTACTGGGTTGCGACGAAAAACATGGATAGTCGTGGAACAAACAAGAATTCTGTAGTGATTTTATACATATATTCTGAAACTTGGTCGTCGATGGCAGTTTTTCGGGTGAAAAGTATGAAGTTTTAGTATATTATGGAAAATGTTGAGGTTAGCGATAGAAATTTCGCAAAATTAGAGGTTTGCGACGAAAAACATGGAAAGTCGTAGAACAAACAAGAATTCTGTAGTAATTTTATACACATATTCTTAAACTTGGTCGTCGATGGCAGTTTTTTGGGGGAAAAGTATGAAGTTTCAGTATATTATGGAAAACATTGAGGTTAAAAATAGAAATTTCGCAAATTTACTGGGTTGCGACGAAAAACATGGATAGTCGTGGAACAAACAATAATTCTGTAGTGATTTTATACACATATTCTTAAACTTGGTCGTCGAAGACAGTTTTTCGGGTGAAAAGTATGAAGTTTTAGTATATTATGGAAAATGTTGAGGTTAAAAATAGAAATTTCGCAAATTTACTGGGTTGCGACGAAAAACATGGATAGTCGTGGAACAAACAATAATTCTGTAGTGATTTTATACATATATTCTTAAACTTGGTCGTCGATGGCAGTTTTTCGGGTGAAAAGTATGAAGTTTTAGTATATTATGGAAAATGTTGAGGTTAGCCATAGAAATTTCGCAAAATTAGAGGTTTGCGACGAAAAACATGGAAAGTCGTAGAACAAACAAGAATTCTGTAGTGATTTTATACATATATTCTTAAACTTGGTCGTCGATGGCAGTTTTTCGGGTGAAAAGTATGAAGTTTTAGTATATTATGGAAAATGTTGAGGTTAGCCATAGAAATTTCGCAAAATTAGAGGTTTGCGACGAAAAACATGGAAAGTCGTAGAACAAACAAGAATTCTGTAGTGATTTTATACATATATTCTTAAACTTGGTCGTCGATGGCAGTTTTTCGGGTGAAAAGTATGAAGTTTTAGTATATTATGGAAAATGTTGAGGTTAGCCATAGAAATTTCGCAAAATTAGAGGTTTGCGACGAAAAACATGGAAAGTCGTAGAACAAACAAGAATTCTGTAGTAATTTTATACACATATTCTTAAACTTGGTCGTCGATGGCAGTTTTTTGGGGGAAAAATATGAAGTTTCAGTATATTATGGAAAACATTGAGGTAAAAAATAGAAATTTCGCAAATTTACTGGGTTGCGACGAAAAACATGGATAGTCGTGGAACAAACAATAATTCTGTAGTGATTTTATACATATATTCTGAAACTTGGTCGTCGATGGCAGTTTTTCGGGTGAAAAGTATGAAGTTTTAGTATATTATGGAAAATGTTGAGGTTAGCCATAGAAATTTCGCAAAATTAGAGGTTTGCGACGAAAAACATGGAAAGTCGTAGAACAAACAAGAATTCTGTAGTAATTTTATACACATATCTTAAACTTGGTCGTCGATGGCAGTTTTTTGGGGGAAAAGTATGAAGTTTCAGTATATTATGGAAAACATTGAGGTTAAAAATAGAAATTTCGCAAATTTACTGGGTTGCGACGAAAAACATGGATAGTCGTGGAACAAACAATAATTCTGTAGTGATTTTATACATATATTCTGAAACTTGGTCGTCGATGGCAGTTTTTCGGGTGAAAAGTATGAAGTTTTAGTATATTATGGAAAATGTTGAGGTTAGCCATAGAAATTTCGCAAAATTAGAGGTTTGCGACGAAAAACATGGAAAGTCGTAGAACAAACAAGAATTCTGTAGTAATTTTATACACATATTCTTAAACTTGGTCGTCGATGGCAGTTTTTTGGGGGTAAAGTATCAAGTTTCAGTATATTATGGAAAACATTGAGGTTAAAAATAGAAATTTCGCAAATTTACTGGGTTGCGACGAAAAACATGGATAGTCGTGGAACAAACAATAATTCTGTAGTGATTTTATACATATATTCTGAAACTTGGTCGTCGATGGCAGTTTTTCGGGTGAAAAGTATGAAGTTTTAGTATATTATGGAAAATGTTGAGGTTAGCGATAGAAATTTCGCAAAATTAGAGGTTTGCGACGAAAAACATGGAAAGTCGTAGAACAAACAATAATTCTGTAGTGATTTTATACATATATTCTGAAACTTGGTCGTCGATGGCAGTTTTTCGGGTGAAAAGTATGAAGTTTTAGTATATTATGGAAAATGTTGAGGTTAGCCATAGAAATTTCGCAAAATTAGAGGTTTGCGACGAAAAACATGGAAAGTCGTAGAACAAACAAGAATTCTGTAGTAATTTTATACACATATTCTTAAACTTGGTCGTCGATGGCAGTTTTTCGGGTGAAAAGTATGAAGTTTTAGTATATTATGGAAAATGTTGAGGTTAGCCATAGAAATTTCGCAAAATTAGAGGTTTGCGACGAAAAACATGGAAAGTCGTAGAACAAACAAGAATTCTGTAGTGATTTTATACACATATTCTTAAACTTGGTCGTCGATGGCAGTTTTTTGGGGGAAAAATATGAAGTTTCAGTATATTATGGAAAACATTGAGGTTAAAAATAGAAATTTCGCAAATTTACTGGGTTGCGACGAAAAACATGGATAGTCGTGGAACAAACAATAATTCTGTAGTGATTTTATACATATATTCTGAAACTTGGTCGTCGATGGCAGTTTTTCGGGTGAAAAGTATGAAGTTTTAGTATATTATGGAAAATGTTGAGGTTAGCGATAGAAATTTCGCAAAATTAGAGGTTTGCGACGAAAAACATGGAAAGTCGTAGAACAAACAAGAATTCTGTAGTTATTTTATACACATATTCTTAAACTTGGTCGTCGATGGCAGTTTTTTGGGGGAAAAGTATGAAGTTTCAGTATATTATGGAAAACATTGAGGTTAAAAATAGAAATTTCGCAAATTTACTGGGTTGCGACGAAAAACATGGATAGTCGTGGAACAAACAAGAATTCTGTAGTGATTTTATACACATATTCTTAAACTTGGTCGTCGAAGACAGTTTTTCGGGTGAAAAGTATGAAGTTTTAGTATATTATGGAAAATGTTGAGGTTAAAAATAGAAATTTCGCAAATTTACTGGGTTGCGACGAAAAACATGGATAGTCGTGGAACAAACAATAATTCTGTAGTGATTTTATACATATATTCTTAAACTTGGTCGTCGATGGCAGTTTTTCGGGTGAAAAGTATGAAGTTTTAGTATATTATGGAAAATGTTGAGGTTAGCCATAGAAATTTCGCAAAATTAGAGGTTTGCGACGAAAAACATGGATAGTCGTGGAACAAACAATAATTCTGTAGTGATTTTATACATATATTCTTAAACTTGGTCGTCGATGGCAGTTTTTCGGGTGAAAAGTATGAAGTTTTAGTATATTATGGAAAATGTTGAGGTTAGCCATAGAAATTTCGCAAAATTAGAGGTTTGCGACGAAAAACATGGAAAGTCGTAGAACAAACAAGAATTCTGTAGTGATTTTATACATATATTCTTAAACTTGGTCGTCGATGGCAGTTTTTCGGGTGAAAAGTATGAAATTTTAGTATATTATGGAAAATGTTGAGGTTAGCCATAGAAATTTCGCAAAATTAGAGGTTTGCGACGAAAAACATGGAAAGTCGTAGAACAAACAAGAATTCTGTAGTGATTTTATACATATATTCTTAAACTTGGTCGTCGATGGCAGTTTTTCGGGTGAAAAGTATGAAGTTTTAGTATATTATGGAAAATGTTGAGGTTAGCGATAGAAATTTCGCAAAATTAGAGGTTTGCGACGAAAAAACATGGAAAGTCGTAGAACAAACAAGAATTCTGTATTAATTTATACACATATTCTTAAACTTGGTCGTCGATGGCAGTTTTTTGGGGGAAAAGTATGAAGTTTCAGTATATTATGGAAAACATTGAGGTTAAAAATAGAAATTTCGCAAATTTACTGGGTTGCGACGAAAAACATGGATAGTCGTGGAACAAATAATAATTCTGTAGTGATTTTATACACATATTCTTAAACTTGGTCGTCGAAGACAGTTTTTCGGGTGAAAAGTATGAAGTTTTAGTATATTATGGAAAATGTTGAGGTTAAAAATAGAAATTTCGCAAATTTACTGGGTTGCGACGAAAAACATGGATAGTCGTGGAACAAACAATAATTCTGTAGTGATTTTATACATATATTCTTAAACTTGGTCGTCGATGGCAGTTTTTCGGGTGAAAAGTATGAAGTTTTAGTATATTATGGAAAATGTTGAGGTTAGCCATAGAAATTTCGCAAAATTAGAGGTTTGCGACGAAAAACATGGAAAGTCGTAGAACAAACAAGAATTCTGTAGTGATTTTATACATATATTCTTAAACTTGGTCGTCGATGGCAGTTTTTCGGGTGAAAAGTATGAAGTTTTAGTATATTATGGAAAATGTTGAGGTTAGCCATAGAAATTTCGCAAAATTAGAGGTTTGCGACGAAAAACATGGAAAGTCGTAGAACAAACAAGAATTCTGTAGTGATTTTATACATATATTCTTAAACTTGGTCGTCGATGGCAGTTTTTCGGGTGAAAAGTATGAAGTTTTAGTATATTATGGAAAATGTTGAGGTTAGCCATAGAAATTTCGCAAAATTAGAGGTTTGCGACGAAAAACATGGAAAGTCGTCGAACAAACAAGAATTCTGTAGTGATTTTATACATATATTCTTGAACTTGGTCGTCGATGGCAGTTTTTCGGGTGAAAAGTATGAAGTTTTAGTATATTATGGAAAATGTTGAGGTTAGCCATAGAAATTTCGCAAAATTAGAGGTTTGCGACGAAAAACATGGAAAGTCGTAGAACAAACAAGAATTCTGTAGTGATTTTATACATATATTCTTAAACTTGGTCGTCGATGGCAGTTTTTCGGGTGAAAAGTATGAAGTTTTAGTATAATATATTATGGAAAATGTTGAGGTTAGCCATAGAAATTTCGCAAAATTAGAGGTTTGCGACGAAAAACATGGAAAGTCGTAGAACAAACAAGAATTCTGTAGTGATTTTATACATATATTCTTAAACTTGGTCGTCGATGGCAGTTTTTCGGGTGAAAAGTATGAAGTTTTAGTATATTATGGAAAATGTTGAGGTTAGCCATAGAAATTTCGCAAAATTAGAGGTTTGCGACGAAAAACATGGAAAGTCGTAGAACAAACAAGAATTCTGTAGTGATTTTATACATATATTCTTAAACTTGGTCGTCGATGGCAGTTTTTCGGGTGAAAAGTATGAAGTTTTAGTATATTATGGAAAATGTTGAGGTTAGCCATAGAAATTTCGCAAAATTAGAGGTTTGCGACGAAAAACATGGAAAGTCGTAGAACAAACAAGAATTCTGTAGTGATTTTATACATATATTCTTAAACTTGGTCGTCGATGGCAGTTTTTCGGGTGAAAAGTATGAAGTTTTAGTATATTATGGAAAATGTTGAGGTTAGCCATAGAAATTTCGCAAAATTAGAGGTTTGCGACGAAAAACATGGAAAGTCGTAGAACAAACAAGAATTCTGTAGTGATTTTATACATATATTCTTAAACTTGGTCGTCGATGGCAGTTTTTCGGGTGAAAAGTATGAAGTTTTAGTATATTATGGAAAATGTTGAGGTTAGCCATAGAAATTTCGCAAAATTAGAGGTTTGCGACGAAAAACATGAAAAGTCGTAGAACAAACAAGAATTCTGTAGTAATTTTATACACATATTCTTAAACTTGGTCGTCGATGGCAGTTTTTTGGGGGAAAAGTATGAAGTTTCAGTATATTATGGAAAACATTGAGGTTAAAAATAGAAATTTCGCAAATTTAGTGGGTTGCGACGAAAAACATGGATAGTCGTGGAACAAACAATAATTCTGTAGTGATTTTATACATATATTCTGAAACTTGGTCGTCGATGGCAGTTTTTCGGGTGAAAAGTATGAAGTTTTAGTATATTATGGAAAATGTTGAGGTTAGCCATAGAAATTTCGCAAAATTAGAGGTTTGCGACGAAAAACATGGAAAGTCGTAGAACAAACAAGAATTCTGTAGTAATTTTATACACATATTCTTAAACTTGGTCGTCGATGGCAGTTTTTTGGGGGAAAAGTATGAAGTTTCAGTATATTATGGAAAACATTGAGGTTAACAATAGAAATTTCGCAAATTTAGTGGGTTGCGACGAAAAACATGGATAGTCGTGGAACAAACAATAATTCTGTAGTGATTTTATACATATATTCTGAAACTTGGTCGTCGATGGCAGTTTTTCGGGTGAAAAGTATGAAGTTTTAGTATATTATGGAAAATGTTGAGGTTAGCGATAGAAATTTCGCAAAATTAGAGGTTTGCGACGAAAAACATGGAAAGTCGTAGAACAAACAAGAATTCTGTAGTGATTTTATACACATATTCTTAAACTTGGTCGTCGATGGCAGTTTTTTGGGGGAAAAGTATGAAGTTTCAGTATATTATGGAAAACATTGAGGTTAAAAATAGAAATTTCGCAAATTTAGTGGGTTGCGACGAAAAACATGGATAGTCGTGGAACAAACAATAATTCTGTAGTGATTTTATACATATATTCTGAAACTTGGTCGTCGATGGCAGTTTTTCGGGTGAAAAGTATGAAGTTTTAGTATATTATGGAAAATGTTGAGGTTAGCGATAGAAATTTCGCAAAATTAGAGGTTTGTGACGAAAAACATGGATAGTCGTGGAACAAACAATAATTCTGTAGTGATTTTATACATATATTCTTAAACTTGGTCGTCGATGGCAGTTTTTCGGGTGAAAAGTATGAAGTTTTAGTATATTATGGAAAATGTTGAGGTTAGCCATAGAAATTTCGCAAAATTAGAGGTTTGCGACGAAAAACATGGAAAGTCGTAGAACAAACAAGAATTCTGTAGTGATTTTATACATATATTCTTAAACTTGGTCGTCGATGGCAGTTTTTCGGGTGAAAAGTATGAAGTTTTAGTATATTATGGAAAATGTTGAGGTTAGCCATAGAAATTTCGCAAAATTAGAGGTTTGCGACGAAAAACATGGATAGTCGTAGAACAAACAAGAATTCTGTAGTAATTTTATACACATATTCTTAAACTTGGTCGTCGATGGCAGTTTTTTGGGGGAAAAGTATGAAGTTTCAGTATATTATGGAAAACATTGAGGTTAAAAATAGAAATTTCGCAAATTTAGTGGGTTGCGACGAAAAACATGGATAGTCGTGGAACAAACAATAATTCTGTAGTGATTTTATACACATATTCTTAAACTTGGTCGTCGAAGGCAGTTTTTCGGGTGAAAAGTATGAAGTTTTAGTATATTATGGAAAATGTTGAGGTTAGCCATAGAAATTTCGCAAAATTAGAGGTTTGCGACGAAAAACATGGAAAGTCGTAGAACAAACAATAATTCTGTAGTGATTCTGTTAAAGGAAAAGGAAGGGATGATGGAGAGGAAAGGAAAAAAAATTGAAACACGTCATATTTCTGACGAGAAATAAAGAGTTTTTTCAGTCGCTTCTTAAAGCATACCAAGGATGGAGCGAGTCTTACATAACTATCAACAAGATTGGAAGGTGTTGGCTGCGACCATAAGATAAGATACTTCCCTGCAAACGGATATGTTAAAAAATACATATTTGTTAAGAAAATCACAGAAAACTTACCAAGAAAAGACGAACTACAAAGAAACGTTTGTAGATCTTCCGGTATGTGAACGGATTTAGGTGAAGCGTAATGTACGTGCTATTGTTAATCATTTTTCTTCTTTTTTATATTCAGTTTAAATATGTGTAACTTCCGAGTTTTTATATTAATAACACGTATGATTATTATACATAATACAGAGTTGTGTGATCTATGTTTTCGTGGCTGTTTTAACTGTGTCTATTGTGTATACTGACTACTTTATTGGGACTGTTGTAGTAGTTATTTTTCTTGGGCCATTTTGAGGCGTTACAATACAAATACTTTACAATATTCAATAAGCATACCTCAATGTTGAAGAAAGTTTAAAATAAGAATACATATGGATAAATTCCGTTTAAAAATTGTGTTCATACAAGCCCATACGAGTATAAAGCAGAAGGACGTGCCCTCAATTATCTCCCAACAGGTACAATCTGGGTTTGGTCCTTTTTGCATAAATATATACTATTATCTATTATTATCAACATTAATATACTTAAGTCTTTTGAAATATTAGAGAATATCAAAAGAGTAGACGCTGTATTTTTTTATTTTTATTAAATATTTTTATATCGAGTTTTAGAACTAGATAAATTACAGTTATTGTACGAGAGATGCGAAGTAAAATACCAGAGAATCAATATTGTAAAATGCAATGAAAGATTTAAGAAATTTGAAGAATTCTTTTAGAACTAGATAAATTACAGTTATTGTACGAGAGATGCGAAGTAAAATACCAGAGAATCAATGTTGTAAAATGCAATGAAAGATTTAAGCAATTTGAAGAATTCTTTAAGAACTAGATAAATTGCAGTTATTGTACGAGAGATGCGAAGTAAAATACCAGAGAATCAATGTTGTAAAATGCAATGAAAGATTTAAGCAATTTGAAGAATTCTTTAAGAACTAGATAAATTGCAGTTATTGTACGAGAGATGCGAAGTAAAATACCAGAGAATCAATGTTGTAAAATGCAATGAAAGATTTAAGCAATTTGAAGAATTCTTTAAGAACTAGATAAATTGCAGTTATTGTACGAGAGATGCGAAGTAACATACCAGAGAATCAATGTTGTAAAATGCAATGAAAGATTCAAGCAAGCTGAAGAATTCTTTTTAGGGTAGCATTTTCTCAAATCATGGAAAGTTTCAAGATATATCGAACGGCGTGTCGCAATAGCAAAGTTAATGGGGCACTAAAACATAAAGGGTCTTTCAAATTGAGCGGGTTTTTAAATAATTTTTTTTAATTCTTAAATAAAACACAATTTGCTTTGATTTCAAAAAAACATTTTATTGGTCATTAAAGTATAATGTATGACATTTAAACACAAAAAAACAATATCCGCCAAATGTCCACCTCTTGCAGCTACAACTCTTTTATCAAAATTTTCTATGACATTTTGGCATAATTGCTGCTCTAATTCACCAATAACGCGAATTATTTCGTCCTTCAGCTCAGAAATTGATTAGGGGTCATTCTTATAGACTTGGCTTTTCACGTAACCCCAGAGAAAATAGTCCAACGGTGTCAGATCACATGTCATGATCTTGGTGGCCAATTAACATCACCGTTTCCGGAGATTACAATACATAAAATTATTCAACAATTTGAACGCGTTGTTGTATTGTATACGACTCCATTTTTATAAATGTCATACATTATACTTCTTAAATGTCACAAGACCCAGGCAAGTTCGCGACGCCATCTGTGTTTTATCCAAGAATAAAAAAAAACGCTCAATTTGAAAGACGCTTTATATACTCGAAACTGACTGTATCAAAATTTGCTAAATTTTTTCTTAAGCCATTCACAATAGTATTTAAGTACCAACTTTGCTAAGATGATAGTTCACAATAGTATTTTAGTACCAACTTTGCTAAGATGATAGTTCACAATAGTATTTAAGTACCAACTTTGCTAAGATGATAGTTCACAATAGTATTTAAGTACCAACTTTGGATGTGATTAAGGATGAATAAGAAGAGTGTTAAGTTGACGTGTTGAGTCAGATGAAGTGTTGACGTGTTGAGTAAGATGAAGTGTTGACGTGTTGACGTGGGGAGCGCAAACAAGTCTTGTTTGCGCTCCCCTGAAGATGAGGTAAAAGCCTTGAAACCGGTAGGGTTATACCGTCACAAAAAGTGGAATAAACAGTGTTTGTTAAAAATAAATTACAAACTTATATGTTTTTTAAACGTTCTTGTGAAGTATGTTGTAACGTTGATGTAAATAAACAAATAAATATTTAATACGACTTCAAAGATTGCGCCATCATTATTGGCATTGTATGGTCTTTCATATGACCTTGACTACTTCCAAGAGTAAAGTGAAGTACTGTACCTGGCGGTAAGTAATACACACAATGCTTAAGAAAGATACTGTCGGCCATAATTGGCTAACTTCGGCTATGTAGAGCGTCGTCTCTGTCGCACGTTGCTACCCCAGAACGCTTAACTAATCGCCTAACTTCGGCTATGTAGAGCGTCGTCTCTGTCGCACGTTGCTACGCTAGAACGCTTGACAAATCGGATAACTTCGGCTATGTAGAGCGACGTCTCTTTCGCACGTTGTGACCCTAGAACGCTTGACAAATCGGCTAACCTCGGCTATGTAGAGCGTCGTCTCCGTCACACGTTGCGACTCTAGAACGCTTGACAAATCGGCTATGTAGAGCGTCGTCTCTGTCGCACGTTGTGACCCTAGAACGCTGGTCAAATCGCGACGGAACACGTGTATGAATGACAGAGACGACGCTCTACAAAGCCGAAGCTAGCCGATTATGGCCGACAGTCTCTTTCTTAAGCCCAATGTGTATTACTAACCGCCGGGTACTGTTGTTGTTCTTGCCAGGATGAATTAAATAAATTATAAGGGCTTATTTAATTATTGGGTTGGGTTCGTCTTGTCCTGTTTTTTTTTAAATATAACATCACTTAAATGTCAATGTTGAATTTTATCACTTTGAATGTAATTTTTTGTATCAAAAAGATCATTTGACCTTTGAAAATAAAATAAGATAAAATAAATATAAAACTAAAGGGTAGCTTCCAATTTCAGATAATTATTGTTACAGACCTCTGTTAAGCTGAAAGTTGATTGAACATCAATTATCATAAATTAGACGTGAAACCGAAATATTTCGGTTTGCACGCCATATTTTTGAATAATTTTATAATAAATATTTTTGAAAATTATCTTCTTACGTCGCGTGATGCTCGGGCCCTTCGTGATCTATGGTTCGAACAGAGGATAGTCATTATTTTGCACTTTTCTCGCGTGTTACTAGATCTTTCCATATTTTCATCGATATATCATACAATGTAAAACCAGCCCAAACATTCGATGAGTATTTCAAAATTATTTAAAAAACTTGATAATTTCTAGTATAACTATTCAAGGAATAGAACATTTTTTAGATGCATTATAGTTCGGAAATTCTAGGATGAGTCCTGTGACAGCTCACAAATTTTCCCCAATACAACCTTATGTAATGTATTTACCTAAATAACTTGCTATTTATTAGAATAGAGGCTTATATTAAAGTTGATAAAATAATTAAAATTACTGAACATCGTTACAAGGTTGTATTGGCGCAAATTTGTGAGCTGTCACAGGACTCATCCTAGAATTTCCGAATTATAGACGTTTGTTTGCAAAAGTGGTCCTACCCAAAAAGACATTTATATTATATTTTAAAATATCAAATAAATATACTTCAATCTCATATTTGTGAATATATAGTACTACAGTAGCAACATGTTTTTCGTCTTAACCTTTCCCTTCCTGTGCTGAAAAAATTCGCCCGTTCCGGTGATGTGTATTCAACGTCGTATACACTAAGGACACGCGTCGTATAAACTAAGCCACGACGGTTATCATATATTATAATTATAATATGTCTATGACGTTATGACCCAATACAAAACGATGACGAAATAATGCAATACATGACGGAATTATGTATAATACACGACGGAATTAAGGATGTGCTCTCTGGGACACGTGCTACTCTGACTACCAGATAGTTAGCCGACTGGTTGAGGTAGATCGGATAAACATACCGGGTTATATCGATCGATCTTTTCATGATAATAGTACTATGTCATATAATACATTTCTTGAACCTTTTCCTTCCGGTGCTAAAAAAATCGCGCTTTCCGGTGCTGTGTATTCAACGTAAAGATATTTATTCTTATGGCACGAAGAATAATTTATTTAAAGATATTTATTCTTATGACACGAATAATAATTTATTTAAAGATATTTATTCTTATGACACGAAGAATAATTTATTTAAAGATATTTATTCTTATGACACGAAGAATAATTTATTTAAACATATTTATTCTTATGCCACGAAGAATAATTTATTTAAAGATATTTATTCTTATGACACGAAGAATAATTTACTTAAATATATTTATTCTTATGACACGAAGAATAATTTATTTAAAGATATTTATTCTTATGACACGAAGAATAATTTATTTAAAGATAGTTATTCTTCGTGTCATCATCTTAGTTCCTCTTTCGTCACTTTTATATCTTATTAATTGAATTTTTTATTATTATAATTCGTACTTACTTAATTTGGTTTACTTTATCTTTCTAGTTTTCTAAGAACTGGGCGATATAATAAAATATAATGACTTGCCATTCTGTGGTTTTGCACCGTTAAAAGAAAAACTGTGGGAAGCAACAACTGTATTTTGTCTATTTAACTACTTTTACTGAAACCAACTGTTATCTACGAACCATAAATTCCATCACTGTCTGTTAGTTACATTGTTACGGTACCCAGGATCCTGCTGTTAGAATTATGAGGAGATAATCCATGACTTCTGACGAATTAAAATTCCTGGAACTATTTTTTTGACTTGATTAATCCATCCTGTGTCCAAGATTATTGAACAATAAAGAGTTAAAACACCTTAATTTATATATCATAGTTCGCTGTGCTGTTAGGGTTGCATCACCAGTACTGGAAGTAGCGAAGGGTCTTGCTTACAGCAGAGTAACTCTGGAGAGAGAGAACTCGAAAAGTCGATCAAAGTAGTGGAATGAAGCTAAGAAGAAGATGAAAAAGAACCAGGATAGATAGTGTTTCTACTGAAGGTTAGCGAGCATGTCATGGGTTCGATTCCCACTGGAACCTAGTTTAAAAAAAAGTGTTTCAGTCTTGTTTTCACTTAAGGCCTCATTAACATCTTTCTGACTAGTTGGAGACAATTGCCACATGACAATGGTCCACAAGGTTGTATTGTATACTAAGAAAATGTTATACATGATTCGTTCGCGCACTGCTATAGCTGTATATTTGTATAATATTAATGGGTTCGAGTCCCGAATCAGAACGCCCTGATGAGAGTTTGCACTCTGAACGGCGCTATATAAAATTGTCCTTCGAATTAAATTTAATTGAATCGTTATGCTTATTGAAGAGCAGACGTTATCATTGGACTCGATCTTGCGAGCGAATTGACAGCACACAGAATACGCCTCCATTTTTCATGGTCAGTAACATTCCTACTATGATAATGGAGCGTGGTTGCATTCCTTATCAGGGCTTTCCGTCACGTTGGTGATATACCCAGAGATAGGAGACCCATAATTTTTTTTCTTGGATCACCAGCCTTCTCATTGTATCTTTTCATCAGGACTGGAATAAAGACCCAAGATCATCCGAGATGCAGAGGCATCGTTCTGGAAGCTAAAACTGTGTAGAAGTTACATGGGCATTAGAAACACGCATGTTACTTACGAGAATAAATAAAATGCTGGTTTTGTTGGCTTTAAAATATGGTACTAAATTTTCATTATTTGAAATTAATTATTCGTCTAGTACAGGGGTGGCCAAACCGTGGCGCGTGCGCCAAACGTGACGCATTGGATGATTACAAATGGCGCATTGTATCCTTGCGCCTACTTATTCTTTTAAAATAGGCGTAATAACTTAATCCATCTTCATATTTTCAACATCAAAGTGCTCTCAGTTCAATTCATACAGCATTCGGTAATGTTCAACTTTACGGTGTCTGACACATAGAATGGAACTTGTGAGATGTCACTTTAAGCGGGTTTACAAACGTAAGAATATTTCTATCGGTGTTGCCATTGCGTGTTTCCGCTCAAACGTTCGCAAACACCGCGCACCACGTCTTTGAAGTCACGTGCGGATGAGCGGCGAACGTTCGGTATGGTCAGTCAGTTCTGAGTTAGTCAGCCATCGTGGCGTGGAGTTTGAAGCAGAGTTTTGCAACAACTGTGGTCCAGAGTTATCTTCACCAAACGAGACTCTCCGGCAGCTGTAGCACCATCAGTGGGGTCCACGACAGCGATCACCCTCTCGTCCAAGAGATCATTTCTGACTATTGTATTGTAGATTGGTGCTCCAATAAACGTGTGCCTTTTGAAATGGCGTAAATTAATTAATTGAATTGCGTGATTGAGTTATTCTTTTTCCTGACCTAAGCGAAGCAGATCTTACCCCTATCCCTATTTTACAACCCCAAACGTGAACGTAAGAAGGTAAAAAAGAGCTTGAGTTGTACGGCGCATCTGAACTCGTCTGTGAAAAAATTGGCGCATGGTATGCAAAAGGTTGGCCACCCCTGGTCTAGTATAATAATACAAGTATATTTTATATATCACCGTTTAGAAAGCAGACTATCTTCAAGGGCGAGCTAATTCGGCATATGAATCCACTTTTATTGACAGATTAAAAATGATTAAAAAAATCAAGTCGAGTGTAAGGATAGAAATGTGGTAGCTGAGGTCATTAGATAAGCTACTTATCAGCATCTGTACATTCTTCTTCTTCTTCCTCTTGGTTTAGGTCGTATGACCTGTTTGTGACGGTTAGCTGTCCTGGGATGATGACGTCCAGTTGTCCTTCCACCTTTTCGGCGGTCTTCCTGGTAATCTCCTGCTGTTAGGGTTTTCAGTCTTAGCGATTCTTGCCAGTCTTATATCCACCATGTGGTCCACATGATCCCTCCAGAAGCGCCTTCTGTTTCTTCCCATCTGTTGTTGTCTCTCCCGGTCATCTGCATCTGTGTACATGTTTCGAAAAATATATTCGGTAAGAAAATCTCAGAAAACTTAGCAAAGAAGACAAACTACAAAGAAACCTTTATAGATCTTCTGATATGTGATAGTAACACATTCGGCTTTAGTGTAGTGAAGTGTATGTATGTATGTAGTTTATATATAATTATGTAATATATTGAATAAGACCTCCCAAAAAGGGTTGTTTTCAAGTGCTTCCTAAAACTGCATACGCCACACATATATCGAACACTTAGAGGTCATTCCATGCCATATGACCAGCAACGGTAAAATCTCTGTCATATCTTACCCAATTGGATTGATTCAGAACAATTAATTTATTCGATGAAGATGAAATCGACCTAAAAGCTCTACTCCTCACCCAAGAAACATCTCGTATGGTACTTTTCAATAATATCTCTCAATTGCCGATATCTATGTATATATTAAAGAGCGTGACCGGGAGAGACAACATAAACTTCGGCCCAGTTAAAAACACCTTCCAGTTAACAACCACTGGAGTAGATACGGAACTCATAGTTCGTAATTGCACCTGTTGGCAATGATACTGCAAGTGATGAGGCAAAAACACTAGCACACGTCTAGCGCGTATGATCATTGTGGTCTGATGAACTCTCTCTTCTTACATACGAGTACTATTTGGTCTGCCTCGTCGCAATAAGTCTACCAGGTTGTACTGTGAACTACGGAAGTGTAAAAAATATTATTTAGCCATTGTAACGTTTGTTTAAACAATATTAGTTGTCCAACATAAAACAATCAAAGACCGACACGGTGAATTTAACGCTTAAATGCTTCAAACAATTTGAAACAAAAAAAACACGAAAACCTTTCTGAGTTTCCTCACCAAATGCTTTTCACTTACTATATTGAATGCCGTAAGACACGAAACAATTTGACATTTTCATTATTATGGTACTCTTCAATATATCCGAATAAGTGTTTCAAACTCATTGAAGAGCGTGGCCAAGTGACAATATTGTTTTGGCCTCATGGAACTCGCTGAAAGTCATTGAACGTGTTGGCAACACTACCGCTAGGGGCGTGCGGGTATTGTTACTAAACCCATCGGGAATTGAACCCGAAAACCGCCAGGTGGAAGTCAAGAATGTTACCACTAGGCTACGGATATCGAATTTTACATTATATTTACTATGTCAACGCACCTCGGACGGTTTTACAACGCATGTAGAGCTTTAACCTGCAGGACGATTTTTCTTCAAGTCGATTGGTTTCAAGACAAGACCTGTGTCCGCCCCATAATGACATAAAGCATAGAGCCCAGAGCCGACACTGTCAGAACCAAAAATCTCCTTAGAACCAGCGAAATGAAGGTACTCAGGAGTATCGCTGGTAAAACCCTTCGTAATAGAGTGCGAAACACAGAAATCCGAAGGATGTGCGAAGTTGAAGATATTGTCAGATGGGGACGACAAAGAAGGTTCAGCCAAGAGCCGTAAGAATGGCCAGGGACAGTTTCCCCCAAGCAAGCAGACCTCCAGGACGACCTCCCAAAAGATGGAAAGACAGCTTGCAGTCGATGTCACAAGAGGGAAACGATGATGCAGGCCCATAACAGGTCAACAGCCCTTAAAGAAGAAGAAGGAGAGAAGACGATCGGTCTCTTGCTGACTCCACCCAGTTTTCCTCTAGTCCCAGTCTTTTAAGATCCTGCTGCACACTATCTAAGAGCCTTTCTCTCGGTCTGCCAGGTGGCTTCCTTCCGTGTTTTTGGGCTTGCATAATCTTATATCTGACCTGCTCTTACACGGCCTATACATGCTAACCTTAGCGACCTTATGTCACTGGTCAATTGCATATTTCGTTAATTTTCGAGTTTTTTTCATCAAATATCAGTTTTCACTCTTCTGCAGTTTATTTTGGGTCAAATAGCTTTTGTGATATTCAGTTTTCGATTCTCGGTAACTTTTGTTGTCACGACCCACGCGACAACTATATTTATTATAGGATTCATAAAACAACGTTAATGTGTCTAATATCAATTATTTCCTTACAAGAATTGTTGTTTTAATTGCACGCACTTCATTCACTAACCATTTAAATGAAAACTTTGTGTATGTATCATCAATTTTTATGCATGTACTATCTATCTATCAACCTATCAACTTGTATGCATGTATCATCAACTTGTATGCATATATCTTCAACTTGTATGCATATATCATCAACTTGTATGTATGTATGTTACCATCAATTTGTGTGTATGTATCATCAACTTGTATGTATGTATCATCAACTTTTATGTTTATATCATCAACTTGTATGTATATATCATCATCGTGTATGTATGTATCATCAACTTGTATGTACGTATCATCATCTTATATGTATGTATCATCAACTTGTATGTATATATCATCAACTTGTATGTACGTTTCATCAACTTGTATGTATGTATCATCAATTTGTATGTACGAGTATGTACCATCAACTTGTATGTTTGTACCATCAACTTGTATGTATGTACCATCAACTTGTATGTTTGTATCGTCAACTTGTATGTATGTATCATCATTTTGTAGGTAAATATCATCAACTTGTATGTATGTATCATCAACTTGTATGTATGTATCATTAACGTGTATGTATGTATAATTAACTTGTAAAAATGTAAAACGAATCAACTTGTATCATACAAATGTAACAATGGTTCAACACACTCTTAAACCGATTCCTTAACCTCTGAATTCAAATTACAAACATTAACGGCTACGTTTCAATCAAAGTTGCAATTAAAGTTAAACTTTTTACTCATAAAATCAATTAAAGTTAATAAATTTATGGCATCCCAACAGTAAGCCCCGCTAATACGTCCGCTTGAGCATCCATGCGGTTATTAAAATAAATCAAGAGGCTGAAGAGGAGAAACGATTCGCCCATAAAGTCAGACATAACATAATACCATACTCATCACGGGTGTATGCAATTATTTTGCACCTGACGACCCGACTGTGCGTGGACAGTTAATGTTTTATAGCGATAGTAATGTTAAAAAACCGGTAGACCGGCTGTCAGAGACCGGCGCTGATTTCAGGGGCAGTGTAAGATTCAAATGAGATAAGTAGTGCACATGAAATCGATTATTATTTAAATAAATAAATAAATATAGGTTTATTGACATAGTATGTACAAAATATATTTAAATAACACTTCTAAAACACATAAATTGCAGATAATACATTAAATACAGAAGCTATCAAAAGGTCTAGGCTCATCTAATAACATCCCCTCGGCCAAGATACACCCCACCAATATAAAGCGAACCCAGTCACGGGGACACCAGATGTTTTTCAGCCCACACCCTTGAACACGTAGAACAAGAATATAAAAAAAACACAGAAAATAAAAAGATGACAGAAAAACAAATACATTCAAGAGAGAAGACATTAAAAGGTCCGGGCTCATCCCACAAACATTCCCCCGGCCGAGATACACCCCACCAATGTAGGGCGAGCCCGACCGCAAGGGCATCGGGGGACTTCCATCCCACACCTCCTATCTAGATTAAAGAATAAATAAAAAAAAAAACATTTGATACTAGTTCACAATTTGATACTAGTTCGTTATTTTTATCGAGCAAGGACTGAATATTAGCCCTTACCACTCCTATGACGTTAAAAATATAAATTTTATATATTTTTATGTTGACAGTCTCATAGTTGTGTATCTCTGCAGCTCACCGGGCAACCTGTAGAGCAAGTCGACAGTTTCAAATATCTAGGAAATATAATTTCTGCAATTACAAATTGAATCCTAAACTTCGGCTACACATGATTAAGTTACTCTTCCAACCGACCAGACAATAACAGTAAATAAATAAAATTAAGTGGTTGCAAGAATTATTCATATCATTATTTATTTTTACAAAATTATCGAACAATATACAGGGTGTCCACTGAAAGACAACGGTTTGAAAAAGTCATAACTTGTTCATTTTCAATTTTTTTAATTTTATTTTTTTACAGGTTATAGAACTTTACTATCCCAAAATATTCAGTACGCCATTTGATTTCAACACCTAGCCAGAGATAACAACAACTTTTTGAACAACTTGATAATGAGTGATGAGGCCATATTTGTTTTGTAATATTTCTTCATGCATTCGTTCTACATGCCCTGACCATCGTAGAGTGCTGTTTTTCATCTTCCTCGTCATATCAGCCCGAATTCATCGCACATCACTTCATTTCATATTCTGTCATCCATTGTCATGTCATGTATTCTTCCAAGTGTACGCATTTCAATAGCATTAATTCAGTTCCTTTCAATGTTTTTCCCAGGGCTGTGGAGTCGGAGTCGGAGTCGTGGAGTCGGAACATTTTAGGCGGAGTTGGAGTCGGAGTCGGAAAAAATCGACCGACTCCGACTCCGTTTAATTATTTTAACATTTTCTTTAACTCATCCAATGCTGAGAACACGCCTGGCGTGTCCATGTGAACATCTGCTTCATGCTAAAAATGATTAAATCAGATTTAAGAGCTTCCATAAATCCTGACTTAATAGAAGCAATTCTTTTTTTGAGATCTAATTCCATTTAGACCACGAATAGGAAATAAGATTTATATAAAGTATATTTACTTTCAAAAATCTTATCTTGTGTTCTATTCAATATTGAATCAAAATAATAATAAACAATATTAATAAGATTTAGTTAACGTATGAAAACAAATGAAGCAACCTTTTTATTTTATTTTGAAGTGTTTTCTTATTTTTTTAATACCTACCTGTGTTGTTTTTCTAATTATTTTAAAAGTTTCATTTAATTCTTTTTTTAAATATTAATATATATTTTTAATATTATTTTTGTCTGAAGATATTGCTTAATGCGTATTGTTTATATATTTTTTTATTAAATTGTTTCATTTGTGTACGAATATAATTAATTTTTAATTTATACCTGTATCCATTATTAATAAGTCAATATAAGTACATTAGGTAGACGCAGTAAATTATAAAATAAAATAAATATTGAAGTCAGAGTCAAGAGTTGGAGTCGGAGTATAAAATAAAGCCGGAGTCGGAGTCGGTAAATTTTCACCCGACTCCACAGCCCTGGTTTTTCCACGTTCACGCCTTTCTCCAATACAATGTAGTTAAAATAAACACTCGTGCATTTGTGTATTGTAAAATTGTTCATTATCGAAATCGACCGTAAATGAGTAAATCAATAAATAAATGATAAAAATTAAACAAGCAACTAATTCATTATAGGCTCCGAAAACTGCAGAGCTGAAGAGTCGGTCCTGGTCAACTTGTTCATTACCATAACACTTTTCAGTGGTGTAATTAATGACGTGATAAAAGGTCGACGTATACAAGTGTCACTGCAAGCGGCACTGGATAAGTGAATTAATAATTAATATTAAAAATGATCACTTATGATAGACGACTAGAATCCTCGCTAAAATATTAAAATCACCGAAAGTCAACTGTATATTTTATTACAAGTTATAAAATTTTCACAAAGCCGTTATTTTAAACCTACGCCAGTCCAGTTATATATATTGCAAAATAATTTTCTGGTTTAAACACGTTTTATCACTTCATTATGGCCTAGTGACAACTCTGTGGCCAAGTTGGTACAAAGCTTGACTTTAACGCGGGGTTTTGGAATCTATGTAATGTATTATCATACATTTTCGTTGTATACAGTACAACCTGACTGACTTATTACCACACGGCAATTTCTTTCAATCAATCAGAAAGATGTTAAAAAGACTGTTAGTAAAATCCACAATGGCACTATTTAAAAAAAAATCCAATAGGAATTGAATTTGCAACCCCAGGGTTGGGAGACAGGTGTCATAACAAGGATATAGGAGGTGTTATAACAACCATAAATTGTGGTCTCAGATCTTGGTTTATTAAAACTTCTGTTAAAAATCATCGTAATATTAATAATGTTATTGTAATTTGTTTTATAAAACACTGTTTATTCCACTTTTTGTAACGGTATAACTCTACCGGTTTCAAGGCTGTAATCTCATCTTCAGGGGAGCACAAACAATACTGAATTATGTTCGAACTGGTACCGATATACACGCTTTTAACGGTTTGTTTTATAAAACACTGTTCATTCCACTTTTTGTAACGGTATAACCCAGTGTCTGCCAAACTTTTTTACTTCACGGCACACTGGTGAATGGGATTTTTTCCGCGACACACCAAATAAAAATGCCTTAAAAAAGGAAATGTATCTTATTAATATGAATAAAGGAAATCATAGTGTAGGCAACATTTTTTTTTAAATATTTTAATATTTTATCAACATATATGTACACAGGTAAGTTTATAAGTGGTAATATAAACTTACCTATGTGCAATATATATATGTACATAGGTAAGTTTATTAGTCATAAGTTTATTAGTGAGAGAAGGATGCAATTGATTTTTAAGAAGAATTTTATCAAAACGCGGCTCTAAATTAGATAAACAAACACGTAACTCCTCATTTACCATCTGTAACTCCTCATCTACCATATGTAACTCCTCATCTACCATCTGTAACTCCTCATCTACCATATGTAACTCCTCATCTACCATATGTAACTCCTCATCTACCATATGTAACTCCTCATCTACCATATGTAACTGCTCTCGTTTTTTTTAATTTCATTTCCACGAGCGCTGAATAACCAGATTCGCAAAGATATTACGATCCAAAAAGCAACAGAGACTTAATTGCTGTTGTGGCCAATCGAGGATATTAACTCCAGAGCGATATCCAAAATTCTGACAACTATAGCTCAGAAAATGAGGCTATGTGCACAGGGTCGATTCTTAGATCTATTAAAATTTCCTACTCTGTCAGTGTCAGGTGTGTACCGTCGAATCTTGCGAATAGATTGATGACCCACTGGTACATATGATAATCAAGTGATGGAAAATACTTGGAAAATTATGCAGAAAGGAGTTCTAATGTCCTCTGGTAAAATTTTAAGTTTGTTTGAGGTAGCGTCTACACCTGGGAAGCAATCAAGCTGTGGGTTTTTAACTTTTCTGATCCACAGGTCTAACTTGTCAGCGAAAGATTTTAATTTTCCTGTAATTGTAATGAACTTTTTCGTTCGCTCCTTGCAGGTTTAAATTTAAAATGTTTAATTTCTCAGAAAGATCATTAATAAATGTTACTTCCAGCCACCAATTGTCCTCGTGAAGAAAATCATAGCCCATATTTTCTGCATCGAAGAAAGAAATGATTTGTAATGAAATTAACCGGTACGGCTATACTATAACTCTACCGGTTTCAAGACTTCTAATGTATTATATTTTACGTATTTTTGTAAGCCAATGAATTTAAGGATCCTCTCAGATTTTTTCTGATATATTATTATATTTTTGTGGTAGGTCATTTGAGGCGGTATTTGTCCTTTATAAAATATATAACAAACCTGGATAAGAATTTAGTGTACTAATTATGTCTAGACTTGCATAAGTGCATTTAGCAGTTTGCATCCGGTCGATGCCATTAGGCAGAGGAAGAAACCTACACTATTATTCGCATTTGTTGAATTTTTGCAATATATTTGTTATATATGAACACAATAAACTATGGAGTAGTTAGGTATGCCGACAAAAGGGCTTTGTGATTTAATATTAGTAAAACAAATATATACTCGGAGGCATAGTTAGTTTAACTCTCGCCGTGAAAAAAAAAGCGATTCTCTTTTAAAATTACCTGACTGTGTGATTGTTAAAATAAAGTCTTAAAACAGCATTCCAGGTTGAAAAAAAGGTGCTATAGAAGAAGCTGTATGTATATATTTAGAGGAGGTTAAGAAATTGCATTGATAGAAAAGTTTGGCACTCTGTCTTCTCTACCTACCAAATCCGTGAAATGGCGTGATGATACGTATATATAAAAAATAATAATAATAAAAAAACACAAACATAATCAACTGTTATAATCAAAATGTTCGAGGACTTAAATAAACTTATAAAACTTAGTTGATGTTTTTTTCTCGGAGTATTGGTCCGGTCCGGTCCGGTCCGACTTTAGAACACCTCATTCCTTCATCGGACATTGAGAGACGGATGTGGGATATTTTGGGTTGATGGAGAAAAATCATGGTGGTAAAGAGGAATTGATTTTTTGCATATATTAATGCCATAAAACACATATATTGGGTGTTAACATAAGTTGTGTCCGTTTTTTTTTCAATTTAAAAATGTGCACCAAAAGTAAAACAAAATTGTAAAGGTTATAAGTCATTCGAAAGAAAATTTTCTGCTCTACAAGATATTGTGTTTGCTTTTGCGTTACATATATTATTTTATTTGATTACAAGCTTTCAAAATGGAATGTCAAGTAGACGAAAGTGAGCATTTTCGACACCTCCTTCTCTTCGCGTTCAATCGAGGGAATAACGCTGCCAAAGCTGCTCGCGATATTTGCGAAGTGTGCGGTGAAGATGCTATAAATGAATGGACAGCTCATCGATGGTTTTTGCGTTTCAAAGACGGTAATTTCGACCTAAAAGACATGGAGCGTTCCGGACGACCAGTGGACTTCGATGAGGACCGCTTAAACCATATTATTCATGAAGATCTCCTTCAAACCACCGTAGAATTGGCTTAGCAGATGAATTGTAGTCACATGACTGTATACCGCTATCTTAAATCAATGGGAAAAGTTCAAAAGTTAGGCGCTCAGGTTCCACATGTTTTGAGTGAAAACAACAAAATCAACGTTCAACAAATTGGAGGTGTCGAAAATGCTCACTTTCGTCTATTTGACATTCCATTTTGAAGGCTTGTAATCAAATAAAATAATATATGTAACGTTAAAGCAAACACAATATCTTGTAGAGCAGATAATTTTCTTTCAAATGACGTATAACCTTTACCATTTTGTTTTACTTTTGGTGCTCATTTTTAATTTGAAAAAAAAAACGGAAAAAACTTATGTGTTAACACCTAATATCTAATCTGTCCCCCTACTTCATTCCTCTTATATTATTTACACTAGTACATGAAATGTATTTTTAACAATTTAGTTTATCTTCACCTGACGATGAAGACGGTGGTCTTCGAAACCGGCTATAAACCCAAAAATAAACCTATGGTGAATACAAAAATATAAAATAAGTTTTTTATTTACTTATTTTTCCTTTTACATTTAAGATAAAGTTTTATAATTTTGTCAATTAGTTTAACATGTATTGTAATTTATTTTTATCAAACACTGTTTATTCCACTTTTTTTTTATGATGGTATAACCCTACCGGTTTCAAGGCTTTCACCTCATCTTCAGGCGAGCGCAAACAAGACTAAATGCTGAATCATAATGAATGAGAATCATACTTTTTCTATCGATGATGCCAAATTCTTACATATCAGTGGTAACGGAAATAAATTGGACCGATTAGAGGCCCTAGAAATTTCTAAATCAGTACACCGATCGGAACATCTGTTGAACAGTTATTTCCCCAAAATCTCTCCGCTCTTGGCCGAAATCGTCTCGTGCCTTCCTCACCCCGCAGCCTCCAACCGTTGAAGCGTGTATATCGGTGCCAGTTCGAACAGCATTTAGTCTTGTTTGCGCTCCCCTGAAGATGAGGTGAAAGCCTTGAAACCGGTAGGGTTATACCGTCACAAAAAAAGTGAAATAAACAGTGTTTGATAAAAATAAATTACAATGTCTTTAAACCTCCACAATGTTAATGCCTTAACTATAAACAACATAAGTATTTGTATTAACTTGTTTTATACGTATACATTTGTTTATTAATGACACTGTTGTGTCGTAAATAAATAAATTTGTTATAGGTGCAATAGAGGGGAAAGGGAGAAGTGGCTAATAAGTGGAGGAGAGTAGGTAGGCGAAGAGAGTAGGTAGATAATGTAATCGATGTCGATCGTGGTTTGCGGATTCTGCACACGAGCTTTGATAGATTGCAGCTGGACAACTTTGAAGTTCTTGAGATTAAAAAAAAACGCGTTTAACGTGTTCCTCGCGGGAAGCACAAACGCCTGTGATCTGATCTGTAGCATTCCTTTGTGTATTTTACGTAATGTTTAGTTTATCTCCTTTATTTAACGAGTCTCCTTAAGAGTAATGACTATTATTTATTATCAGAAAATTACTTGAATGTCATGTTTACTTGGTGGTGTAATCAAATATCAGTTGTTCTAAACAAAATACGCGTTTAAACTTAGAAATAAAAAAAACGCCGAAATTGTGCCGCGCACATGATTCGTGGAATTTGATTTTTAACGCAGTGTAACTACAGGTTAATTAAGTCTCAATATTATAAACAATAAAAAAAACAAAAAAATACAATCGAGGCTGTGTGAGCAGGTCTGTGAGCGTATATATTGTTATCATGGGCAGATTGCTGGCCTTACCCATGATCCCTCCTCCTTTCTCATCCGGGCTTGGGACCGGCAATTGCAAGAATTACCAGGGACAGTATCCCTCAAGCGAGCAGACCTCCAGGACGACCTCCCAAAAGATGGAATGACAGCTGGCAGTCGACGTCACAAGAGGGAAACAATTCGAGGCTGTGTGAGCAGGTCTGTGAGCGTATATATTGTTATCATGGGCAGGTTGTTGGCCTTACCCGTGATCCCTCCTCATTTCTTATCCGGGCTTGGGACCGGCAATGGCAAGAATGGCCAGGGACAGTATGCCCAAAGCGAGCAGACCTCCAGGACGACCTCCCAAAAGATGGAAAGACAGCTGGCAGTCGACGTCACAAGAGGGAAACAATGATGCAGGACCATAACCGACCAACAGACCTAAAAGAAGAAGAAGAAGTTAATTTCAATAATAGTCCTCTGTTAAATGTATTTTAGACATAATTTAGTTCAACTTCACCTGATGATGAAGACGCAGGTTTTTGAAAGCGCTAATGAACTCAAATAAAACAGTGTTGAAAACAAAATAAAAATTAAGTTTTTTTTATTAAAAAAAATATGAACACTACACAACAAAGTGAATCAAACGTCATTTCTAAGATTCAAGAAATAAATTAATTTGTATTAATAATACTCTTATCGCTTCATACATTCATATGTTATGCTTTATATTATCAACCCGGTAGGTTTCCACTTGATTTGTGTTACTCGTAAAGTGATAATATTGAAAATAAGTATATTCAATATACAGGGAAACCCCGTTTTTATGTGCCCGGAATTCACGTTTTCCCGCCATTTGCGTTCATTTTTTCCAATCCCGTATTATTTTAGTACATTTAGTACTCGCTTTTACGTTTTTATTTCCCGCAATTTACGTTTGAAAATTATTAAAATGCAAATCAATTTATAAACATATTTAATTAAATGCGCGACGATTTAAAATATTTGAAATTAATATTGGGAAGCAGAAATATGTTGTTTCTATTTATTGACACGTGTGCACCTGCAGCGCTCATTGTCAAGGTTACACGAGTCGTGTAATACGATGCAATCGGTGGGAAATTTAGCGAATCAGAGGCAGGCAGACTGTATATGTATTTGGTCAATCTATGCTTGTGTTTTAAACGTGTATGTCGTGTACATACAATTTCTATTGTCAATTGTCGTGTATTTCGTGTGTCAATTTACATTTTTTTCATTTCTTTTAATTTTTCGTTGAATCCCTTCAAATAATGTCTCAGCAAAGAAAAGTATTATCGATTCAAGAGAAAAGGAAAATTCTCGTAAAAGTGAAGAAACACGTTGGTTCACGTGTTTCGCTCGCGCGTGATTTGGGGATACCCATTACAACTTTGACTAAGATAATAAAAAAATCGCGAATCGATTGAAAAAAACTTTCCGATTTGCGTGATTATGTGTAAATAAAAAAAAATCTATTTTACATTTTTTTTTCTAGCCCCGAATCTATGTTTTCCATCCAATTACGTTTTTTTTTTATCAGTCCCTTCAAAAACGTAAAAAGGGGGGTTTCACTGTATACTCGTACGAGTATAGTTTAAACACACACATACAACGATTGGTGATAAGCGTTTGCGAATTTATTTTCATCAGAATTCGCTCAGCCCACCACTCAGTCTGCTTTATATGGAATCTGTATTGAAATATTGATCGATATGGTGCAATCGGAATTATTTCATGGTGCTATGCAATTGAGTGTTTGTGATTTCATTAAAAAATAAAACTATTTATTTATAATACGAATGTAAATTGTTGAAACGAAATTATCGCTGTGTCGAGAAGATAATGTAATTTTATCATCGTCACAATTGCGTCATATATTTTTTCCGATTGTAATGTGATTGTTTAATAATCCTTGTCAATAACCGGATCGGGTTTTTATTTTTAATTATTTTGTTCCCTGCTGTTTTTTCAATAGATTTTTCTTTTCAGGGTGACGGACTTCTTGACCTAGTTGTTAAAACGCCTATATTCCAGCCTGAGGGTTGACTCCCGAAGGTATATTTGAGTTCTAGTCTGTTATATTCATCAAAAGGGTTTTTTCTTCAATCTCGTCCATAAGTTCTCCAGGATGGATTGAATGAGATTGCCACAGGTCTATAAGTCCTCCAGGATGGATTAAATGAGATTGCCACAAGTCCATAAGTCCTCCAGGATGGATTGAATGAGATTGCCACAGGTCCATAAGTCCTTCAAGATGGATTGAATGATATTGCCACAGGTCTATAAGTCCTCCAGGATGGATTGAATGAGATTTCCACAGGTCCATAAGTCCTCCAGGATGGATTGACTGATATTGCCACAGGTCTATAAGTTCTCCAGGATGGATTGAATGAGATTGTCACAGGTCCAGAAGTCCTCCAGGATGGATTGAATGAGATTGCCACAAGTCCATAAGTCCTCCAGGATGGATTGAATGAGATTGCCACAGGTCCATGAATCCTCCAGGATGGATTGAATAAGATTGCCACAGGTCCATAAGTCCTTCAAGATGGATTGAATGATATTGCCACAGGTCTATAAGTCCTCCAGGATGGATTGAATGAGATTTTCACAGGTCCATAAGTCCTCCAGGATGGATTGACTGATATTGCCACAGATCTATAAGTCCTCCAGGATGGATTGAATGAGATTGTCACAGGTCCATAAGTCCTCCAGGATGGATTGAATGAGATTGTCACAGGTCCATAAGTCCTCCAGGATGGATTGAATGAGATTGCCACAGGTCCATAAGTCCTCCAGGAGGGATTGAATGAGATTGCCACATGTCTATAAGTCCTCCATGATGAATTGAATGAGATTGCCACAGGTCCATAAGTCCTCCAGAATGGATTGTAAACAATGGATGTGTGAAAAAATACAGTAGGTTTTCGCTTACCGTGATTAATGGGGACCGAAAAATCGTCCCGTTAGCGAATTTTATGATCAGCAAACAATCGGTAAATTGTGTTATGTATTGTAATGTAAGTGTTATAGTTTTAGATAGGTTTTTGATTAATAAGCAATAAAATTTAAAAAAATGCAACATAAGTCATTTTTATTTATAACACTTATAATAAACTTCTGAAATTTGTTTAATTTGGCAAATATGTACATTTCTAAGACGGGATATTCCGAGTAGATGGACCATAATGCGGATTGTAGAGCAGTCCAGCGAAATAGGAATATCCAAAGGATGCCGTACGAACGAGACTGGACACCTTGGACAACGAATAACATCCCTACAGTGGCCGCCATAATTCAAAATGATGATTACAACCAGGCAATTGGCATTGGACATTGACATCAGTCGAAGTGTGTCTGGTATGTTGCATAAGGATGTGAAGTGTGTCTGGTATGTTGCATAAGGATGTGAAGTGTGTCTGGTATGTTGCATAAGGATGTGAAGTGTGTCTGGTATGTTGCATAAGGATGTGAAGTGTGTCTGGTATGCTGCATAAGGATGTGAAGTGTGTCTGGTATGTTGCATAAGGATGTGAAGTGTGTCTGGTATGTTGCATAAGGATGTGAAGTGTGTCTGGTATGTTGCATAAGGATGTGAAGTGTGTCTGGTATGTTGCATAAGGATGCGAAGTGTGTCTGGTATGTTGCATAAAGATGTGAATTTAAAAAAATCAACTGGCACACAGTCTAAACAAAGGGAAGCTGCCAATTCGCGTAGAATTTAGCTATATTTAGAATAGAATTTAGAATATTTAAAATTGTTACAATTTGTGGAGGAAGATCTTTTTAAATTGCTTGTAAAACCAAGCCTATTTTGACTTTAACAGCAATGATAACAAGCAAACTGCGCATTTGGGTTATGAAAAATTGCAACAACAAAAATTACACCTAGAGAAAATCACTTGATAGTATGTGTTATCGACCAAGCACATTAAGACTGTATTACAGAAATCAATACAAAATGTTTTTTTTAAATTTTAAAACAAATTATTTTTTGTTGCAATTTAAGTATTTTTTATAGCAAGATTATGCCCCACCTGTACGAGTTATTTACTAAAGATCCAAAAAAGGGACACAAAAGTTATTCGATTCCGGATATTTATTTTAATTAAGTACACGTTTATCTAAATATGAGATTTCCATAAAATTATTCAAATAAATCAGAGGGTCATTGCCCTATGCATACTCTCAACAGCGAGAACCATTGGCAGAAATGAGATAAACATACTAAATAACGGATAATCATAAGTTAACAAGTCAACTGAAGGTTATCTTATCGCGAAAACTGTTTTATAAATTGATAATATTATATTTGATAAAGTGAGAACAAATGTTATGATTATACATTTAATTCAGCTCGTAAATACACGTCGATATCAGATCGAACAGAATTCAGTCTTGTTTGTGCTCCCCTGAAGATGAGGTGAAAGCCTTGAAACCGGTAGGGTTATACCTTCACAAAAAGTGGAATAAACAGTGTTTGATAAAACAAATTTCAATGTCTTTAAACCCCTACAACGTTAATGCCTTAACTTTAAACAATTATTGACATATTTTTCAAGTCGTTTCAAAGCATGCTAACAATTTATTATTTCATAAATTGATAATATTATATTTGATAAAGTCGTTTCAAAGCATGGTAACAATTTATTATTTCATAAATTGATAATATTATATTTGATAAAGTCGTTTCAAAGCATGCTAACAATTTATTATTTCATAAATTGATAATATTATATTTGATCAAGTCGTTTCAAAGCATGCTAACAATTTATTTTTTCATAAATTGATAATATTATATTTGATCAAGTCGTTTCAAAGCATGCTAACAATTTATTATTTCATAAATTGATAATATTATATTTGATAAAGTCGTTTCAAAGCATGGTAACAATTTATTTTTTCATAAATTGATAATATTATATTTGATAAAGTCGTTTCAAAGCATGGTAACAATTTATTTTTTCATAAATTGATAATATTATATTTGATAAAGTCGTTTCAAAGCATGGTAACAATTTATTATTTCATAAATTGATAATATTATACGAGTATTTGATAAAGTCGTTTCAAAGCATGCTAACAATTTATTATTTCATAAATTGATAATATTATATTTGATAAAGTCGTTTCAAAGCATGGTAACAATTTATTTTTTCATAAATTGATAATATTATATTTGATAAAGTCGTTTCAAAGCATGGTAACAATTTATTTTTTCATAAATTGATAATATTATATTTGATAAAGTCGTTTCAAAGCATGGTAACAATTTATTATTTCATAAATTGATAATATTATACGAGTATTTGATAAAGTCGTTTCAAAGCATGCTAACAATTTATTATTTCATAAATTGATAATATTATATTTGATAAAGTCGTTTCAAAGCATGCTAACAATTTATTTTTTCATGAATTGATAATATTATATTTGATCAAGTCGTTTCAAAGCATGCTAACAATTTATTATTTCATAAATTGATAATATTATATTTGATAAAGTCGTTTCAAAGCATGCTAACAATTTATTATTTCATAAATTGATAATATTATATTTGATCAAGTCGTTTCAAAGCATGCTAACAATTTATTATTTCATAAATTGATAATATTATACGAGTATTTGATAAAGTCGTTTCAAAGCGTGCTAACAATTTATTATTTCATAAATTGATAATATTATATTTGATAAAGTCGTTTCAAAGCATGCTAACAATTTATTATTTCATAAATTGATAATATTATATTTGATCAAGTCGTTTCAAAGCATGCTAACAATTTATTATTTCATAAATTGATAATATTATATTTGATAAAGTCGTTTCAAAGCATGGTAACGATTTTTTTTTTCATAAATTGATAATATTATATTTGATAAAGTCGTTTCAAAGCATGGTAACAATTTATTATTTCATAAATTGATAATATTATATTTGATAAAGTCGTTTCAATGCATGCTAACAATTTATTATTTCATAAATTGATAATATTATATTTGATAAAGTCGTTTCAAAGCATGGTAACAATTTATTATTTCATAAATTGATAATATTATATTTGATAAAGTCGTTTCAATGCATGCTAACAATTTATTATTTCATAAATTGATAATATTATATTTGATAAAGTCGTTTCAAAGCATGGTAACAATTTATTATTTCATAAATTTATAATATTATATTTGATAAAGTCGTTTCAAAGCGTGCTAACAATTTATTATTTCATAAATTGATAATATTATATTTGATCAAGTCGTTTCAAAGCATGCTAACAATTTATTATTTCATAAATTGATAATATTATATTTGATAAAGTCGTTTCAATGCATGCTAACAATTTATTATTTCATAAATTGATAATATTATATTTGATCAAGTCGTTTCAAAGCATGCTAACAATTTATTATTTCATAAATTGATAATATTATACGAGTATTTGATAAAGTCGTTTCAAAGCGTGCTAACAATTTATTATTTCATAAATTGATAATATTATATTTGATAAAGTCGTTTCAAAGCATGGTAACAATTTATTATTTCATAAATTGATAATATTATACGAGTATTTGATAAAGTCGTTTCAAAGCGTGCTAACAATTTATTATTTCATAAATTGATAATATTATATTTGATAAAGTCGTTTCAATGCATGCTAACAATTTATTATTTTATAAATTGATAATATTATATTTGACAAAGTGAGAACAAATATTATAATTATACATTTAATTCAGCTCGTAAATACATGTCGATACCAGATCGAACAGAATTTAGTCATGTTTGTGCTCCCCTGAAGATGAGGTGTGCACCTTGAAACCGGTAGGGTTATACCGTTACTAAAAGTGGAATAAACAGTGTTTGATAAAACAAATTACAATGTCTTTAAACCTCCACAATGTTAATGCCTTAACTAACGTACAGTTTAATACAGTATAAGCTTTTTAATAGAGTGGAAATGACATTTATCATATACTACATTGTCGATTTTTTAATGATATAAATAAAATCTCCTCGATACAAACAAATAAATCTAAGGTACTGTAATGCATTATTATCAGTTTTAAACTGTTCATGCGCGTCCATTTTCAATTAACAATACTTTTACAATATATTAAACTCCAAGTATCAGGGGTCGTTAAACAGTTATTTTCAAACAATCGCTTAATCTATCGTTAATAATTTCTATTCCTGCAGGATAAACATTTATGGTTGCTACATACAATCCAAAATCAGAGCTCGAGTTAATATTTATTTATTTGATCCATTATCGATAACTTACTTCAAAATAATATCCTTTATTGTTCGTTAGTTGCTGGGTTTCGTAATCAAGGATTCCTTCGCCATTCCAACGCCAAGGCAATTGGAAACCGAAGCTGTGCAGTGGAGTTTGGTTTTTTCATCGCTTTAGTCTAGTTGGTGAGACGCTTGGCTTCAATCAGGGGATTTCGGGTTTTATTCCTAACTAGCTCTGTACCCGGCCACGCGTTGCTGTGGCTCAGACTGATTAAATGGAAAAGAAAGAAAAGAGAAAGCACACGTTTCTAATATGTTTAATTTCACAATGCTTGTGGGTATACAATATTTTTGACGTCTTTCAGCCACTCTCAGCCTGTCGCGTTCATTCTGTTGAGAACGAATCAGATCTGAAGCTGCAGTGCTCGCAACCGTGCATCCTCAAGTCTGGCTGCACGTCGCTCTGCTACTTCCTCGGCATTTTGATGAAACTAAAGCAGATCGATTGCACTGAAAAAGAAGAAAGAATGTTATAACAAAAACATATAAAATTGCGAAACATCAAAAAAGGAACTGAATAATATTGTTAAGTTTGTAGAGGTCATTGTTCTTGGCGGCAAGAATAGCTCGTTCACTCAGCCAATCGTGATTCTTATAATTGGTTTGAATATTGGGAAATACTTTTGCAACCAATTCTTCTTTTGATGTCACGAAACTGCAGAAGCTGGAGAACGCGATTGTCGTGCTCGCAACCGTGCATCCTCAAGTCTAGCTGCACGTCGCTCTGCTGCTTCCTCGGCATTTTGATGAACTAAAGCAGATCGATTGCACTGAAAAAGAAGAAAGAAAGTTATAACAAAACCTATATGAGGCAATGAAATTCGTCCTGAGGTCATAATATTTAATATTTAGATCTTAGCAAGAACCCAGATTTTCTTTAAAAAAAAAAGGATTCCAGTTTGGTTTTCACTTAAGAACATATTTCTGGTTGTTTGGAAGAGATTGCCACATGGCAATAAACCCGCCAGGTTGTTCTGTATACAATGAAAGAGTAATACAACACAATATATTGATCGAATGAATAATATTGTAAAATGTGTCCTAATGATCATTATGTAATTTGTATCAAAAAATTAATTGTAATTTATTTTTATCAAACACTGTTTATTCCACTTATTTGTAACGGTATAACCCTACCGGTTTCAAGGCTTTCACCTCATCTTCAGGAGAGCACAAACAAGACTAAATTCTGCTCGAATTGGTACCGATATACACGCTTCAACGGTTGGGGGCTGAGGGGTGAGGGAGGCATGGGACGATTTCGGCCAAGAGCTTGAAAACCTTGAAACCGGTAGGGTTATACCGTTACAAAAAAGTGGAATAATCAGCGTTTGATAAAAATAAATTACAATGTTAGATTTGTGATTGTGTGCGGTATAGTGTGGGATGAATATTTTTGGTCTTTCTGGAGTGATGATGTGTGAGGAGTTGAATTTCGCAAGATGTTTCCAGTTGTAGTTGAGTGTCACTGTTTGTCAGGTTGGTGAGAACGTGCAACGGGGTTTTGTTTCTGTGTAATCAAAAATCAGAAAGAAGTATCGATTTATTTTTTTCATGCTAAATATCCTCAGTGAAATACAGGCAAAAGCCTAGTTTACTGGGGATACGACAAATGAAAGGCAACAAACCCAGATCCATTAAAATTGTATATCCAAATCAAATTATCTGTTGTTTTTCTCAAATTGTGTATATTTCTTGTCATGTGTAATAATAAATAAATAAATAAATAAATGTCTTTAAACCTCCACAACGTTTAATGCCTTAACTATAAACAACAAAAAAAAAATTGAATTAAATTTGAAAAAAATGTTTGTTACCACAGTCTCAGTGCTACAAAATTCATTTAACGTCATTTTCCACTAATTAACCTAAGACTGGTTTTTAATTACATTTTTTTACCTTGCGTTATAGTGCATATTTTTGTTTGTTTTTTTTGCACATCATGCCAAATATCTACTACATTAACAGGCAGAGGGGAGTAATCATTGTTTTTTTTTGCTATACTTATATTAATTCCATGTTATCTACTAATTGGCAAATATAGTAGCTACTGAGCGCCTTCAAGCATAGCTGTTGCCAACCAATAAATATTTGATTCCATATTCATCTTGCGTAACGTATTGCCGGTCAAGGAATAGTTTAAATTAGCAACTTAAGATATATAGTATTAGGTGTTAACATAAGTTATGTCTGTTTTTTTCTAATTTAAAAATGAGCACCAAAAGTAAAACAAAATGGTAAAGATTATACGTCATTCTTCGATGGGGACCGCTTAAACCATATTATTCATGAAGATCCCCTTCAAACATTTTTAATCACCATTTTTTTTTCATCAACATTTTCAAACCATTTTTCATCACCTGGTTCATTTTCAAACCATTTCATGATGCGGTAAAGGAACCTTTGCTTGTGGCCATGCGTAGCTCGATGACGTGAGAGCAAACCAGCAGAAATTGTCGAACGTTGATTTTTGTTGTTTTCACTCAAAACATGTGGAACCCAAGCGCCGAACTTCTGAACTTTTCCCATTGATTTAAAATGGCGGTATACAGTTATGTGACTACAATTCATCTGCTCAGCCAATTCTACGGTGGTTTGAAAGTGATCTTCATGAATAATATGGTTTAAGCGGTACTCATCGAAGTCCACTGGTCGTCCGGAACACTCCATGGTCGAAATTACCGTCTTTGAAACGCAAAAACCATCGACGAGCTGTCCTTTAATTCATAGCATCTTCATCGTACACTTCGCAAATATCGCGAGCAGCTTTGGTAGCTTTATTCCCTCGATTGAACGCGAACAGAAGGAGGTGTCGAAAATGCTCACTTTCGTCTACTTGACATTCCATTTTGAAGGCTTGTAATCAAATAAAATAATATATGTAACGTAAAAGCAAACACAATATCTTGTAGAGCAGAAAATTTTCTTTCGGATGACGTATACCTTTACCATTTTGTTTTACTTTTGGTGCTCATTTTTAAATTTGAAAAAAATAAACGGACACAACTTATGTTAACACCTTATATAATTTATTAAAATTATTTGACGTATTTACTGTTTTTTTTATGGTCCATATATTTTTATTATTGTCAATATATTTTTACTAATATGTACCATATATATTGTAATAAAAAATGTCCACATTCATAACTTTTATTTTATATACAGGTTAAACCCAATAACATTAGAGGTATTTATTGTATAGTATTACGGTTTCGTTGTTGTATACAGCTCAACCTGACAACCTTATTGCAATTTGTGGTGAAGGCGCGTTCTCACGGTTCAAGTTTAATTGATCGATTATAGTTGATCAACAAAAGTTGAATAAAGGCCCGTTCTCACGGTTCAAGTTTAGTTGGCCGAATAATGTTGATCAACAAAAGTTGAATGAAATCTGTGGTGAAGGCGCGTTCTCTCGGTTCAAGTTTAATTGACTGATTATAGTTCAACAAAAGTTGAATACAGGCCCATTCTCACGGTTTAAGTTTAGTTGACCGATTAAAGTTGATCAACAAAAGTTGAATACGACTTGAATCAGTTTTTGTTCACACGTTTCAATAGAAACTGATTCAATAAACTGTTTCAATTTAATTCAGTTAAAAATGGCGTCGAAAGCATTTTCTCTTGCATCTTTATTTTTATATTTATCGAGTTGAAAGCGAACTTGACAATCAACTTAAATTCACATGTTCACACGTTTCAAAACAGGTTTCAACTTGAAAGCAAATGGTGGATGACTCATCACTTGAACGATAAAGTTTGACTGGGTCAATCTTTTCTTGATCAACTAAAAAGTTGATCAACTCTATTGAAACAAAGGTTCTCACTACAGATTTCATTCAATTTTTGTTGATCAAGTTAAATCGGTCAACTAAACTTGAACCGTAAGAACGGGCCTTGAATCAGTTACCATTGAAACGTGTGAACAAAAACTGATTCAATTCGTATTCAACTTTTGTTGATCAACTTTAATCGGTCAACTAAACTTGAACCGTGAGAATGGGCCTTGAGTGAAACCCATACTGAAATGCTTTTTTAAATTATCTGGGTTCTAACGGGAATCGAACTGGTAACCTCCGGGTTAGAAGACCAGCGTTTTACCAATTAGGCCACGGAAGTTATCATTATTAAATACTGTGAGTTACCAAGAGCATGCTCACCGTAAGCTTCGACAAGCATTCGATGCAATTCTGCAGCAGGTTTCTTCAAATGGTAACAGAAAATCAATGCTGTCCGCAAATCGTAGTTTTCAGGCACAAAAACAGACATGTTCAACGCTATGAAAACATATGTAGTTGTATTAAACTTATACTGTTGTGAGTTAAAAGTCTTTGACAAATGTAAACACAAAAAAAAAGCGCATTCCTATCCCCTGCAGATAAGTGAAGCTTCCTATCCTCTGCAGATAAGTGAAGCTTCATATCCCCTGCAGATAAGAGAAGCTTCCTATCCCCTGCAGAGAAGTGAAGCTTCCTATCCCCTGCAGATATGTGAAGCTTCATATCCCCTGCAGATAAGTCAAGCTTCCTATCCCCTGCAGATAACTGAAGCTTTCTATCCCCTGCAGATAAGTCAAGCTTTCTATCCCCTGCAGATAAGTGAAGCTTCATTTCCCCTGCAGATAAGTCAAGCTTCCTATCCCCTGCAGATAAGTGAAGCTTCCTATCCCCTGCAGATAAGTGAAGCTTCATATCCCCTGCAGATATAAGTGAAGCTTCCTATCCCCTGCAGATAAGTGAAGCTTTCTATCCCCTGCAGATAAGAGAAGCTTCCTATCCCCTGCAGATAAGTGAAGCTTTCTATCCCCTGCAGATAAGAGAAGCTTTCTATCCCCTGCAGATAAGTGAAGCTTCCTATCCCCTGCAGATAAGTGAAGCGCTAGAAAAGTAGTTTCAGTGTATTTATCTAAAACGGCACATAAGTTATCTGACCACATTTACCCATTGCTTTTACTCCCTCGATTGGAAAGTGATGAAGATATATCTTTCACCAAAATGAGTTCATGAAGGGTCCATAAAACCCAAATTCTCTAAGTATATTTGCTCTTGGGACGAACGAGGTCACTATGACGTTCCGTCCCGTAAATATGTCTCCGTGATATACCGAAATGTTATCATTGTAATCGTCAACTAAATAAATTGTTGAATAAATTACATTTTTTATATCATCATCACCATCAACTCCCGACTTCCGACATAGCATCGGTCTCTACTCATTTCTCTTCTGGAATTAATGAATGAAGAAAAAATAACAAAACAAATATACAGTTCAAATCTGAGTGAAAGGCGTGGTAGAGAAAGATATTTCGAAAGAAGGAAATGTAAAAATGTAGATAAATGTGTCGAGATAGACAGCTAGCGCTCTGTCTTATATGCCTACCCGCACAGGGAAACGGCGCGATGGGTTGTATGTAAATATCTGGTAGGTTGGAAGGTATAGCTATATGACACATAACCTGCCAGGCTGTACTGTATACAACGTAAATATTATATGATATAATCTCAGTTTCTGCTGGGCATGCTCGGATATAACTCCTTGAGCGTAAGAAGAGATCTGCGTCTCCTGGTATACGTTGTCAAACTCGTTCGAGGAGCTGTGAGCTGTCCAGCATTACTACAAAGATTAGCGTTAAATGTTCCTAACATTTACCATACACTAGACTGCGCCGGCAAGAACTGTTCTCAATAACATACGCAAGAACGGGTCTTCCAGCCGCTATGCCTGTTGGAAGGGCCTTAACTCTTTTGAACGGGACTGCTTCGGATATTGACATATTTCATATCACATTACCAAAAGCAAAAGTAAATTTTCTTCTTAGATTGAGCGCGTTAGAAAGCACTCATCAACATACTTAAGTGACTGTGAATATATGTGTATCATATGTTTGTGTGTATATACTCGTGTGTATGCATATACATTATTTTTTATTTTATTTAATTTTTATTTTTTCTACGTAATTTTTCTTATTTTTTAATATGTCTTGTATTTTTCAAAGTAATTGGACTAAGCCTGTTTTGAAACAATAAATAAATAATACAACAATACATAAGTTAACAATACGAAATATCTATATTTGAAATTAAAATATGTTTCATACCATGAATACCCTTTTCAAGGTAGAAGTTTAAATGTCGTCCTTCCACAAAGGATATGAAGCCCGTATCCGACACGTAGGCAATGAAATCAAACTATTCTGTAGAAATACGTTATGGCGCTATGAAAAAAATGTTACCTGAGTCTCGTTTCTTAATATAATATAATTTTATTCAATTATAATAATGGATTCTGATGAAATCGAGGGCAAGGATCTTGAAATTAGGCGAAGGAGCCAGCCAGACTTGTGAGAATCCGATCCTTAAAGATTAGGGGATGACAACCTTTATTTGTTTGTAAAAAAAAACGATTAATTTATATCATGCTATTTTTTGCACCAAAAACCACTAATTTTGCCTATGCATTTCTGAAAATTCATTAACCCTTATCATGGCATTGTAAAACAGGTGTTACACTAATTTAGGGGGTTTTTAAGTCCAGAAACTTTTATTTATTTATTTATTATTACACATGACAAGAAATATACACAATTTGCGAAAAAACAACAAGTAATTTAATTTGGACATACAATTTTAATGGATCTGGGTTTGTTGCCTTTCATTTGTCGTATCCCCAGTAAACTAGGCTTTTGCCTGTATCTCACTGAGGATATTTAGCATGAAAAAAATAAATCGATACTTCTTTCCGATTTTTGATTACACAAAAACAAAACCCCGTTGCACGTTCTCATCAACCTGACAAACAGTGACACTCAAATTACAACTGGAAACATCATGCGAAATTAAACTCCTCACACATCATCAGTCCAGAAAGACCAAAAATATTCATCCCACAATATACCGCACACAATCATAAGAATAAAAATAAAAACAAAAAATACACAGAAACACAAATACAAAAACAACAAAAGTTACAAACAAAAACTCGAACGTAATTTCAAATATGGCAACACATTCAAATACTATACATGCACTATTGTGTGCAGTGGTATCATCTGGTGATAAATATTGACAACGCTACAACCTTTCAAACGACATCGGGTCAACATGTCTGAACAGCGTAAGCGAGTTTTTAAAATTGGGGTAATCTTTAAATATCTTATTAATCACTACATGTAGAGAAAAATGATTCAAACCATTTTATTTGTTGATAATTCAGTTATGTAAATGTTGTTCTTGTTTTAGATTATATAATCAGTTTATAGCGCTTTTTGTGTTTTATAAAAATTGATATTTTGGCAATGTAACGTGGGTGTTACATATAATTATTTTTTTAAGGAAACGTGATTTTTTTCCTCAATTTTCTTTCATAACGTTAATATTTGGATAAATTGAACTTTGCCAAGATAAGGGCTAATAATCAAATAATAATTATAAAAATACTCCTCTATGGCTCAGAATGCTGGACGATGTATAACTTTTACTCTAGGCAACTAGAAACTGCCGAAATGCGCATGCTAAGATGGTCAGCAGGTGTGCCCCTAAGAGACAAAATAAGAAGCTCACGCATTCGTGGAAGCCTAGGTGTTACAGACATCAACAGTAAGATGGAGGAGAGGCGATTGAGATGGTATGGGCACGTTGGACGCAGAGCACCCGATCACATTGTGAACCAGGCAATCTCCATGGATCTTCCTCGAATAACAACCAGAGGAAGACCAAAGAATTCATGGGTGGTGCAAAAAGATAACCTGATGCAGAGGCACAGAAGAGCATACAACCTGAGGACGAGGAGAGCTGACCCCAACAGTCTTCGCATACAATGAGCTGGGATGGAGCCAGGGAGAGAGAATTATAAAAATACTATTTATATAGCGCCGCTTAGAGAGCAAACTCTCTTTGAAGATGCTTTAACTCAGGAATCGAACCCAGTTATATATTTTGCTAAGACCTACCAAAAATAATTATTTTTGAGTGCTTCCTAAAGCTGCACACGCCACGTATATCTCTGACACTAGGAGACAGTCCATTCAACTGGTATAGGACCAACAACGGCAAAAACTTTATCATAACAACAAGTTTATTACATGAAGATAAAATCGACCCTAACGTTCTACTTATGTCTGAAGGAACATCCCTCAGACACAGATACGAAAGATACAACCCCATTAAGATACGTGAATACAAAGAGACAGAGTGTGGAATGAATCCGTTTGCTACACTTGAGGTTCAAACTTTTGTTCTTCAATATGACCAAATTAGCAATCTCAATTTGTTGAAGTATACGTAGGGACAAATAAAAACATTCGATGCGCTCCTTTCGGCTGACATTTATTACATTAAAAAACACTAAAAAAAATAAAGCAAGGAATCTTTTATATTAAGAATATTAAAACATCATATTATCCACTGCACAATTAAATAGTTTATTGGCCTTTCCAGTTCACCGCTCCTCTTTCTTTACGTCGTCCTTTACTGTCCATGCAGTGAGACTCTGAAATCAGTCACAAACCAATATAAGACTCTCTCCGTCCTTGGCATGCTTTAAGAAGCGACTGAAAAAACTCTTAATTTCTAGTCAGTAAATTCAGTAGTTCATTCCTGATTTATCTTTTCCTTTCCTCTCCACCATCCCTTCCTTTCCTTTTGATTGATTATATCTCACTATTATATGAAAAATAATGTTCGGGTGATTGTCCGTCTTTGTGGGGTTCGTGGGCATGTGCTCACGTATGTGTTTATGGATTTCGTGGGGATGGATAGTCATTTGAATGATTTATGCGACCATGTAACTTGCTTCATTTACTTTTGTCTGGTTGGTTGGAAGAGATTGCCGCCTGACAATAAGCCCGCCAGATTGTATTGCAATTAAAGTGTGAAATAAATAAAAATAAAGAAAAATAAATAGTGACTAAATTATTGTAACATTGTACCAAAAGGACATATTTTGTTTGCGTAAATAAATCAGAATTTATAAAACTATTTTTGTATCATTTCAGGCTCTCGCGCCACAAGTCTATCACCCCTGATAGAACAACAAAAGTATATCACATTCATCTCCATAGATATACAATCCCTTCATCTACATAACGCAGCCATAGACACACGAGAAACAACCATAAAAACTAAATTTCTCAGGAAGCTGGTACAATGTCCTAAGGACCGCTCTATCGGGTCAATCTGTCCTCAAGTGGCCGCCTTATGTCGAATCAAACAATTTTGTCTAAAAATACGTTTTTGCTGAACAATACCAAGTACGTTAAAATATTTTTTATCTTACGTCAATTGGGTGTAGAGATTATTATTGTTTGCAGGTCAAAACGTTTTTGATGAACATTCAAGTCAAACAAACGGTTTTCGTAAATACGAATTTGATTTTATATGTTCGTGTTTATTCGAGTCTAAATATATTGAAAAAAAAGGATGTTTTTTTTTTGTTATGGTTCGTTTATAATTTGGAGAGGCTAAAAAAACATTCAAATATTGAATAAAAGCATTAGACAGAATATAAATATTAAAAATACCGAATAAAAGCATTAGACACAATAGAAATATTGAAAATACCGAATAAAAACATTAGACATAATAGAAACATTGAAAATACCGAATAAAAGTATTAGATAGAATAGAAACATTAAAAATTCCGAATAAAAGCATTGGACAGAATAGAAACATTAAAAATACCGAATAAAAGCATTATACAAAATAGAAACATTGAAAATGCCGAATAAAATCATTCGACAGAATAGAAACATTGAAAATACAGAATAAAAGGATCAAAAAGGTTTAAAAGAAACACTAAAGAAGCATTAAAATATCGAATAAAACCATTAGTCAGAATATAAACATTGAAAATACCGAATAAAAGCATAAGACAGAATAGAAACATTAAAAATACCGAATAAAAGCATTAGACAGAATAGAAACATTAAAAATACCGAATAAAATCATTAGACAGAATAGAAACATTGAAAATACCGAATAAAAGCATTAGACAGAATAGAAACATTAAAAATACCGAATAAAAGCATTAGACAGAATAGAAACATTAAAAATACCGAATAAAAGCATTAGACAGAATAGAAACATTAAAAATACCGAATAAAAGCATTAGACAGAATAGAAACATTGAAAATACGGAATTAAAGCATTAGACAGAATATAAACATTGAAAATACAGAATAAAAGTATCAAAAAGGTTTAAAAGAAACACTGAATAAGCATTAAAGATGTCAATTAAAAGGTTTTCCCTCTTGGATCGTTTAATATTTATTTTTTTAATACCTTATATGCCGCGCATCATATATATTTATTGCGCTACTAAGTAACACAAAAAAGCGTTATATAAAACGCTGCTTAATGAAAGACTGTCGACAATAAGCCTTCGACAAGTTCTCCGACTCTTTGGGCACATTACTCGTGGTCAAGAAGACAGTTTGGAGAAGTTTGTGGTTACTGGAGGCGTGGAAAGATGACGCACAAGAGGAAGAATTCCAATTCATTGGACTGACCAAGAGAGACACGCGACTGGACTACCCTTAACAACTAACTGCTCTTCGGAGCCGCGGAGATCAGGAATAGATGGAAAGGAGTCTTCAGAGGCTATCATGGGTGTCACGATGCTCATTCATAAGCTACATGACAGGATGATGAATGAAAGACTGCCGTTCATTTAAACTGCCGATCATTAATTTCTTTAACATTTTTATTGCAAATATAATCTGGCGGGATTATTACCAGGCGGCAATCTTTTCCAACCGATCAGATAAAAGTAAATTAACACTTGCCACCCTGTGCTGGATATCGAGTGACCAGGACTTATATTTTATTTGATTATTCGACGTTTTAATACATAATAAAATTATTTTTATAGCTAATTACAAAAAATAACCTTGCAGATTTTGCATAATTTTAATTTAAAACATACATTTTTCACTGGATGTTTAGCGTCCAGCACCGTGGCTGGCGTAATTTTTTAGCACAGTAAGGCAAGTGTTAAGCAAGTTACATTGAAAAATTTCGACGAGATAAGAGGGGGTGGCGGGACAGTTAAGGATATTATACAATAGAGGTAGTATGTGAATTTGGTGTCTATTTCTTACGTTCAACTAGTTCAGTGCCTTCTTCTTGAAGTGATATATACTTCTTTCTTAGGTGGAACTTAAATAGTCTTGACATCGGAACTTTGGGTTTGGTCGCTCAAAGCTGTTGGCTTGCTGAAGGGCTACAGTTTACACACAATAAACCAATATACGCAAACGTATCTTGCACCCATTAGATGGCTGACATCATACTGGCTCACGTTTATCCAACCCTTTTTTGATAACTTCTTTTATAATTGTATTTTGACCAAAAAATCCTTTGACATAATTTTTAGAATACATGAGTACATCACGCCATTTCTCTGTCGGGTCAAATTTCCTATCGCAGCACACATTCTTCTCCGTCTTAAGGATTTCTCACACTTTCTTCGTTTCCTTCTTTCAAAATATCATTCACTTAATCCATGCTTTCCTTGGTCTTCTTCTACCACGCCGACCACTCACATTTGCAATTATATTTGTTTATTTTTTATTTCTTTTTATTCAAGTATTAATCTCTGCCTACCCCGAGAGGGCAATGGTATGATGGTACGTATGTATGTTATAATACATATTGAAGAACGTGGTGAGTAAAATTATCATCGCTCGCATTAATCTAGTCTTCGGGCTTACTTCTTCATTATTTAAAAAAAAAATGTTGAAGAAGTAAGTAATTATCCTTGGTCTACCTCTCACACGCCTTGTACTCCTATTTGGACTATATATTTGTTAGTCTTTCTTCATTCATTCGTTCCACATGCCCAAACCATCTCAGAGGATCTTCTTAATCTTACTCAACACATCTACTATAAGTTCACATTCATCCCTAATCACTTCATTCCGTTTTCTTTCACAAATTGTCAACCCGTTTATGCTTCCCAGCGTACACATTTGTACGATTCTTACGGGGTTTATTCGGTTCGTTTTACCTTTATTTTTTGTCTAAGTCAAATGTGTCGTGTATATCGAGGAGGTCAGCTCTGATACTCTAATATGAGGGCCCGCCAGACCGGGGAGGGCTGGCCATACTGGCCACCAGTGCCAAAGCATATCGGCACGCAGAGTGCCGAGTGGAGGCTGGGGGCAGGGCAGAGGATGCCGCACTTTGCTGACTGGTGACTGGAGACTGGTGACCCTCCGGGGCTATCGGCTGCTCGTTCTCAGGTAGTGCTGTTTTTTGCTGTCTCGCTTCTTGGGCGGCATTCTATGCAGGGCTTCTACAAATTTTATTAAATTTTCACAAATTTTGATACATTATACAAATGTAGCATAATTTTTATATTTATTTAATAATAATAATGATGAATTTATACAGCGTTGTTTAGAAAGCAGACAAGCACACAACTAGCCTCTTCCACATCTCGTCAAGCACAATCATTTGTTATTTATACTTCTAACTTTACTGACTATAAATTAAGAGTTTTTTCAGTCGCTTTTTAAAGTATGCCAAGAACGGAACGAGTCTTACATTAGTTTGTAACTGGTTCCAAAGTCTCACGGCATGGACAGTAAAGTACGACGAAAAAAAAAGAAGAGCGGTGAACTGAGAATGCCAATAAACAATCTCTGTTTGAGCATAGCGCAATTCCAAGATCGGAAAGATGTTAAAAATTTCGACAATATAAGAGAGGGAGCGGCGGGACAGTTAAGGATATTATATAGTAGAGATAGTATGTAAATTTGGCGTCTATTTCTCACGTTCAACCAGTTTAGAGCCTTGCGATATGAAGTGATATAATGGAACTTTCTTGAGTTAAAAAATCTCAGTGCACGCATTTCTAAAGCCTTTATTCCCCATTCTAGCTATTCCAGCACTAAGTTTGCATCCAATATCAACACACTTCACTTTTAAGAATCTTCTTTGAGTAGTAAATTTTTTGAAAAATTGTTATTTATGGAAACCTCTTTGTGTTGACCCTAAATGCTAACCATTGTTGCACACGCGTTCAAATGGTTTTTTATCCCAAAACAATTTTATTTGATATGCGCCTCCGTCAAAGAATCATTCTTCGTGATTCTTAACCTTTCTTAACTTAATTTCCCCTTTTTATCATTTCATCCATAATTGTTTACCTTCAATAAAAAATAGAAATGACATAAAACCATTTTAAAGATGCTTTGTACCGGTTACAAGCCTGAAGACGTTATTTTAGATCTTCAATTTTTCTTTTTTCCTTATTTGATGTTTCTATACAGATTCTTCAATAAATCTATGCCGTTTCTTCAATGCTTCTATTTCGCATATTTAATGCTATTAATATTCGAGTCACTGACATAAACAGTAAGCTGGAAGAGCAACAGCTGAGATGGTACGGGCACATAAGACGGAGACCACCAGACCATACGGTAAATCAGGCAATTTCTGTGGATCTTCCTCGCAGAGTTATACTGTCAACAGTTGGATAGATTGAATGAAGGATTGCACCAAAAGAGGCCAGCTTTGGTGAATAGACGCACCATTACTCTTCAGCACGATAACGCGCGACCCAATGTTGCGAAATTGACGCGTGAAACACTTCAGGATCTTGGTTGGGCCACCCTGCTGCATCCTCCATATTCACCGGATCTCGTACCATCTGATTTTCACCTATTTCGTTCTATGGAACATTTTCTAAGAGATCAAAATTTTAATTCCTTAGAAGAGGTGAATACAGCCCTTTTAGACTATTTTCAGTCAAAACCCGCTGAATTTTACACGAAGAGCATGGATGATTTGAAAGAAAGGTGGCAGAAGGTTATAGATAATATGGAGAATTATTTTGTATAAGAAAAAATAAATAAAGTATAAGAAAATTTGTTTTGATTTTCATTGAAAAAAAAACGACGTTACTTATGGGTTAATAATATAATGATTTTATTTTGCCTCTTTGAAGCTTTTATTTTATCTCTCCAATGTTTCTATTTGCCTCTTCGATGTTTTAATTCTGCTTTTTTAATACTTTAAAAAATGCATGTTGCATCGCCTGTAAGATTTATTTTGCTTCTTGTTATTTTGTTTCTTCTGTTTTATTTTGCTTCTTCTATGATTAAATTTTTCCCACATCAATGTTTCTCTTCAGCCTTTTCAATGCTTTTATTTTATCTCTGTAATGTTTCCATTCTACCTCTTCAATATTTTTATTTTACCTCTGTAATGTATCCATTCTATTTCTTCAATGCAATGCAATGTTTCCATTTCCACCTCTGTAATGTTTCCATTCTACCTCTTCAATGCTTTTATTTTACCTCTGTAATGCTTTTATTTTACCTCTGTAATGTTTCCATTCTACTTCTTCAATATTTTTATTTTACCTCCGTAATGTTTTCATTCTACCTCTAAATGCTTTTATTTTACCTCTGCAATGTTTCCGTTTTCATTTCCACCTCTGTAATGTTTCCATTGTACGTCTTCAATATTTTTATTTAACCTCTGTAATGTTTCCATTGTACCTCTTTATTTAACCTCTGTAATGTTTTCATTCTACCCCTTCAATGCTTTTATTTTACGTTTGTAATGTTTCCATTCTACCTCTTCAATTATTGTATTGTACCTCTGTAACGTTTCCATTCTACCTCTTCAATTATTGTATTGTACCTCTGTAACGTTTCCAGTCTACCTCTTCAATGCTTTTATTCCCCCCCCCACCTGTAATGTTTCCATTCTACGTCTTCAATGTTTTCATTTTACCTCTGTAATGTTTCCATTCTACAATGCTTTTATTTTACCTCTGTAATGTTTCAATTCTACCCTTTCAATGCTTTTATTTTACTTCTGTAATGTTTCCACTCTACCTCTTCAATGCTTTTATTTTACCCATGTAATGTTTCTATTCTAACTCTTCAATATTTTTCTTTGTCTCTGTATTGCATTCATTTTGTATCTTTAATGATTGCATTCATTTTCTTTCTTTGCCTCTTCTTAGATTACACTCCTACAATCTTAGTTCTTCAATATTCCCTTTCATTTAAAAAAAGCAGCGGAAACAGTAAATTGAAAAATCCCACAACGGTTCATGGAATTATAAATTAACCAAGTTGTGCCATGCACCATCGCTCAACACAGAAAATTCTTAGTACCAGTGTTTGGAGTCAGGCGGGCATAGATAAACGCTATTCTTTAACGTTTCAGAGTTATGACTTTCAACGTTCAAGTCCGTCATTTCGTTAACAATAAACGCGTTAACCGAATAAAATGTGTTTCGTATATCCTTTATTTTTTTCTCACTTTGTAACCTTTTATAACAAGAATAAAACGAAAAATTATAATTTTATTTATTTATATTATATATAACAAAAAATTGTAAAAATACACTTTGTAAAAAACAACAGGTAATTTAATGTGGACAAAACTTTTATGGATATGGGTCTGTTGCCTTTCATTTGTCGTATCCTTCGTAAACTAGGCTTTTACCTATATCTTACTGAGGACATATAACATATGCAACATGGAAAATTCAAAATTAAACCATCTCAGAGGGCTCTTCTTCATCGTAGGCCTTAAACTCACATTAAATTTTAATTACTTTGTTCTGCATTCTATCAAATATTGTATTATTGTCACCCTTCCATTCTTATAAATTGTACACATTTCAACATCATGCATTCGGCATCAAAGTTGATACTAAAATACTGTTGTGGACTATCACCTTGATAGATTTTGATTTGTTCATGTTCAACTAAACATGTTTTAGTGCCACAGTGATTTTTTTTATATCATTACACGCCATTCGATATATCTCGTAACTCTTACATCATCAGATATAATACTACCTAAATAGCAGAATTCTTCAATTTGCTCTAATCTTTCATTACCCACCCATATATCGCATATACTTTCTTTTCCTCATATAGACATATTTCATGTGTCGCTCAGCTCCTTCAAGGAAAATCTTTTGAATTTAGTGTAGTACTAGAGGAAAGGCTGGACAAATTACAGCGTCTTCAAAATGTGTCTAAGGTTCATTTTCAACCTACGAAAGTACGATCATATAGCTTCATACCAGAAGGCATCGAACTGGTTGAATGTTAGAAATATACGTCAAATTCACATACTGTCTCTATTGTATAATATCGTTAACTGTCCCGCCGCCCTCTCTTATCTCGCCGAAAATTTTCAGCGTCTTTCCAATCATGGATTAGCGCTACGCTCAAACATAGATTGTTTATTGGCCTTTCCGGTTCACCGCTCCTCGTCCTTTACTGTCTATGCAGTGAGAATCTGGAAACAGTTACAAACCAATATAAAACTCGCTCCGTCCCTGCCATGCTTTAAGAAGCGACTGAAAAACCTCTTAATTTCTAGTCAGTAAAATAACGTGTTTCATTCCTGATTGTTCTTTTCCTTTCCTCTCCACCATCCCTTCCTTTCCTTTTGATTGATGATATCTCACTTTATATGAAAAAATAATGTTCCGGTGACTGTCCGTCTTTGTGGGGTTCGTGGGCATGTGCTCACGTATATATGTTTATGGATTTCGTGGGGATGGATAGTCATTTGAATAATTTATTATCATTCAAATGACTATTTAATTTGTTATTTGATGTAATTTGGTTAAACTTATATCAGCTGTTAAATTAATACATTTTGAGCTGTCGGAGACGCTGGGGCTGAAGAGACAACGGAAGAATCAATAAGGTGCTCCAATCACAAACTCAACGAGGTTTTGTGGCTTATTTCTAGTGGTCGTGAGGTACAAGAACGGAATCGACAGCCTTTCCATGTGCAAGTATCCAAAACAGTGATTTCTGGATTAGATGCCCTCAGAAAAGTAAATTCGATTAGGAGATGCAATCCAATGAAATCTGGTAAATGCATTCGTAGTTTATTGTCTTGATTACTGCAATGGAGTAAGAATTGAACTACCTAAAACACAGCTCGACAAAAATACATACAATCCCCCCGAGGCTCGGCAGAGAGAACAGATCCTCAAACTTTTGTATTTAAGCACACAACTTTACCCTCGTCCACATTCGTACATGTCGTCACTTGAACATATTTTAAGAACTGATTCAGTTATGATGTCTTCATCCCGCCTTCTTTTATACATTGACACTCTACAATATTTTGTTAGTATACGCATATCCACAGCATTAATCTTATTTTGATTATTATTCTGCCAAATCCAAGTTTCACTTAAATACGTCAAGGTGGGCACCAATACCCAATTAAGTTTGGTCATTTTTGCTATAGTGCAATTGTTGTATTATATATTACATTGAGTGCTCCGTTTATGTTGTTTTTTTAATGACTGTATTTTGCCTCTTCAATGTTCTAATTTGCCTCTTTATTGCTTTAATTTTGCGTCTCTAATGCGTATATAATAATAACATACATAGTTACCATCATGACATGCCCCCTTTGAGTGGAGTTTAAGCTACGTCTTGTGGTGCTCAAAGCTCTGAATAATTTGGCGCTTTAGTATGATGGGTAGACGGTAAATAAAAAAAGGTCAGAGTAGAAAGTAAATAAAAAACATTGTAGGAAACTTATTTAATAATCGTAGGCAACACAAACAACGCTGTACGCCGGCGCACCCGGCAGGGGTCTGTCGTCTCTGCAATACGGGAGATGCGATGGTCCTGGCTGGGACATGTTCTGATAATGCCCGATGATGAGCGCTGTTTTTCTGTCCATTGGGGTCCCGACGGCCTGGAAGACCCTCTCTCACGGTGTACCGCTCCTATGACAAGGAAATCAGAGCGTTAGGAATGTCGTGGAGGGAGATTACCAACACCGCCCAAAACCGCTCTGAATGGAGAAGACTGGTGCTCCCTTGTGGAGCTTTAAAAGAAGGGTGAATTGAATTGAGTTTGATGGATCTAAGAGTGCTGAACGCCTAGTCGAGGTGGATCAGATCAACAAAACGTGCTGTCTCGATCGGACTTTTGGAGGGTAGATTTTTTCTGGTATATTGTCAAGCTGTGGATAGATTTGTGGCATCCATAAGGATTCTTTAGTTCCTTCTCTGTGATAAAAGTCCCTCTTTCTGTGTTGTGACTTCTACATACATTAATGTCACATCCATCCCTCATGTTGTGTAGCTCATGACCAAGCACCATGACCTCCCATGATAGTCTTTGAAGACTCTTCTTCATCCACCCTTTCACTCCGCGATCAAGAAGATTTTGTTGTGTCTCTCATTTGGGCAATTCAACGCATCAGGACTCTTCCTTTTGAGTGTTGTCTTTTCACGTTTCTAGTGACCACAATTCTTTCAAACTGTCTCCAAATTTTTAGATCGGTATGATGTTAATAGAGAATGAATGACCTTCATGAGATTAATTTTTTTGCGTAAATCACTTCTTCCTGGCACTGTCCCAATTCATTGCCTAGGTAGGCTGTTGGCGTCGTTCTCAGACTGTATATTTCTCGGTTTTGGGTGTCGCTTTCATCTAGGCCGTTTCTCTGCAGGATTTTGGAGCATTGAGTCATCCAGGAGTTCTTTGGTCTTCCTCTAGACGGCTGTCGAGGAAGATCCACAGACATTGCCTGATTTACAGTATGGTCTGGTGGTCTCCGTCTTATTTTTTTTGTGTAAACCACATTAGATGGAAACTCGATTCATTCACAAGTCAGAATATAAGGTAAATAAAAAACGTTGTAGGAAACTTATTTAATAATCGTAGGCTTTCTATGATATATAATATATTTTTTGTAAAAAAAAACCACATGATACGCCTCTAACAAAACACGTTTTTCGGCGTAACTCGCGTAAAGGAAAGGAGACGGCCAACTTTCACGAAACGAGAAATATTTGAGCTCTATGTTACATAAACAGCCACTGTGTCGTGGCTTTACTCTGTATGTCTTGCCGTTTAGTAAAAATTAGTGCAACCTTGCTGTATAGAATGTTGGTGTTAATATGGAAACTGTGGTATACTTGTATTCGTGCCAAAAATTAGTAAGTCCACAACCAGGTAAATATTTTAGCAAAGTTAGAAACATCCTAATTTCAACAATTAAACAATATTTTATTTCGATTACGAAATATGCGTTAACTCAAAGAAGCTGGAAGAAGTAGATGAGTTCTGATATCCAACAGGATGTGTATGTGTGATGGGTGTGCTGAAAGGGGTATTGATGAAAATACGCGTGATATATGGGCGAGTAATTAAATATTAGAGTAAGTTGAAAAGTTCTGTTATTTAGGTAGTATTTTGTCAGATAATGGAAGAGTTATGATAAATATCTAATGGTGTGTAACGATAGGAAAGTAAATCAATGGGGACACTAAAACATAAATACTCCAACCAGACAGTATCAAAATCTGCTAAGATGCACCCACGCAGGTAGTCTGATTAGTGTCTAGAAAGCAGAGTGTAGATATGGAAACGACGTGATTTTTTTCATTCGTATGCCCCTATTTTTATTAGTATGACACTTTTTTCATTCGTATTGTACCCCACATTCGTATGACATTTTTTTCATTCGCATGGTACCCCACATTCGTATGACACTTTTTTATTCGTATGACACTTTTTTTATTCGTATGGTACCCCACATTCGTATGACACTTTTTTCATTTGCATGGTACCCCACATTCGTATGACATATTTTTTATTCGTATGACACTTTTTCATTCGCATGATATCCCACATTCGTATGACACTTTTTTCATTCACATGGTACTCCACATTCGTATGACATTTTTTTCATTCGCATGGTATCCCACATTCGTATGACACTTTTTTCATTCACATGGTACTCCACATTCGTATGACATTTTTTTCATTCGCATGGTATCCCACATTCGTATGACACTTTTTTCATTCGCATGGTATTCCACATTCGTACGACACTTTTTTCATTCGCATGGTATCCCAAATTCGTATGACACTTTTTCATTCGCATGGTATCCCACATTCGTATGACACTTTTTCATTCGCATGGTATCCCACATTCGTATGATACTTTTTCATTCGCATGGTATCCCACATTCGTATGACACTTTTTCATTCGCATGGTATCCCACATTCGTATGACACTTTTTCATTCGCATGGTATCCCACATTCGTATGACACTTTTTCCATTTGCGTGATCTGGTGACATTATCTTAGGTTCCATTAATCGAGCCTTCGGGGTTTAGAATCATTTGAGAAGGCACAGAACTCTCATTTTGTCGTTGCACGTTTTGACAATACTGCCGCGTGTGAACAGACAACGTATTTTACGAGACTGGTAGTGGACTTATTGAGAAATCGAACCCGAAACACCCAGATAGAATTCAAGTGTCATTCCAATTAGGTCCCGGAGTTCTTCAGATGTGATGATATGTACATAACTATTATTTGCAAAATATGTTTTGAGGCGTCGTACAAGGTGTTTCTGAGTTTTGTATCGCGTGGTTTGGCTTAGATGCCGACGTTTTGAAAACGTTGCAGATTTCATATTTAGAGTTTGTTTGTAGTCAACTTCGACATGACGAAGTCCAAGCCCTGAAGATGGAAATTGCAACGTATTCGAAACGTTGGCCTCTTAAGCCAAATCGTGCCGTAAAACACCGAAAACCCTCATAAAACTGATGATCTGTAAAAGTTTGTCGTCGGGATTGGAACTTGTGCCGCACCTGTACGCTACGCAAGTTTCCTAACGAATAGACCACGTTGCCGACGTTTTTATCAACTATGTCAATAGGTTAACAACAAATCTTTCGATTTTGTAAGGATTTTTGTAATGTTATTTAAATCGCAGAATACAAAACTTATCATTTCTCAATCATTTTGATTGAATGCCCAACACTAAAACATATTTTACGAAGCGTATCATTAACGTTAATAAACGTTAATATAAATAGCCATTTGTCTTTAAAGTAACAGCCATATTTTGTATTTTTTTTCGTCATAATTGGACCTTCATATGAACCTATACAGTAAAACCTCGTTTATCAGAATTTACGATAGTACAGGTGGGACAAAATAAATGAAAAACTGAAAACTAGTTGATTATATGATAACACATTTCGTCATAGTGCCATCTAACGAACAGTAAGAAATTAATTCATCTGTGGGTTCAAAAATATACAGTTTAATAATCGACCGATATCTGAAGATGGCTGCTTTTAATAATTAGAGATTTTTATGCAGTGGTTTGCGAGACAGGAGGAATGTGATTTAAGACAACTCACAGTATATTTAACCAGTCTACATAATTTGCCAGCTATGAAAATGACTTGTAACCGTTGGAGAGCTGAGAGTCTACATATAAGTAGATGTTTTACAGTATTGAAAAAAATGTCCAGCAGTAAAACGGTTGAGTAAAAGTCAATTATTGAATTTCTGACAAAAACAGTGTAGACGTATTAACACATAGTCAGTAGCAACGGAAATAAATTGAACAGATTAGAGGCCCTAGAAATTTTTAAGTCAGTACATCGATCCGAACATCTGGTGAACAGTTATATCCCAAAAATCTCTCCGCTCTTGGCCGAAATCATCCCATGCCTCCCTCACCCCTCAGCCCCCAACCGTTGAAGCGTGTATATCGGTACCAGTTCGAATAGAATTTAGTCTTGTTTTTGCTCCCCTGAAGATGAGGTGAAAACCTTGAAACCGGTAGGGTTATACCGTTACAAAAAAGTGGAATAAAAAGTGTTTGATAAAAATAAATTACAATGTCTTTAAACCTCCACAATGTTAATGCCTTAACTATAAACAACATATTAATACATACCCGCAGATATAATACTATGCGTATCCAGAAAGTAAGTGTACTGAGGCTCTCACGACCGGATGGATTTTATTTTCGACATGTTGGCTACACTTCCGTGTAGCCTGACCCTTCCCCTCCACAATGAGACCGGTTCAAGGTCAGTATGTTGAGAAGTGTCGACGCGACAACACGTTTCGTGAAAAATGTCAATCAAATCTCTCGCCAAGTGCGAAATACGCGGCGTCATCCGTTATCTCGTTTGGAAGGGAAAACCTCCGGTTGAGGTTTATAATGAGGTGAAAACTGCATATGGTGATAAAGCTATGAATCGTACGAGTGTGTACAAGTGGTGTCGCGAGTTTAAAAACGGTCACGCCACACCTCTTCACCCTCCGCCAAAAGTTCAAAACCACAATTTCAGCCAAGAAAATCATGGCATCCGTGTTTTGGGACTGTCAAGGCATAATTTTAATTGAATATATGCCTCAAAGGGAGACCATCAACTCTGCAAGATCCTGTGAGACAAATGTGTAAAAAACTGTGTAAAAAAAATGGCGACTATGTCTAAAAATAGCTTACATATGTACTACGGTAACCACGTAATTTTTTTGTTTAAATAAAAAAAATTGTAACCTACAAAAATTCAGTATACTTACTTTCTGGATGTGCCTCGTACATACCAATTGATTTTTGATTTATAATTATTTTTGGTATCCATGACCGTGTATTTAATTTAATGGGTAAAAATTTTTTGAGAAAAAATAATATGAATTGAAATAAAGAATAAAACTGAAGGCAAATAGAGATTAGGGTGGATATTATGAGAGAGTTTAGAAAGAGCTGTATTTTAAGATAAATAATGCTTCCTTAGTTTATTTTAAAATATCGATAATAAAGTAGCACATCTGATTAACTAAGGAATATCGTTCCAAAGTGGAGCCGAGTGAACGTCAAAAGATGATAGTAGAATGGTGTATTGGCATAAATATGATTCTAGGGGGACAGTTCATGCTCAGAAAGAAAAAATATTTTTTTACGTAGATACTGAGGACAACATGGGTTGTTAAATACTGCCCTTATAAGCAAAAACGCAGCTAACGGGAAAAAAACAGAAATTGAACTAAGTATGAGGCAATATCCCATATCAAATTCTGAACCATAATCCATAAAAAATACAGAAAACCATTTATTTCAATAAAAAAATCGACATAATGTCTTCTTTAATTTTACAAAATACTAGGTTTTTCTAAGAAAAAAAACAATAAAATGTGATTCATAAGCAAAAGACAGCAAGTGCCTATGCGTTTGCTGCGTTTTTGCTTATGAATCACGACATTTTCAAGCAGCAATGAAAAACATAAAAGTACAGTTTTCTCAAAACTTAACTTTTGCCATTAGCTGCGTTTTTGCTTCTGAGGGCAGAATACTCCAAAGAGAAAGAGAAAATTCGGAATCAAGTCCGGATAATCGAGGTTCTATTGCGCATATATATCTTTCCGCTTTACAAACAAAACGCATACTAAAGTTGCTAGCAAAGTAATTTACTTCAAGTGTCCAATTACTGCCTTTGTATTGTATTTTGTAATGAAAATATTTATTGGTATAAATATATAATAGTTTTTGAAGAAGTTGCTTTTGGTTTACTGTAAGAAACTGCATTAAATTTACAAGTATAGTACCCGGCGGTAAGTAATACACATCGAGTTTAAGAAAGAGACTGTCGCTTTGTAGACGATTATTTATATTTCTTAATGCATTCATTTCATGTGCCCAAACAATTTCAGAGTGCCCTTCTTCATCTTTCTGAACAAATCAGTCTTAAGTTTACATTCATTCCTTATTCCTTCAATCTTTGAGATTTTATAGTCATGTTTTTATTAAATTCCTTATGAGACCTCAAAAGTTTGAATAAAAACATTCCTTATCCACCCATGTTTTCTTCTAAGTTCAATGTTTACTTGTCTTTAGTCCAACTTCTAAGTTCAACGTTTACTTATCTTTAGTCCAACTTCTAAGTTCAATGTTTACTTGTCTTTAGTCTGTGGGAACCACGGTCGTCGCTGAATATTGTCAACACATACAGTCAACGACCGACGAAACGATCTTTGGATATGTCCAAAGGTCACATACCAAAACATCCGGACATCTCGCCGTTTTTGTAAACAAATTGTTTACCCACAATACTATTTACGATACATTCCACAGTAGAAAGAGAACGCATCACGCTGTCTCGCCGATCCCGCAAACAAATTGTCTACCCACAATACTATTTGCGATGTCTGCAATACTGCAATCGACCATTTCGGCACGCACAGAAGCGAGATAAAAATATATCGCGGGCGCACTGCCGCGCCCATTCTGAAATGTATAAATACCCACTTACCGATAAATAAAACAATTCATTAACTCTCTGCTTCCGCATTGCTAATTGGCCTATTTTATTTAAATACCAAACAATCAAAATCATCATCACGTCCCACTAGAACCATCCCGCTAAAAGTCCAACTTCTAAGTTCAATGTTTACTTGTCTTTAGTCCAACTTCTAAGTTCAATGTTTACTTGTTTTTATTCAATAATGATAAACATTCCGTGCGACAGAGACGACGCTCTACAAAGCGATAGACTCTTTCTTAAGCCCGATGTGTATTACTTACCGCCGGGTACTTATAAAATTGATGATTTTTTTTTAAAGTTTTGTACTATTTGTTTACATTTATTTGTATATTTAAGTGAAAAATGTTTTTGTGGATAGAATTATATACAGTATGCGTTTTATCATAATTTCAATCAGGGGTTTTTCCAATATCTCAAAAAACTTACGGTGTATATTTTTTTAATATAAAATTCGCTTTGATTTGTAATATTTTTATGGCTTTTAAATGTATATTTTTTATTTATGTCAAATTCATGCCATTTTTTTACATATCAGTAGTAACGAAAATAAATTGGACAGATTAGAGGCCCTAGAAATATATCCAAGTCGGATGTTAAGAAATGAGTCCAGACTCTATATGGTGTTTCCATGTTCCGCACACACCTCAAAGAAAGGAACCTGAGAATCCATCATAAAATATATAATTGTGCAAAACAAAATATGGTTACAAGTTCCTTTCTTTGAGTTGTGTGCGGAAGATGGAAACATGTGTGCGGACAATTTTTAACAGATGTGCGGCCGCACGCGCGCACACCTTAGAGGGGACGTTGTTTATTAGTCGGAAGATATTGCAAATATATACTAAAAGATAACGTCTTTTTCGAACAAATACATCTAAAGCAATAACTAAACAGTGTTTATAAGTAACAGGGCAAAAGAAGCAGACTTTGTCCAGGTTTTCCGTTGGATTCCCATTTATTTTTTTAAATAAAACTTCTTCCGATCTGATTTTCACTTTAGTCCCTATAATATATCTGGTTGGTTGGGAGAAATTCTCACATTGCAATAAACCCGCTAGACTGTACTGTACATAACGAAATTGTAAAGTAGTCCAATAATATGTATAATGATATTAACCCTTCCTGTCCTGTGATGTGTAACTAGTACACATTGCTTCTAAAAACTTTAATATCTCTATAAATATAATAAATACTGGGTTCAGATTTTAGGTATTCCTCCGTAATACATTTACGCATTGAATGAAAAAATAATATTAATAATAATTAGCACTTATCGGCCACATCAGAGATATTTTGTGAAAATCGGGAATAAATTCACTAATACAATCAAACGTGTGCAAGTGTGTGACGTAAGTACACTCTAAAAAAACCGCTATGGGTGAGGAAGCGACGCTATTCACGTCTCACTCTCACTCTACTTCGGTATATGGGAACGCAAGAAATAGAATCTCAGTTCGCTCGATTCTCTCGTTCAGTAGGTCGGTGGCTTTCGGTAGAGGTGGTTGCTTTGCCCGTTTTGTGAACGTCGGCCGATGTTTTTTTTTCCATGTTTTTAGTAATTAAATTTCAATTATTATCACTTTTGACTTCAAATTTAATTAATTTAAGCGATTTGCTATGAATATTCTTATTTTTCCGATTTTAAATCGCTCATTTTTACATGTGTATTGATGTGCATTGCATACACAACACCACAACGGGCGGATTTTTTTCTAGCACAGGAAGGGAAAGGTTAAATAAAACAAAAAAAAAATGATAAAACATTAAAATAATTTAATCAATTTTGCACTTGAACGAAATGCAGTTTTACAGTAAATCAAACACAATTTATGCTTTAAGAACTATATTTGATACTAATACAAATCAATTTCCACAAGAAAATTTCAAGAAAATAATAAAAATACTACAAGGAAAACAGATCGTTAGCAACATTTAATATGAGTTTTGTTAGTAAAATGGAAAGTTTTAGGATAAAATGAATATTTAAGAAGTCAATTATTCTGAATTTCTGCATTAAAGCTTATTTTCGTCTGAATTTTGTAACTGTTACTTTTGTATACAAAACAAATGCGCCATAAATAGCGTTTAAGTTGGTTTTTGTTTACAAAATTAGAATAAATTACCTTGTCACAAGAACACACAGTGAGAGGGACGAGGACGATAGAAGGTTATCAATATTTGATTACCAATTTCTAGTTTTCAATTAAAATAAGTACACTTAATAAAAAATAAACATCATTTGTATAAAATACAACTACTGTTAATTTGAAAAAAAAAACACCTTTTTAAACTTAACCGTTAAAACTGTTATTGAAATTCACTGTGTGCGGTTTACAGCTGCTTGTGTGACTAGTTTTATGAGGTCAGTTGAAATGTACGTAGGAGGCATTTTATCAAAATGTATCAAATATTTATATTTATTATATTTTTTTTAACGAAAATACTTAGAGTTTTTGTTTGACAGTCAGAAATTAATGCGCATTATATATTTGTTCCATACCGGAACATGATTCGGAACTAGTCAAATCAACACATGACCTAGGAGAATTTGTGGTGCAAATTTTAGATTTTGGATCCGGCTCCAAGGTGCAAACAATTTAGACATTGTTTCACTCATATTTTGATTTTTTAAGACCTTTTTGATTGTCTGGAAAGTAATTTCGTACTTAGAGATAAAATTCAAACGAAAAATCTTTATATTTACGTTTAAAATATTTGCAGAATCTCAGTGACCTGTCTTAATGAATTTCTTGATTTGGTTATCATGATTGATATGGACCTTGGGGGTACATCAAGGGTCGGTACTCAGTCCGCTACTGTTCATCTTAGTCATGGACTATTTAACTAACCAGGAAATGAACAGTCTCCTAAAGATCCTACTATTTGCAGACGATATCGTATTAATAAGTGAAAAACACGAAGACCTGCAAAATAGTCTGGAAAGGTGGAGAAGAATCTTGGAGGACAATGGATTGAGAGTGAGCAGAAAGAAAACAGAGTATCTGTACCTACCATTCGAGAACACAAATGCTGTCACTCTCGTAATGCAAATGGATGGAGTAACATTACCAAATTGTGACTCCTTTAAGTATCTTGGGTCACTCATCCATAGCGATGGAGGATGTGCAGCAGATGTAACACATAGAATTAGTGTGGGATGGATGAAGTTTAGATCAATGACGGGAGTTCTATGTGATCCAAAAATGCCAGTAAAGTTAAAAGGAAAAGTATACCAAACGATTGTCAGACCCGCACTCCTCTATGGCTCCGAATGTTGGACGATGTATAACTCTTACCCTAGGCAAATAGACACTGCTGAAATACGCATGCTAAGATGGTCAGCTGGTGTGTCCCTAAGAGACAAAATAAAAAGCTCACGCATTCGTGGAAGCCTAGGTGTTACAGACATCAACAGTAAAATGAAGGAGAGGCGATTGAGATGGTATGGGCACGTTGGACGCAGAGCACCCGATCACATTGTGAACCAGGCAATCTCCATGGATCTTCCTCGAATAACAACCAGAGGAAGACCAAATAATTCATGGGTGGTGCAAAAAGATAACCTGATGCAGAGGCACAGCCTGGGGGACGTAGTCCGGGAAAGAAGAGCATACAACCTGAGGACGAGGAGAGCTGACCCCAACAGTCATCGCAGACAGTGAGTTGGGATGGAGCCAGGGAGAAGAAGAAGAAGTGATATGGACCTTGCTGAATGAATATTATCACATCTCTGGGATAAATAGATGATTGAACTCCTTAGTAAACTTTGAAGGCATAACTGAGTAACTTCACAGTAAAGCATGAGTTATCCTGTTGTCATTATGCCATATTTAACCAAATTACATGAAATAACAAGAAAAAAATGTATTATCAAAAGTCTTAATATAGCATATAAAATAATATAGCAAATAATATAGCAAAAAAAATGTATTATCAATAGTCTTAATATAATGACAACATGAACATTTTTACTCATGCTTCCCAGTGAAGTGACTCAAATATGCCTACAAAATTATTTTTTTTAACCTGGCGAGTTTATTGCCATGTGGCAATCTCTTCCAACCAACCAGAAAAAATGTTTTTATAGGCCCTAAGTGTTAGCCAGACTGGAATCCTATTTTAAAAAATCTGAGTTCCAGCGGGGATCGAACCCGCAACATCCGTATCGGCAGACAAGTGTCTTACCACCAGGCCACGGAGGTCGTCAAACGAACATAAACAAAGTTTATTAAGTACTCTATTTATTTACGGGGGGGATATGGAATATATCGATATCGGATAATTCATTTAATTTGGCCATTCCGTGTACGAGTGATGCTTTTAACAGCCCAATTCGTGAATACGGCACCGAAAACAATCTTAATTCACGATGGCGTAAATAATTAAAACGTATATAAAACAATTTTTTTTTTCAATAAACAAATGGTTTATCATTTTTCTTGTTAGTAATTTGTGTATATATCTCAATAGGTAACAAACAAGTCTTCTTTGGAATTTATCACAAGATCTGGTATACCACAAGGGTCTAATTGAGGTCCGTGCTATTCCTCATATTAGTAGACGATACACAAGATTCCATAAGTCACTCGACATGTGTGTTGTTCGTTGACGACTTCAAAATTTTCATAAATATTAATTCACTTCACGACTGTGCATAGTAACAACAGGGCCTAGACTCTCTAGTTTCCTGGACTGAGCGAAATCATCTGTTCCTGTTCAATATAAACAAATGTGTTTGTGTATCCTATAGTCCATCATTTTCACTAATCCATCATGAGTATACAATACAGGGAGTAGCATAAAACCAAGTTTCTAAATTCAAGGATTTGGGCGTAACCTTTGATGTCGGATTCACGTTCGTTAACTATGTCTCTCGTTTGATATCGGACTGTTATAAACTACGTGGTTTTATAATGAGAATATTAAGACAATTTAACCCTACCGATATCCTTCGAAACTTGTATAATTATCCTCATTAGCTCAAATATAAGAATAATATAGAATAAATGAAATCTTCAGATATCTATGGTACAGAACAATAGGTGATTACCCAAAATATGTGCACCATGTCGAACTTCTCACGGTGCATAACTATAGAAGCCTCGAAACAAGAAGGCAATCCATTGCGATATTCCTACTAGTTTTGCAAGGTTGCTTTAACTGTCCCGCGATTCTAGAAGCACTAAGTTTATATGTACCTAATAAATATTGTCGCGCAAGAAATCACCCTCTGTTCTATATACCAACTTACAGGACGAATATCATGGCTAAACACTCAGTCACGAGTGGTATAGAGATATTGAACCAACTGAATGACACTGTTGATATATGATATTCTCGGTACCGCCTAGCAGTATGAGAAGAATCCTGGCTGATATTCTTCCTTACAAATAAGCTAACTAGAAGCAGACCCGTTTAACAGCGTAACAGGAGAAATCCGTGCAGAAAGGAAAAAAAATATGGATTTTAAATGTGGTGCTGGAGAAGAATGTTACGAATTCCATGGACAGCAAGGTGAACTAATGTTTCCATTCTTGAAGAACTGAGAACCACCGACAATTTGTAGACAATATGCCTTCGACGAGCCTTCCGGTTCCTTGGGTACAGTGCACGTGGCTATGGAGACAATTTAGAGAGACTTGTAGTCGTTGGAAGCGTAGAAGGACGACGCACAAGAGGAAGAGTCCCAATGTGTGGGACTGATCAAATGACAGACGCAGCAGGACTACCCTTAACAACTGCCCTTTGAACTGCTGAGTGTACGGATAGATGGAGACGAGTCGTCAGGGAAGCCATGAGCTATACGACAGGATTGGTGAGATCTCTTCTAACGCTTATGAAGTTATTTCCAAGTAAACCTGTAGCGACCGTGCGTGCGGTCAATGAACCCACTGAGGCGATCTTTGGCCGCTCGGTCAATGAACTCGCACTGAAAGGAATGCGAGACAGCACTGGGCGAAGGTCGCCGCGCGGTCATTGAACTCACTAGTAGCGAACAGCGAGAGCGAGACACCGACATATCTCTTGCCTCTCCTACAGATCGTAGTATGAAATGTATATGGAACGCGTGACAATAACCATGTGTCCGGTGAAACGAGACGGCGACATGTTCTGCGCCGTTCTATACATTATAAATACAGACGCTTTCAATAAACTTTCTCTCTTTGCTTATCTCGATCTCGACGACTTTTATTCAAACAACCTCATCCTTCTATGCGAAACACAAGTCCCTAAAAACCTATAAAAAATCGATAGAGCCAAGGGATAGAGCCGAGGGATAAAGCCACGCTTTTTTGTAATAAATACTACGAGTACATACCCTATAAATACAATTCTTGAGTCAAAAGATTCATTCAAAGGGCAATTTTATATGGCGCCGTTTAGAGGTCAAACTCTCCTCAAGGGTACTCTAACTCGGGACTCGAACCCACTGATATTAAATAAATCCCATCTGGCAGCTATAGCAACACCCGAGCGAATCATGTACATCACTTTCTTCGTAAACAGTATGGTATGTTACATGTAGAAAAATGTTTATATAACTGGATTCTAGCGAGGATCGAATCTGCAATCACCGGGTCGGAACACAGACTATTACCAATTATGCCATAGAGGTCGTCAAATGTATGTTTGTATATGATATAGAAGTGATCATCATCATCTTCAGCCCTACAATCCAGAATCAGTGTTGGCTGCTTGCAAGATATTCTGCCAGCTATTTTTCTCAACAGCATTCCTTCTCCAATTGTATCTAGAGTGGTGCAGTTCTCTGTAACGCCATCCACCCACCTCAGCTTTAGGTTCCTCCCTCTGATATGCCCCATCGGATCTTTGAACAAAGTCTTGATTGCAGGTTAGGTGTCCTGCATACGGTATAAGTAATTTAACCAGCGCAGTCAAGCCATTTTCATAACTTTGCCATACAGGTAAATTATTTGAGGAAGTCTAATTAAATATTATATAGATCTTCTAACAGTATATAGATGTAAGTAAACAATTTTATAAAATAAACAAAATAGAGTAAAGCAAATCAGGTGTAGAAAAGAAGCCGTTGTTGAGGTCATGGACCCTAGATTACTCCACGAGAGAGAAAGTGTACTGCACAGCCGTCACCACACGCCATCCTCCACCGCACTGCTTCCACTCCTCTGGTCTCCATGCGCGCCATTGTTGGCTCTCATTACGAGCAGTTCCAATGCATCTCTTTATTGCCTGAAAGTGAATCAACTGTATCAAATGGTTAAAATGAAAATTGGCAAAAGCGAAGCCTGAACATTCAAAGGAAGTAAGTGATGAGGGAAGAATTTCTGATAAACCTCCATGGCTTAGTTTACAAGACACTTGTCTACAAACCCGGGGATTGTATTATTTACGGTGAAATTGCAATACTTAGTAAATATGTTTTTCTATCTAATAGCCGCAGGCACTATCTTCCTATTATTACAATTTTGTAATGTTTTTAATATGTCAATAATAATCGGTTCGTCTCCCGAGTAAGAGCGCCCTTGAGGAGTAGGTATCCTTTTTTAACGGTGCAATATAAATTGTCCTTTTACTATCATAAATGCAATATCACTATGTTAGATGGTGTAAGAAAGGATAGGATAAAGGATAAATATAGGTTTATAAATAGTAACATAAAATCTACATATTATCATTGTCAACCAGGGTCGATCCACTGTTGGATGAAGGTCTCCCCAAGTTGACTCCAAATAGTTCGGTTTTTTGCTTGTTGATGCCAGTAATGCTGCCATGCTTCGTGATTTCATCTATCCAACGTACCTTCTGTCTTCTTCTGGGCCTCCTTATGCCTCTTGGGTACCATTGGATTATTTCGGATGTCCATCGGGAGTCTGACATTCTGGCTAAGTGTCCGGCCCATTGCCACTTCATTCTTTTGCACACCTTTATAACGTCTTCTACCTTTGTTTTATTGCGAATCCAGGTGTTATACAGATATACGAGTATATCTTGAAATTACATATATATTTCAAAATAATGGCGAAGAAAATACATTAAAGAGAGAAGCTATGCAAAGGTCCAGGCTCATCTCATAACATCCCCTGTCGAGATATACCCCAACGAGCAGTCGAGCTCGACAACCGCTACTAGAAAAAAGAAATAAATATATCCGGTTTTTAGCGTCATTTTGAAGATGAAACAAAATACATTTTTTTTTGTAGCTTATTGCTTTTTACTAACAAAAAAAAAGAAAAACAACTGTGTATGGCGATGACGCAATAAACGATAGTGTGTGCCCATTTTGATTTAAAAAATCGTAATGATGTTACGATACTTGAAGATGGTACGCTTTAAGAAGCGTGCCGTCCTTGGCGTGCTTTAAGAAGCGACTGAAAAAACTCTTAATTTCTAGTCAGTAAAATAACGTGTTTCATTCCTGATTTTTCTTTTCCTTTCCTCTCCACCATCCCTTCCTTTCCTATTGATTGATGATATCTCACTTAATATGAAAAATAATGTTCGGATGATTGTCCGTCTTTGTGGGGTTCGTGGGCATGTTCTCACGTATATGTTTATGGATTTCGTGGGGATGGATAGTCATTTGAATGATTTATGCGACCACGTAGCTTGCTTCATTTACTTTTGTCTGGTTGGTTGGAAGAGATTGCCGCCTGGCAATAAACCCCCCAGATTGTATTGCAATAAAAGTGTTAAATAAATAAGATGGTGTCCGCTCCGGAAGGCAGATTACATTGATGACGACCAAATCAAAGTTTTGATCAAGAAAAAAACAGCATTCTACGATAGGAGAACTTGCTGACACTAAAAATATCGAAAACCATCGTCCACCAGCAATTTTGCGTTTGAAGCTGGCCTAAAAATTTGAAATAACTTTTCAAACAACCCTATAATTACTACGGTCCATATTTTACATCTAAAAGCGTGTAATATAAATAAACAGATAATACGTCGTCTAATTTTGGAAACCTGTCACATTGAAAGGTCGATGTGCCAGAGTTTAACTGCGCCAATCGCCACTCAGTTCACCTTGATGGAGTAACTTACCGCTCACCGTTGCGCTAGAACGTTATCACATATCACTATCACCGTTGCGCTAGAACGTTATCACATATCACTATCACCGTTGCGCTAGAACGTTATCACATATCACTATCACAGTTGCGCTAGAACGTTATCACATATCACTATCACCGTTGCGCTAGAACATTATCACATATCACTATCACCGTTGCGCTAGAACGTTATCACATATCACTATCGCCGAACTATAGGAGAACGCCTCAACAATTCGACCTCTATGAGCCTGGGCCTGCGCGAGACATACTCATTTATTACATTATCAAAAGGTGATTCTTGACTCGATTACAGATTATAGTGCCGACACTGTCAGAATCAAAAATCTCCTTCGAACCAGCGAAATGAAGGTACTCAGGAGTATCGCTGGCAAATGCCCTTCGTGATAGAGTACGTAACACAGAAATCCGAAGGACGTGCGAAGTTGAAGATATTGTCAAATGGGGACGACAGAGAAGAAGGTTCTGGAACGAACACGTATCCAGAATGGCGGAACCAAGAGCCGTAAGAATGGCCAGGGACAGTATCCCCCAAGCAAGCAGATTTCCAGGACGACCTCCCAAAAGATGGAAAGACAGCTGGCAGTCGACGTCGCAAGAGGCAAACAATGATGCAGGACCATAATATGCCAACAGGCCTAAAATAAGATGATGAAGAAGAAGAAGTTACCAGCGACTGAAAATACATACATGCCGTCACGCCATTTCCCTGTCGGAGTAGGTAAAGAGAATACCTTTCTAGACACACATATAATACAACTCCTTCGAGTTCTTTCACTTTTACGTTTTGTTCTTTAAATATATAATATAAGAGTAATTCACTTCATTTTACCATATGTCCTTAATATACTACATCTATCATATCTTCTACTCACATTTCCACTTTAAATTTGTCCTACTGTTCTACTAGGATTTATTCAACAGGGTGTGTTTTATGTTTCAGGCCGATTTTGTTTGGACGCCATTTTTATTTGGCTGTCATTTGTCAGTTCATATTTGACAGTCGTGAAGAGTGGTTAATAATAATTTATTATGGAGCATCTAACTCCGCAACAACGTGTTGAAGTTATTAAAACATTTTATTTAAATAATTGTGAATACGCGAAGAAAATTGCGTGTTTTTTTTGTTTGTTTAAATCGTTTGCCAAGCAAGTCAACCATTCAGCGTGTAATGAAAATTTTAGAAAAACTGCATACACTGGGAGATAATGCAAAGTCTGGGCGGCAACGTAGCCAACGTACGCCAGAAAAATATTGACGCAGTGAGGCAGAGTGTTGGTGAACGTCCGTGCACCTCACATCAAAGCCGTGCACAAGAATTGGGAATGTCTCCATCATGTTTGTTAAAAACTGATAAAAAAATCATAATGCAAAAATTGTTCGCTTCCATGCAGTCGCTCCCACTTTTTTGGAAGAACTATAATATATGGAACGCAATAAACAATATTGGAGACTCGTGGACTGAAATAAAAGAGTCAACAATGAAAGGATCCTGGAAACAATTATGCCCACAAATGATGAGTGATTTTATAAATTCTGAAGAAACTCCGGAAACTATCACATATTAAATAGTTAGCCTAATGAATGAACTAAACTTGGACGTCAACAGCGAAGATGTTAATGAGTTGATTGAATCTCATTCAGTACATCTGTCGAATGAATAATTAATTGAGCAACAAGAGTTAAATGAAATACACAATGAAAGCGAGGAAGAAGAAGCTGATAAAATCGTCAAGACTTTGACAATAAAAAATATGAATGAAGCCTTCATACATCTTGACAAATTTGTGACTATCATGGAAGAATGTGATCCCAATGGAGAACGTATATCTCAAGTACGTAGGGTGATTGAGAAAGACACAGCATGTTATAGAACTCTTTATCAAGAAAAGAAAAAAAAGGTGGTATTCAACTAACTCTTGACAAGTTTATAAAGAAAACACCTGAAAGCACTTAGAAACGCCTCGTTAACTTAATTATGTACTCGTACATTGATAAATAAATATTTTTAATATATTATTGATAAATAAATATTTTAAAATACAATTTTTGATGTTTTTTTTTACATCCCTCTACTTTCGAACATTCAACATTCGCACACATTTTCAGTAACAAATTATGTGCGAAAGTCGAGGGCCGCCTGTATTCATAGAAAATAGCAAAGTAAAGGGTCACAAGAGCAGAGATAGAACACCTATGCTTTGGAGCAACCTGATAAAGAATGCCGAGAGAATCGGAGAAGATTGTGTACAACCTTACAATAACCTAGTGAGGGTCACATTCCTCAGCATTGAAGCCATGACGCAGAAGAAGAATACGTGCATAAGAAGAGACTATGAGGATAGGCCAGGATGTTGACGAGGATGTACGTTAGGAAAAAACGTCATGACAATGTCCCATAATGCGCATTGACAAGGATTTTCCGTAACATCTTTGATTGGTAATAATAATCTCCACGTCTTGTTGGGTTTTTTGGTTGGGGAATACCTTGAAAAATACAATATATAAAATATAAACTGTTAAATGTACGGGAATTCAATGTTTAATTTATCAGAATTGTTTTATTTTTTATACGAGTAGATAGGTTGTTGACTAGTTTTGGTCGATTATTGTGTTTTATATAACATGTATTATTTCTGTGACGTTATGGCAGAAGTTATATATCCGTTTTACCTTAGTTTACAGGAGAAACAATATTAACTTTGATAAACTGTTAAAATCAGTACAAATAAGCATTTTTTAAGTTTTTCCAAACAATATATATTTTGTTTATAGTTAAGGCATTAACGTTGTGGAGGTTTAAAGACATTGTAATTTATTTTTATCAAACACTGTTTATTCCACTTTTTTGTAACGGTATAACCATACCGGTTTCAAGGCTTTGACCTCATTTTCAGGGGAGCACAAACAACACTGGTAGGGTTATACCGTTACAAAAAAGTGGAATAAAGTGTTTGATAAAAATAAATTACAAAGTATATCTTTTGTTTGGATAATAACTGAAACACCAAGTTTTGCCACAACATGCTGAGAAATATTTTCTATAAATTGGGAGAATAAACACAAAATGACAAAAAAACGGATATATCAACTTCTGCCATAACGCCACAGATTTATAGTTAGGCATATTAACACTGGAGTCTTGAAGGTGTGCTGAAAATGAGATGAGATGAAAACCTTGAAACCGGTAGGGCTATACTTGTAACAGTATTGTATTACACTTTCGTTGTATGCAGTACAACCTGGGGAGGACTGTTTGCCATGTGGCAATCTCTTCCAACCAACCAGAATATTTGTTAGAGGCCTTGAATGAAAAACGGACTGAAAACCTTTTTAAAAAGTCATGGGTTTCAACTGGAATCGAACTCGCAACCGGGAGACATGTGTCTTACCAACTAGGCCACAGAGGTTGTCAGTGTTTGTATATAGTCGTTGCTGGGTCTCGTAGTCAAGGATCCCCTCGCCATTCCAACGTCAATACGGTTGGATTGCAAAGCTGTACCGTGGAGTTTTTATTTAAGTGAGTGAACCGCTGTACACCAGCAAATTCACCGATTACTCCGCTGTACTGGATCAAATGACATACCGAAGTGAGACTTAGAGAGTATGAAGCACAAACTACATTTTTTTTTTATTATTATTGTTCTTAGGTATTTTGTTAAGAGTAAAGAGGGATATCGTATGGCGTGTAGTGATATGAGAAATAGTCATTAGGCCATATATGCTCGTACCGGACAGTGTCAAAATTTACTAAGTAATAGTCCATTATAGTATTTCTGACTAGTCCACCTACAGTATTAGCTGGGACGACCAAGGTTTGAGTGAATGTGATGGAATACAAGTAGCCTGAACGAGTGGACTTGTTTTTGCTAAATAATTAGTGTAAGGATTGTTATCTAGTTATAAGTAGTATGTAGGTGTTAATTATTTCTAAGATCTCATATATTAAGATTGAATAAATCAAATAAAATGATATGTAGGAAAATAAGATTAAGTAAGCGCATAAATTATAACATATAATTAAGATTAGTTAAGTAATAAATTTGTATATAGGTATAGCCTTGACAAATGTTTGTACAATAATTTACTTTGTTTAATAAATAAAAAAAAAGTATTTTGGTACCAACTTTGATGTATGAGAGTGAAACGTGGGCGTGGAAAATGACTGATAGGAGTCGAATAAATGCTGTAGAAATGGGTGCATTGAGAAGAACATATGGGGTGACAATGTATGGGCATGTGGAACAAATGAAAAAAGAAATATTATAAAACAAATATAATACAAATAAGAGGGCAAGCAGTGTCAGAGGATGACCAATGAAAGTACGGTTGGATAAAGTGCATATTTTGAAAGAAGGAATTGTAAAAATTCAGAGATATCGAAGAAGTTCATGGATGTGAAGTAGGCTAAGGATCTTGGTCGTAATTGGAAAGTATGGCGTTCTGTCCTCACTGTCTACCCTAACAGGACAAGGTCGTGATGGTGCGTATAAATGTCTAAAGGAAATTGCTCCGTCATTGGCATGCTTTAAGAAGCGACTGAAAAAACTCTTAATTTCTAGTCAGTAAAATAATGTGTTTCATTCCCGATTTTTCTTTTCCTTTCCTCTCCACCATCCCTTCCTTTTCTTTTGATTGATGATATCTCATTTTATATGAAAAATAATGTTCGGGTGATTGTCCGTCTTTGTGGGGTTCGTGGGTATATGTGTTTAAGGCTCACGTATGTGTTTAAGGATTTCGTGGGGATGGATATAGTCATTTGAATGATTTATGCAACTGTCATGTATCTGCTGCCATATCTATACATTCACCGTTCCGCTTATCTAGGAACCTACGAATATTATTATCTGTAACAAAACCAATATTAGCTAAATGATGTTCAAATAAGTATTGTAAGTTATGTAAACCTATGTCACTAACCAATATTAGCATTCTTACTCGATGTATTTGTTTACCATCTCGCTGGCGCTTATCTCCACAAATTCAATATAGATTTAATATCACTGAATGGGAGAAAGTTGCGCTATCTTTGCTATAAATGGACGCCATATTCAAGGCGATATGATCATTATTCTTAGAGTCACTACAATGTAGAGACCATAGCTATCATTATTCTTAGAGTCACTACAATGTAGAGACCATAGCTATCATTATTCTTAGAGTCACTACAATGTAGAGACCATAGCAATCATTATTCTTAAAGCCGCTAAGATATTAACATCATCCTTATTATAATACAAATAAAACTACACAGTTAAAGTTCTAAAAGTGTTTTCGTTACAAAAGGCCATAACACAATCATGTAACTTGCTTCATTTACTTTTGTCTGGTTGGTTGGAAAAGATTGCCGCCTGGTAATAAGCCCGCCAGATTGTATTTGCAATAAAAGTGTTAAATAAATAAATAAGGGAAATTGTATGTCGATAGAATGTCAACAATGCAATACAAAAACAGAAAAGAAAAAAAAAACAGTGCTGACAACTCACTGATATTTATTTACAAATTATTTGTTCATACTTTCCAGTAATTCCACTCACGTTCACTCCGTAATGCAACAAATAAAATAAAAATTCGGAGTAAAAAAAGTTGAATAAATAAGAAGACAGGGCACTTAAAAGCGTTAAAATTTCTACTATAAACCATTTTAATGGTATCACCAATTGGTCAAGTCTATCCAAGAATTGTAATGAACCAGCGTTCTCTGACCTAGAATGAGACTAGTTCCACACACTGCAGTATTCTGACTGCTTTAACCAAATGATATGATTTTGACTAGGAAATTATATGAAAGAAATAATTCTTCATTATGAAATACATTCAGTGCTGTTCGTATTTGATTATAGGAAGTTAGAGGACTTGTTGCGCAACAGAAAATGCAAACAAAACAATGCATCAAAGTAGATTTTGTTTAGCAAATGTAAACCAAATTAATATTTACAAATGCAAACGATTATAGTTTTAATTCATTCTATAAGTAAGAGTTCTTATTTCTGTAAATATTTAATGTAAAATGGTTCATATTGCAATAATGGCAATACCATTGGTTAGTCTTGAAGATGGGAAACAGGTCTCCCCCGTCTTTGTGTTGGCGCGAATTTTGTTTACGAAATTCAAATTTGCATAGATATTTTTTCAACCTTCTGCGGTTTATATTCAGAGTGGAGTGGTACAATTTTTTTAACAATAATGGTATAAGAGAAAGAATGAGATATATTTTTCTTAAATAGGTAATCCACCCAAACTAGGATGATTTGTGTCACCAATTAAAGACATTATGAAATTAACATATACGAGCCCGGTAAAGTTAAAAGGAAAAGTATACCAAACGATTGTAAGACCCGCACTCCTCTATGGCTCCGAATGCTGGACGATGTATAACTCTTACTCCAGGTAAATAGAAACTGCTGAAATGCGCATGCTAAGATGGTCAGCTGGTGTGCCCCTAAGAGACGAAATAAAAAGCTCACGCATTCGTGGAAGCCTAGGTGTTACAGACATCAACAGTAAGATGGAGGAGAGGTGATTGAGATGGTATGGACACGTTGGACGCAGAGCACCCGATCACATTGTGAACCAGGCAATCTCCATGGATCTTCCTCGAATAACAACCAGAGGAAGACCAAAGAGTTCATGGGTGGTGCAAAAAGATAACCTGATGCAGAGGCACGGCCCGGGGGACGTAGTCCGGAACAGAAGAGCATACAACCTGAGGACGAGGAGAGCTGACCCCAACAGTCTTCGCAGACAGTGAGTTGGGATGGAGCCAGGGAGAAGAAGTACATATAATAAAACCAATTTAAAAAATTACAATTCTAGATATTTCAAAGTTTTAACTGATTAAGCTTAAAAAAATTAACAATCAGATCATGGAAATATTCCTCGAAGAAAGAAGAAACGCATCATTTATTGGACACGGTAAGGATATGGCTTTTAGTAATCAATTTTTTAGCAATCAAATCTATCTCGTAAAGAACAACCGAAAAATACATGGGTTATAGTTTCATCGTCTAGACCACACTCGCAGCCGGGATTCTAGATAAAACCCATTCCGTAAGGCCTCGGCCACACAGAAAAGAGCCTCGCCTGATGCTTAGAGCTATGTTGCGAGTTAGGTGACATGCAAATCTCCTGGCTCCGCAATATACGAGGCATATCCAGAAAGTAAGTGTACTGAATTTTTGTAGGTTACAATTTTTTTTATTTAAACAAAAAAATTACGTGGTTACCGTAGTACATATGTAAGCTATTTTTCGACATAGTCGCCATTCCTCTCAATGCAGGTGGTGAAGCGGGTTATCAACTTTTTCATGCCTTCCTCGAAGTAGTTTCCCGCCAACCCTTTCGTCCACTTCTCCACCTCCTACTTTACCTCCTCGTCGGTTGAAAACCTTTTTCCACCCATGTGCAGCTTCAGGGAGGTAAAGAGATAGTAATCTGAAGGTGCTAGGTCATGGGAATGCGCGGGATGGTTCAGGACATCCCATTTAAACGAGGCGAGCAGTTCCTTCGTGGCGTTGGCCGTGTGTGGTCTGGCATTGTCGTGCAGCAGGCAGACTCCCTTTGTCAGCATGCCTCTCCTCTTGTTCTGAATCGCTCTCCGCAATTTTTTAGGGTCTCACAGTATCTTGCAGAGTTGATGGTCTCCCCTTGAAGCATATACTCAATTAAAATTATGCCTTGACAGTCCCAAAACACGGATGCCATGATTTTCTTGGCTGAAATTGTGGTTTTGAACTTTTTGGCGGAGGGTGAAGAGGTGTGACGTGACCGTTTTTAAACTCGCGACACCACTTGTACACACTCATATGATTCATAGCTTTATCACCATATGCAGTTTTCACCTCATTATAAACCTCAACCGGAGGTTTTCCCTTCCAAACGAGATAACGGATGACGCCACATATTTCGCACTTGGCGGGAGATCGGATTGACATTTTTCACGAAACGTGTTGTCGCGTCGACAATTCTCAACGTACTGACCTCGAACCGGTCTCGTTGCGGAGGGGAAGGGTCAGGCTACACGGAAGTGTAGCCAACATGTCGAAAATAAAATCCATTCGGTCGTGAGAGCCTCAGTACACCTACTTTCTGGATACGCATAGTACGTGATTGGACTGGTATAAGGATCATTGGGGATCTTTTTCGGGCTGCCAGGAACAAAAATGCCTACTCTCAGGTGATATTCAACGTTGGGGGGACCTGACATGACACTAGGAAGAAGAAGTATCACAGAATATGCTCTCCGAACAGTATCAAAATCTGCTAAAATAATAATAGTCCTCTTCTATGTATCTTTTTCTGAATATATGCAGATGGGGTAAGTATGTAATCTATGTAAGTTGCCACTGTCACTACCTTTCTACTATATTCTTACACTAAACTTATTATTTATTTATTTTAAAATATTTTTAATAGATCTTTAATAGTGAGTTCGAGTCCCGAGTTGACTCTTAAAGGCTTGGTGGTCCACGTTATGTACCACCTTTTTTTGACGCAGTACTGCACAATGGTATACGCAATGTACCACTTATTTAACCTCTCTCTATTGCTGCACGAACGCTCGGATTATGTACCACTTCGTATAATATAATACTTATGACTCCTATCCTCACAGCTGCAGGTCTGGTCCTGTACAAATTTATTTAGTTTCTAATATTATTGACAGTTAGTTGTTCTTGGTGTGCCGACTTGTGCGTATAAAAGAAAACGTTGTATATTTGTATTAAATTTTAATAAAAAATAGTTGTGTTGTGATAAAATTGACTTCAGTTATTGTGGTACGTTTATATTTAGGTTTAAAATTAATTTTACTTGGCTGTATTTCTGCATTATTTGGTGGTATATTAGAAGTACCAGTGGAAATATGGACTAGTGGTAAATAAGTTATACCACCTCACCAGGAGTTCCTTGACCTACCGAGGAAGTGGAAATATGTTAATTTAGCATTTGTATGTATCATTTTTCAAACACATTAAAAAAAATTATGAGAAACTTGACTTTTTATTTTTTGTGCAGCCTGAGTAAAACTTAGTGAAATTTACCTGTGCCTGTCAGGGTTAGAGCACCCTTGAGGATAGTTTGATTTCTAAATGGCGGTATATAAATTATTATTTATTATTATTATACCCCAACAGTATGTTAGTTCCAACTTTGATGTATGGGAGTGAAACGTAGCAGTGGTAAAATACTTAAAATAGCCAAATAAATGCTGTATAAATACGAGTACTTAGAATAAGGGTGATAATGTATAATACCCGGCGGTAAGTAATACACATCGGGCCATCGTGCGACAGAGACGACGCTCTACAAACCCATGTGTATTACTTAACGCCGGATACTGGTACCCGGCGGTAAGTAATACACATCGGGTCATCGTGCGACAGAGACGATGCTCTACAAAGCCATGTGTATTACTTATCGCCGGGTACTGTAAGACAGAATATTTAACTTAACGCTGATTTGTTGAATCATACGAAAAAGAACAGTCTGAGATGGTTTGGACATGTAAAATAAATCAATGAAAAAATACTAAAAAAAAAATTAACAATGCAAATGTGAGTGGTAGGTGTGGTAGTGAAAGACCAAGTGTGGTTTATTAAAGCGAATGATATTTTCTAAGAAGTAAAGGTAAAAAAGTCAGAGAATTCGTAGGTGTTAGAAGTAAAGGTGTTTAGAGAAGGTATATGGATGTAGAAGAGGCGAAGGGTGTGAATCGAGGTAAACAGAGAAGACAGAGTAGCAGACTTTCCTATCTTGACACACCTCTTTAGATTTTTCTACATTCATACATCTTCTCATACAACTTGGTACGATTTCTGAACTTTCTTTTAAGCCTCCTTTTTTCAGAATATCATTCACTTGATCCAAATATACTTTCCTTTACATTCCTCTCACACGACTTTCACTCACATTTGCACAGTATATACGTTTTGTAAGGTTTTCTTCGTCCATTCGTTCCACATGCCCAAATCATTTCAGCTTGCTATTCTTCTTCTTACCTAACACACCAGCCTTAAGTTCACATTCATCCCTAATCACTTCAGTCTGTATTCTATGTTATACGTTGTAACCCCATGTATTCGTCTAAAAGCACGCATTTCTACACCATCCATTCGGTTCCTCGCAGTTTTTTTCCAGATCAACGTTTATTTCCTATACAATGAAGCTGGTACCAAAATATTATTGTGGACATATTTTGAAGCAGCAATCTTAGCATATTTTGAAGCAGCAATCTTAGCATATTTTGAAGCAGCAATCTTAGCATAATTTGAACCAGCAATCTTAGCATATTTTGAAACAGCAATCTTAGCATATTTTGAAGCAGCAATCTTAGCATATTTTGAAGCAGCAATCTTAGCATATTTTGAAGCAGCAATCTTAGCATAAGTTGAAGAAGCAATCTTAGCATATTTTGAAGCAGCAATCTTAGCATATTTTGAAGCAGCAATCTTAGCATAAGTTGAAGCAGCAATCTTAGCATATTTTGAAGCAGCAATCTTAGCATATTTTGAAGCAGCAATCAAACAAATCTAAAAACAAAAAAATATAATAGAATTAAGAGCCGCTGCCTCCGGTTGGCGACATGGGTCTGATAATAATATTGGTGACTTTATTCAATAGTGAAGGTGTATTGGACGTGTGCGTCACGCCTTGAATATGTATTTGACTCTTGTAGGTGAGTTGTGATTATGTGTATAGATATTTATATATTCCCTGATTAATATATGTAAATTCCTTTTGTATGTTTCGAGATCTGGTTCATGTATAAATTCTATGGTAAATTTGATATTACTTGTATACGTATAGATTTGTAATATTTTATAAATCTTTTTGATATTTGAGATGATGAATATGCGTAGACTTATATTTGAAAATGTTATGTTAATTCTCATTCATATTAATGTAAATTCTTGTTAATTTGTTGAAAATTTATATGTTAGTTTGTGTCCGAATGCTATCGCGACCGCAATGGAAGTGAGGACTTGTGGACGGGGCGTCGCGACTAGGTCACGGACCGGTCGTTTAAGCAGGACTCAAAACTCCCGAAAGTTTACATCTCTATCCTTTCTCTTTCTGTATTCATATTTATCAACGCTCGTGACATATAAAATATAAGTATATTAATATGTAACCTATATGTACCTATAACTTTAATGTATTAAAAAAGTTTTTCTCACACCACCACCCAAATATCTATGAAATTACCCAAGTCCATTCTACATACCCGATGAAGGAGTAAGGTGTCCGTAAATCGGACCGACACTCCGAGCAAATTATTGTCTTTGCTCCCGAAAGTTGTTGAATTTCGTGGGGTGTGAGCGCTTACTATGACCGAATGCCTGTTTATAAGAAAGGTCACTTTCATTTTTACAAATCTATTCTCAGTCCAAACCGATTTCACCGTGTTTTCACTTGAGACCCGCTACCAACCTGCCTAAGAGGAATCTCTTCACATCGCTGCCTTCTTCTCATCGATCTACGCTTCTGGAACCGCGACTCAATTCTCCGAGCACTGCGCAGCAACCATCACACCTATGTTACAGTTCATTTGTACCCTGTCCGGTACAGAAGGCGTAAAACAAGGTGTTTACATTAAATTTCCACCGTTCATGTGTTCATTGCGTGTCTATGCGTGCTTGGTAATTTCCTGTTGCTCATAAAAAAAAATTGCATTCCGATATCGTGTCTGCACAGGTAGGCATTTTCAATCAATATTTTTGTAGGAAGTAGGGCATCCACGAGTAGTTAAGGGCGTGACAAAGTTGAGGATATACCAGTTGTAAAACGAAGTCATTGGCAATGACCCAAAGAGAACAACGCCAAATATTGTGATGAGAACAATTCTGGTTCCATGACCAGACGTTACAGCTGGAACCTGGAGACTTAGAAGTAATGTGGAGATATGATCCTTATCTCGTCAGGTGTGTGATGTAGGAAGTCGGGAGTTGATGGTGGAAAATGCCCACTTTCTTCAATAATATTAATATTACGATGATAAGATTTCAGTACATCACAAAGATATATTTAAGGGATGGAACGTCACAGTGACCTCGTCCGTCCCTAGTGCAAATATACTTAGAGAATTTGGGCCTTATGGACCCTTAATATACTAATTTTGGTGAAAGAGATATATTCATCTCTTTCCAATTGAGAGTGTAGGAGCAAAGGGTAAATGTGGCCAGATAACATATATTTTATTTTAGATAAATACACTTTATTTATTTATTTATTATTACACATGACAAGAAATATACATAATTTGCGAAACAAAAAAAACAACAGGTAATTTAATTTGGACATACAATTTTAATGGATCTGGATTTGTCGCCTTTCATTTGTCGTGTCCCCAGTAAACTAGGCTTTTGCCTATATCTTACTGAGGATATTTAGCATGAAAAAAATAATCGATACTTCTTTCCGATTTTCGATTACACAAAAACCAAACCCCATAGCACGTTCTCATCAACCTGACAAACAGTGACACTCAATTACAACTGGAAACATCATGCGAAATCAAACCCTTTACACATCATCACTCCAGAAATACCAAAAATGTTCATCCCATAATATACCGCACACAATCATAGCAATAAAAATAAAAACAAAAATACACAGAAACACAAATACAAAACAACAAAAATTAAAACAACAAGATGAAACCCACACTCAAGAGCCCACACAAATCTTTTCCACACGTCATTCATCCTGAAAACACTGTAACTATTTTTCTTGTGCTTCACTTATCTGCAGGGGCTAGGAAGCTTCACTTATCTGCAGGGGCTAGGAAGCTTCACTTATCTGCAGGGGCTAGGAAGCTTCACTCTTCTGCAGGGGATAGGAAGCTTCACTTATCTGCAGGGGATAGGAAGCTTCACTTATCTGCAGGGGATAGGAAGCTTCACTTATCTGCAGGGGATAGGAAGCTTCACTTATCTGCAGGGGATATGAAGCTTCACTTATCTGCAGGAGATAGGAAGCTTCACTTATCTGCAGGGGATAGGAAGCTTCACTTATCTGCAGGAGATAGGAAGCTTCACTTATCTGCAGGGGATAGGAAGCTTCACTTATCTGCAGGGGATAGGAAGCTTCACTTATCTGCAGGGGATAGGAAGCTTCACTTATCTGCAGGGGATAGGAAGCTTCACTTATCTGCAGGGGATAGGAAGCGAGTCCAAGAATAAATTAAGGCAACGATAAAATATCATCTTTTATATACAAATTAATATATGACAAGTTATACAAGTACTTAAAATTATTGACAAAAATACCATACTTTATTTTTAACTAACATGTACAGGAGATACAAAAAGCAGTAGTCATAATAAATTACGAAGTCATAATTTTATATTAATATGTATATTTAAGTTCAATATATGTATGTATCTTATTATACCACAAAATATTACCAAATTTTTTCATGTATGGTAGTAGACTTACGTAATTGTCGAAGACTTATTTTATAGTGGTAAAGAACTTAGATTTGTTTTATTGAAATAACGCTTACATAGAACAAGAAGAATTTGATTTTTCAAGAATTGTATGGATAGATCTTGAGATATAGATATATGCTCATATGTATAAAATAGTAAAAAAATACGCACAATTATATAAAAAATAAAATACTTAGCTGTGTGATGTTTCCTCATAATGTGATCCATTTTTATTATACTATACACACATTCATAGTAAAATGTTTAAATAAAGATTGTCAACTAACTCGAGGCAAATGTTAGCAAGTCGTTAGCCCTGAAACCAGTTGAGATTAAATAGATATTTTGGTAAAATCAAAACAATACCTTATTATCTTCAAAACAAATATGAAAATTATTCCTTTTGTTTTTATTCTAATGATTGTGTGCGGTATATTATAGAATAAACAGGTTTGGTCTTTCTGGAGTGATGATGTGTGAAGAGTTTGATTTCGCATGATGTTTCCAGTTGTAATTGAGAGTCACTGTTTGTCAGGTTGATGAGAACGTGCAACGGGGTTTTGTTTTTGTGTAATCAAAAATCGGAAAGAGGTATCGATTTATTTTTTCATGCTAAATACCCTCAGTGAGATACAGGCAAAAGCCTAGTTTACTGAGGATATGACAAATGAAAGGCGACAAACCCAGATCCATTAACACTTGCCGCCCTGTGATGGACAGCGAGTGACCAGGACTTATATTTGATTTAATCATTCGACGTTTTAATACATAATAAAATTATTTTAATAGCAATAATTACACAAAATAACCTAGCAGATTTTGCATAATTTAAATTTAAATTATACATTTTTCACTGGACGCTTAGCGTCCAGCACCGTGGTTGGGGGAATTTTTAAGCACAGTAAGGCAAGTGTTAAAATAATGTATGTCCAAATTAAATTTCCTGTTGTTTTTTCGCAAATAATGTATATTTCTTTTCATGTGTAATAATAAATAAATACAATAAAATAAATAAAATTGTTTATTCACTGTTTAAACCTTAGATCTCATTCTCAAATATATTTTGAATAAGCTTTACATGTTTTTTTCTTCCATAGGATCTTTATTTATGGCCAACATTCGTCCATAATATACGAGGTAATATACCTTGCATAGCAACTCGAGTGTGGGGCATAGATCCAAACGTCACTTGCACGTTCTGTCCTCGACGACAGAATAATTCTCTCTGGTCATTGGTTAACATAATTTAAATATGTTTTTTTTTATCCTATTGACGTTATAAAGATTGATATATATTTTTATGGGTAGATTTATGGAGACAGAACTTTCGTTGCCAAACCTTTATATTTAAATATATTTAATAACCCAATACTATTAATATGAGATAGCAGAGGAAATTAAATTACTCATAGTTTCACTATTGTATAACGTTCTTGACTGTCCAGTCGCTTCTCTATATTTCGTCAAAATGTTGAGCATTTATTTATTTATTTATTTAACACTTTTATTGCAAATACAATCTGGCGGGCTTATGCTCAGGCGGCAATCTCTTCCAACCAACCAGACAAAAGTAAATGAAGCAAGTTACGTGGTCACATAAATCATTCATATGACTATCCATCCTTACGAAATCCATAAACATATACGTGAGCACATGCCCACGAACCCTACAAAGACGGACAGTCACTCGAACATTCTTTTTCATTTAAAGTGAGATATCATCAATCAAAAGGAAAGGATGGGATGGTGGAGAGGAAATGAAAATAAAAATCAGGAATGAAACACGTTATTTTACTGACTAGAAATTAAGAGTTTTTTCAGTCGGTTCTTAAAGCATGCCAAGGACGGAGCGAGTCTTATATTGGTTTGTTACTGATTTCAGAGTCTCACTGCATGGACAGTGAAGGACGACGTAAAGAAAGAGGAGCGGTGAACTGGAAAGGTCAATAAACAATCTCTGTTTGAGCGTAGCGCTAATCCATGATTGGAAAGACGCTGAAAATTCTCGGCGAGATAAGATGGGGTGGCGGGACAGTTAAGGATATTATACAATAGCGACAGTATGTGAATTTGGCGTCTATTTCTAACATTCAAGCAATTCAATGCCTTCTTGTATGAAGTTATATGGTCGTACTTTCGTAGGTTGAAAATAAATCTTAAACACACATTTTGAAGACGCTGTTATTTAATTTAATTTAATGTAATTTAAGACGCTGTAGCATTGATATCAAAACGAACTCATCCTGCACTGATCGTCAGTTTCGATCCGTAATTTAAGACGCTGTAGCATTGATATGACAACGAACTCATCCTGCACTGATCCATAGTTTCGATCCGTAATTTAAGACGCTGTAGCATTGATATTACAACGAACTCATCCTGCACTGATCCATAGTTTCGATCCGTAATTTAAGACGCTGTAGCATTGATATTACAACGAACTCATCCTGCACTGATCCATAGTTTCGATCCGTAATTTAAGACGCTGTAGCATTGATATGACAACGAACTCATCCTGCACTGAACCATAGTTTCGATCCGTAATTTAAGACGCTGTAGCATTGATATTACAACGAACTCATCCTGCACAGATCCACAGTTTCGATCCGTAATTTAAGACGTTGTAGCATTGATATGACAACGAACTCATCCTGCACTGAACGTCAGTTTCGATCCGTAATTTAAGACGCTGTAACATTGATATGACAACGAACTCATCCTGCACTGATGGGGTTGTGGGGTTCGTGGGCATGTGCTCACGTATGTGTTTATGGATTTCGTGGGGATGGATAGTCATTTGAATGATTTATGCGACCAAGTAACTTGCTTCATTTACTTTTGTCTGGTTGGTTGGAAGAGATTGCCGCCTGGCAATAATCCCGCCAGATTGTATTGCAATAAAAGTGTTAAATAAATAAATAAACTTCTTAAGTCTTAAATGAAACACAGATTGGAACTCTTTTAAAAAAAATGTGTACATACATTCGAACCCGCAACTTCTAGACTGGAACCCAGGTATCTTATCCACTGGGGGACGGAGTCATTGAGTGTCAATTAAACTAACTGATTCCAACGCATAGTCGTGGTGAAAAAGCGATAAATTAAGTCAGGGATTGAGCACAAGTGCTGAAAGAAAATATCATTGTTGTTTATCTAATTTTTATCCTCAAGGTAAAGTTTTATATGGGCAGGGCTTATAAAGATATTGATAAAATATATTTATATATTTATTAACAGTTCCCTTCCTGTGCTAAAAAAAACCGCCCGTTCCGGTAATGTGTATTCCAATACACATGTAAAAATGAGCGATTTAAAATCAGAAAAATAAGAATATTCATGGCCAATCGCTTAAATTTATTAAATTTGAAGTCAAAAGTGATAATAATTGAAATTTTATTGCTTTAAACATGAAAAAAAAACATCGGCTGACGTTCCCAAAACGGGCGATAAGACTACCTAAGATGATTGCGCTAGAGCGACTGAGACGGACTAGCGCTGTGTATGTTATACCTCGAAGGAAGAAACACAACTGCAAACTGAGATTATATTTCTTGAGTTCCCATATACCGAAGTAGAGTGAGAGTGAGACGTGAATAGCGTCGCTTCCTCACCCATGGCGGTTTTTAGAATGAATATACCTACGTCACACACTGGAACACGTTTGATTGTATTGGTGAATTTATTCCCGATTTTCACAAAATATCTCTGATGTGGCCGATTAGTGCTAATTATTATTAATATTATTTTTTCATTCAATGCGTAAATGTATTACGGAGGAATACCTAAAATCTGAACCCAGTATTTATTATATTTATAGAGATATTAAAGTTTTTAGAAGCAATGTTTACTAGTTCCACATCACAGGACAGGAAGGGTTAAACACTTAGTTGAAAATACATTAAGGGGAAGCTTTAAAGAAATTTCTTATAATCAAATAGGCTTTGTTTCATAATTTTTATCTGTACCCTTAAATAATGTTTGAAAAAAAGTAACAAAATTAAAAATAAATGATAAATCTAGAGGCAAATAAGGATTAGAGTAGGAATTGTATGGGAGTTAAGGAAGATGAATGTTTTTAGATAAACTATGCTTCTTTAATTTATTGATGTATCACATCTGATTGAGCCAGAAGATAAGGATGTACAATACCCGGCGGTAAGTAATACACATCGGTCTTAAGAAAGAGACTGTCGGCCATAATCGGCTAACTTCGGCTTTGTAGAGCGTCGTCGCTATCGCACGATGTGTTAACAGTCCGTTCCGGTAACGACCGACAAATCGCGACGGAACACGTGTATGAATGACAGAGACGACGCTCTACAAAGACGAAGTTAACCGATTATGGCCGACAGTCCCTTTCTTAAGCCCGATGTGTATTACTTACCATCGGGTACCGTGTCATATTTTTGAAAGAATCGAAGATAAACGAGTATATATAGATATAATAATTAAATAAAGACAATCATCGAACAAGTAGATACATACATTACATAGTTCGTTATTTGGATGGTTTAAGTCTGTACAAGGACAGGATTATTGTAAGCATGCTATTGCATTTCAGCAAGTGATAATCAATATTGGGACTCTAATATCAAGGGTCGAACAGCGTTCGTGACCTAATTGGCAAGATGCCAGTCTACGATTACGTTTGTTTTCCTTTTATAAAAGTTACAATCTCGTTTTCACTTCAGACATTTTAAATTTTCTGTTTGATTTGAAGGTATCGCCATATGGCTATAAGCCCTCCGGGTTTTAATGTAATAATCTCGCTTTATCTTGACATGTTTTAAGAAGCGACTGAAAAAAAAAACTCTTTATTTCAACTCCGTAATATAATAACGTGTTTCATTCCTGATTTCCTTTTCTCTCCACCAACCATTCATTTATTTTCCTTTGATTGATGATATCTCACTTTTATTTTGTATATTCATCATACATTTTGTAAAAATAAATAATCATTTGAATATTTTTAGCGACCATGTAACTCCTCTCTAATTTATATTTGTCTTTGTAATTTATTTTTATCAAACGCTGTTTATTCCACTTTTTTGTAACGATATAACCCTACCGGTTTCAAGGCTTTCACCTCATCTTCAGGGGAGCACAAACAAGACTAAATGATGTTCGAACTGGTACCGACATACACGCTTCAACGGTTGTGGGCTGAGGGGTGAGGGAGGCATGGGACGATTTCGGCCAAGAGCGGAGAGATTTTTGGGATATAATTGTTCAACAGATGTTCGGATCGATGTACTGACTTAGAAATTTCTAGGGCTTCTAATCTGTTCAATTTATTTCCGTTACTACTGACATGTAAGAATTTGGCATCATCGATAGAAAAAGTATGTTTTTCACGGTGACAATGATTAGCCATTTCAGAATAAATTAGAGGATTTGTTAAGGCGGATTTGTGTTCACGAAATCTCTTTTCAAAAGATCTTCCTGTCTTTCCTATATAGAAATTATCACAGTCAGCACACCACTGTTGCTAAGCATTCAATTTTTGCCTTTCCCATTAAATAAGAGTTTCCGGAGATTAAAATTAGTGTAAAAAGATGGCTTTATGTGACTTGGAATATTTTTGGTTATTTCGTATATGTTTTTTTATAAATATGACTTTGCTCCATTTATAGGTATGCATATAGGTGTCGTTAAATATACAATATAATCTTTTATAAGTTTCTTTTTGTTTTGTTTTATATTTGTCTGGTTGGGTGGAGGAGATTGCCACCTGGCAATAAACTCACAAGATAATTTTTTTTTATAATAAAGTGTTAAAAAATAAGTACAATTATAATGCAAACAGCTGTCCAATTTTAAAGACTTTGAGACATATTCAATTCGGGGAAGGCTTTTTAAGCACATTATCATAAATCTTCTTTTAATAACATACTTTAAGAGCATTCGTGTGATATGTTTGAAAAGCAAAGTAGTGCTCGAATAACACATATTCGTTTAAAATACTTTAAACATTTGAAACCAGTTCGAATCCACAGGGAATCATTCATACACGGAGTTAATAATGCTTAGCAAACAGACTTTCAATGAACTTCTGAAGTTTTTCAAACACTTTTAGATTTCCTTATTTTTACGTAAAATAGGACTTTCAAGTTTCAGTAACTGATTAAAAAGAGTTTTACGGAGTTTTAAAGCTTTCAAGGAAAGTATAGTTGGATCGAGTGAATGATATTTTAATATAAACGAATTGTAAAATGTCAGAGAAATCTTAGAAGTAGTGTAATGTATCCCTACCAATGTTAATATGCTAATCTTATCATATACTCCTATGCTAATCTTATCATATACTCCTATCCACATCCAATAAATATTATAAGTTATCATGCAAACCAATGTTAAGCTTATCGATGTTAACCATATATGTGCTATGTTATCTAGAACCTATAAACATTAGTGTTATCACGCGTATGTCAAACTTAACTCAATGTATTATGTTTAAATTTATTATCTTGTTGGCAGTTTACTATACAAATTCAATAAAGATTTGGTATCACTAAATGGAAGTAAACTGCGAACGAGATAAATAGCCTGATATCGATTTGACCTTAAGGGCAACGATAACATATCCGAAAAATTCCTTCTAAATCTATCGAAGGGTCGTGCGTATGGTTATCTTTGCTTTAAATAGGACGTCATATCAGAGGCAGCAATCATATTATTCTTAAAGCCATTACGATGTTAACATCATCGTTATTATTACTTCTATAATACTGTTAATATTGTAATTCAATGTAACTCAACGAATATACAAATAAAATTACACAGTAGAAATTCTAAAAGTGTTTTCGTTGCAAAAGGCCATAACAGTAGTATAAGAAGGGGCATGTAGAAGCAACGAAAGATTTATGTCACGATAGAAAAGTTTGTCGCCCTCTCCTATCTATCTTCCCCAATAGGGTAACGACTTGATGACATTATATGTATGTGTGTTTTAAGTTGATGTGCGCAATAACGATTTCTAAAAACTAATGGTTCTAACATGAAAGTTTTTACATTTTTGTTTTTATGGTAATGTTAGGGGAGAATAAGTATGAATTGCAGAGTTTGATAAGTAAATTGTATGAGAGATGCGAAGAGAAAGTTGCGGGTGAGCATTGAAAGCTTAAGGGCAGTTAAAGAATTATGTCAATAGGGTAGTTTTAGATAGTGAAAGAGTACTTAAGAGGGATATCGAACGGTGTGAAGCGAAAGTAAACTAAGTCAATGGGGCACTAAAATATGTATACTGAAACCGGACAGTATCAAAAACGATTAAAATGATAGTCCACAACAGTTTTCTAGTGCTAATTTTAATGTTTGGAAGAGAAACATGGACGTAGAAAAGATTAAAAATGGTAGAATAAATACTGTAAAAATGAATGAACTTCGAAGAATACATAGGATGCCAATCTTCTTCTCTCTGGCTCCATCCCAACTCACTGTCTGCGAAGATTGTTGGGGTCAGCTCTCCTCGTCCTCAGGTTGTATGCTCTTCTGTCCCGGATTACGTCCCCCAGGCCGTGCTTCTGCATCAGGTTATCTTTTTGCACCTCAAATGAATTTTTTGGTCTTCCTCTGGTTTTTATTCGAGGAAGATCCATGGAGATTGCCTGGTTCACAATGTGATCGGTTGCTCTGCGTCTAACATGTCCATACCATCTCAATCGCCTCTCTTCCATCTTGCTGTTGATGTGTGTAACACCTAGGCTTGTGTGTAACCACGAATGCGTGAGCTTTTTATTTTGTCTCTTAGGGACACACCAGCTGACCATCTTAGCATGCGCATTTCAGCAGTTTCTATTTGCCTGGAGTAAGAGTTATACATCGTCCAACATTCGGACCCATAGAGGGATGACAATGTATGACAGAATACCAATTAAGTGATAAGGGATGAATTTGAACTTAAGGGTGATGAATTAAATATGATTATGAAAAGAACCTTGAAATGATTAGGGCATGTGGAACGAATTAATAAAGAAATACTAACAATAGGTGTGGTAGAGGAAGAAGAAGGAAAGTATGGTTGGTAAGTTAATGAAATTTTGAAAGAAGGAAGAGAACTCCTAAGAGTTGTATGAAAATATATGTGGGTATAGAAGAGGCGAAAGGAAATTTCACATTCAAGTTACCATTGCAGAAAACTGATCTCATCTTAAAAAATCTTGCATATTTCATTTCGATTCAGTGTCTAATTTCTCAATCTGAGCGAAGGTTTTAAGTATTTGGGCTTCCTGGATAATTGAAACTGTCGACTTACTCTACAGGTTACCCGTTCCGCTACATAGATACGCTTTTTTTCTTATTTGATCGGCTCAACACATCTGCTATACTTGCTTTGTCTACCCACAAGATATGCAGTATAGTTCACGATTTTAAAGTCATAAAAAGGTAAAAAGTTTGTACGAAGTATGCATTAATTATGTATGGAGTATCTTGATGTACGGCTGCGAGACATGGTGCCTATCCGAAAGAGATAGACGAAGACTAGAGGCTTTTGAGATGTGGTCCTATAGAAGACTATTAGGAATTTCCTGGAGAGACCGCATCACAAATGAAGCGGTTCTCCAACGAATCGAAGGAGAAAGGCACCTGCTCAGGATCCTGTCAGAAAGGCGTGCAAGATGGATCGGTCATATAATACGACAAGAGGGCCTCTTGCATGCCATAATGGAGGGTATGACCGAGGGGACAAACTCTAGGGGACGCCCACGCCGAGAGTACCTGGAGGACCTGTTGGTGGACGTGCGCTGCTCAACATATATAGATTTAAAAAGAGCCGCACAGGACAGGGGGGAATGGAGGAGAAGAGTTGAAATTGCTGCAAACCAGTCTTAGGACTGCAACCACGGAGAGATGCATTAACTCTGAGAAACTAGAGCATGTTAATAAGCTCCGTTATCTGGGAAGTTTATTTACGTATGATGGTCAGGTTGAAAGGGACATTGAAAAAAAGGTAGCGACACTGAACAAGGTAAACGGAGCACTCAATAAAATAAACAACAACCACGCTATATCAAAAATATTATATAAAAAAAAATAATAATATATAACAACGTGTTGGTGTCAATTATGGAGTATGGGAGTGAATCTTGGGTGTAGCAAAAAAAATAAGATTAATCCTGTGGAGATGCGTGCAGGAATCAATGTATGAAGTGACAATGTATGAAAAAAGGCGAAACGATGACATCAGAAATTAAAGTATGGATGTTTTAAGTAAGGTCTTAAGATGGTTTGAACATTTGAAAACAATAACTAAGCGAGCATACAATTCAAAAGTGCAATGTGTACGTGTACGTGGACAGTAAAATGAGAAGTATGAATAATATAAGATTCTGAATTAAGTTGTGCGCTTGGATAGAAAAGTTTAGGAGATCTGTTCTTTATGCCTACCTCGCCAGGGACACGACACCATGATATGTATGCATGAACCATGAACATGAACATGAACCTCAGGGGTTTCTTTCAGGATATTGTTACAGATCTTATAACTCGATTAAACGAGTTAAGTTTGATACACCTGAAAAAAAAAGCAGGAAAATCATGAAATGGTTCACTGAAAAAGGTCGTGAAACAATTGTTACATTTTCCTTAAGAAATTATATTAAAAAACAAAAATGTCTTTCTTTTTCCTTGAAAATATTTACAAATAGTTTGAAATTTAAATTCAACAAAAACAATTTGGACATTTATGGGTTGAACGATACTATGTGTATAATCAGCTGTTGTTTACGATCATTGACCGCGATATCTGCTCCATATGTTATGTCGTCATCGATATTGCTTATTTGGTAAACATTCAGTGAGGGTCTTACGGCAGCTGTATATGGACAGTAAAGGACACTGTGAAAAAAGAGTGTTATGCCGGAATTCGAGGTTGATTAAAAAAATGCACTTTTTTCAACAATTTATTTTTATGACGAATACAATGATAACATTTCAGTATATCACGGATAAATATTTACGGGACGGAACGTCACAGTGACCTCACCCGTCCCTAATGCAAAAATACCTTTATAATTTAGGCCTTATGGACCCTTAATATACTCATTTTGATGCAAGAGGTATCTTTATCTCTTTCCAATTGAGAGTGTAGGAGCAAAGGATAAATGTGGTCAGATAACATATATTTCGTTTTAGATAAATAAACTGAAATTACTTTTCTCGTGCTTCAATTATCTGCAGGGGATAGGAAGCTTCACTTATCTGCAGGGGATAGGAAGCTTCACTTATCTACAGGGGATAGGAAGCTTCACTTATCTACAGGGGATAGGAAGCTTCACTTATCTACAGGGGATAGGAAGTTTCACTTATATACGCCTCGGATTCACTTTATGGACTTAAACATAGGATTAGCGTCCATCACATAACATGAGTGATGAACTGGAAATACCATAAAGCTCTGCTTTAGCGTAGCCTAATGATCGGAGAGGCTGAACATTTTCGGCGAGATATTGAAGGGTGGGACAGAGTTAAGGATCTTATATAAGAGCTTTTAATAATTAATTTTTATTTTTCATCAACAATATACATTACAAAGTTGTCGAAAAAAGAAGCAAGTGGTTATTTTACAATATTTAAAAAATAATCTTAAAATTAAAAAAAAAACTTATATAATAATAATTTAACAAAATCAAATAAAAATTTAAATAATACATAAGTAAGCAAGTACACATATCAAAATTATTAAAAAAAAATAACCCTTACACAGTTGATTATATGATACAAGACCGTCTCGAGTCAACTGCCCGCACCTAACCACACCAATTTGACATTAATGCGAAAATAATAGTAAAGTACAAATTTAACATTTTATTAATTCTGTTATCAGCCTACTTTTATAGTTTAATAGACAATAATTATAATTCAATATATGTAAATCGGTAATCTCAAAATATTCATTCTACATAATTCGAATTTTGTTGGTAGGTAATAATAGAGGAAGATTCTACTTTGCTTGCAATAGAAAATAACCATATGGCAAGTATGTAATAATGACACGGATATATTAAATGTAAGTGAGCCGCTTGTTTAATACCAAAATACCACCTAATGGGGCCCCATGGTTTTTATCAAACCGTTATATTATTGGGATCCGATTACAAGTATTATAAAACATCGCAGTGGGAATCAGTAAACAACCGCAGGACTTGAAACAAGAATCAACAACAACTCGATCGGTAATAAAAACAGTATCAAAACATGTTGTCAAAGTGTCAAGTATTAAAACATATCGTCACAGGCCGTCAGAATGGCGTGAATGGCACCTATATTTTCCAAAGTGACGTCCATTTTCGCGCCCAAAAGTATTTGAAGGATGACGCAACATGTCATCGCTTCGCAGAAGTAACGCTCGAGACGAAATAAACAATGACGACTGAGATCTGATGGGAATTTGTACCACGCTCATTGGGGCTTATTGGCCGAAGTCCCAGTCACCAGTCACTAACGATAATATTTACTAACTTACACCGGAGTAAACAAGTTACATGGTGAGCTGGCATACGAGGCGATATCCGATGCAAAACTTAAGGCGAAGAAAAACTGGTACTTGAAGCAATCGAAAAAACTCTTGATTTCTAGTCAGTAATGTAACGTGTTTCATTCCTGATTTTTCTTTCCTGTCCACCATCCCTTCCTTTTATTTTGTTTGATGATGTCTAATTTTTTATATCTATGGCGATATGACAGAAGTTGATATGTCCGTTTTACATTAATTTACAGGAGAAGCAATATTAACTTTGATAAGCTGTTAAAATCAGTACAAATAAGCATTTTTAAGTTTTTCCAAACAATATATCTTTTGTTTGGATAATGACTGACACACCAAGTTTTGCCACAACATACTGAGAAATATTTCCTATAAATTAGGAGAATAAACACAAAATGACAAAAAACTGACATATAAACTTCTGCTATAACGTCACAGATATGAAAAGTAATGTTTGGGTGATTGTTCGTTATTGTGGGGTTTATGGGCGCATGCTTAAGTATTATATGTACGTTGTTTATAGTTAAGGCATTAACGTTGTGGAGGTTTAAATACATTGTAATTTATTTTTATCAAACACTGTTTATTCCACTTTTTGTGACGGTATAACCCTACCGGTTTCAAGGCTTTCACCTCATCATCAGGGGAGCACATTTCACATTTATCACTTAGACCTCGGCCACGCAGATAACGTATGACAGAATAGGGAATTAAAGTTAAGCCCACACCGAAGTGCTTCGCTTAGTGCTAAGCTAGCTGTTACGTGACTAATAGAGAAGGTGACTATAATAGTTACGTAGCTTGGTGCGAAGCGTGCAGTGTGGCCATTGTGATAGTATGGGGTGTGTTGGTTCGCTAGGATATGTCACCTAGCTCTAAGCACCAAGTGAGACTCCTACCTGCGTGGCCGAGGTCTAAGTAATAAATGTGAGATGTGCTCCCTTGATGATGAGGTGAAAGCCTTGAAACCGGTAGGGTTATACCGTCACAAAAAAGTGGAAAAAACAGTGTTTGATAAAAATAAATTGCAATATTACATATGCATATGTATGTTCATGGATTTTGTGGGGATTGATAGTCATTTGAATGTTTTTTTTGCGACCATGTGTAACTTCATTAACTTTTGTTAGGTTGGTTGGAAGATATTGCCGCCTGATAATAATCCCACCAGATTGTATTTGCAATAAAAGTGTTAAAAAATACACTTGATGTTTTATTAACATATATTATATATTTCTTCTTATAAAATACATTGGAGTTCAATTTAATATTAAAAGTTAATCGTTGCAGTTTTTGCTAGGTAATATACCATGATGACCTTTGTACGCGTACATACCGTGACACCATTTCTCTGTCGGAGTAGGCAGAGAAGACACAGCGCCAGACTTCCATATCTCGAAACACATCCTTAGCCTCTTCCTCATCCGAAAACACCCTCTCACATATAACATCAATCAGGTCCTGAGCATAGCCAATTTACATCTCAAATCCATTCTCTGGCACTACCATCGAGAGGAAGGGAAGATGCAAACTCAACAGACACACATGACACGCATGGCAACTAATGAAATGTTCACCATCCCTAGAGTTAAAACCTCTTTTGCCCAAAGGCAATATGCTTATTTGGCTCCCATTACATACAATGGCGTGCCGACTTCAATAAAGGTAAAGGTAGGAAAACCATTTAGACAGTCGATCGGAGCGTGGTTGTTATTGCGACAGGATTTTGAGTAATTGGGCTTTCAGGATGAATGACGAGTGGAAAGGATTTATGTGAGCTCGTGAGTGTGGGTCTCTTCTTGTTGTTTTAATTTTGGTTGTTTTTGTATTTGTGTTTCTGTGTATTTTTTTTTTTGTTTTAATTTTTATTCTTATGATTGTGTGCGGTTAATTGTGGGATGAATATTTTTGGTATTTCTGGAGTGATAATGTGTGAGGAGTTGAATTTCGCAAGATGTTTCCAGTTGTAGTTGAGTGTCACTGTTTGTCTGGTTGATGAGAGCGTGCAACGGGGTTTTTTTGTGTAATCAAAAATCGGAAAGAAGTATCGATTTATTTTTTCATGCTAAATATCCTCAGTGAGATACAGGCAAAAACCTAGTTTACTGGGGATACGACAAATGAAAGGCAACAAACCCAGATCCATTAAAATTATATGTCCAAATCAAATTACCTGTTGTTTTTTCTCAAATTGTGTATATTTCTTGTCATGTGTAATAATAAATAAATAAATAAAATCATAAATGAAATAATTACTAAAAAGTTAAATATGACAGAACGTATAGTTACACACAGACGTAAGTAGAATTTTTTTTATATTGTTTTATGATTTATTCAAAGGGTAGACCCTTAAATACTTGAAACGCATCCTTAGTCTCTTCCACGTCTATACAACTTCTACGATTTATTTCTATGTTTCCGTCTTTCAGAATTACTTACGTTCATACATACATACCATCACGCCAGTTCTCTGTCGGTGTGGGCACCGAGGATACAGTGCCATACATTCCAATCTCGACACACATGTTTATCCCCTTCTATAAACACACACTTTTCCATACAACTTCTACGATTTTTCTGACTTCTTACGTTTCCTTCTTTCAAAATATCATACACTTGATCTAACCATACTGTACTTGGTTTTCATCTGACTGGAATTCACTCACATTTGCACTATTGCTTTATTGTATTAGTATTTCTTCATTCATTCGTTCCGCATGCCCAAATCGTTTCAGCGTTCTCTTCCTCTTCTTATTCAACACGTAACCCTTAAGGGGGTATTCTATTCTAGAGGCGAAAATTTCGGGCGTTTTTTCAGACTAAATAAAAAAATATTTTTACCATCCATTTTTTTTACAGTTTGTTTATTGATGATTTGAGAATGTACAAAAAAAATTGAAAAAAAAATCAAAATGTTATCAGCTGTTATGTCATATTTTGTCGTAAAAAAGGGGGGTGAGCTAATCGACACGATTGGAACCCTTTTGTAAATCGAAAATCATACAGTTTCTTGATAAGAAATAATGACATCATTGTTGGTACCAAAGAGAAAACAATCGTAAAATGGCGACTGTCTGAAATAAAAATCTTTTTTTTTCCAATTTTCAATTTTTTTTTTAAATTTTCCTTTTCTTCAAATTTTTAAATTTTTTTAAAATAATAAAAAATAGATTTGAATTTTCGTAGGTAGGAACGATGTAAAAACATTAATCAAAGTTTCATACCAAATTTGAAGGCAATCGGTTGTTGTCGTTATTTTGTACATACATTCGTAGACTTGGTCGTCAATGGCAATTTTTTGAGTAAAACGTGTGTAATTTTAGTATATATCTATGAAATGATTCTAACATATTAAGCAGATTTGGACGTTTCATATCACAATTAACGTCAACGCATTTCTATCACACATTCATTGATAATTCTAGCGTTTTTGTACGAAAAATATTTTTCAGTAGTCCAAAATCATTTAAACTAGAAAATATTGACGCAAAATATTGAATTATCGCAAAATTAAAGGTTTGGGACAAAAAACACGAAAACACGTGGAACAAATAATATTTCTATCGTGATTTTGTGTACATATATTCGTAAACTTGGAAGTCAATGGTACTTTTTCGAGTCAAAAGTGTGTAATTTCAGTGTATTTCTATGAAATGATTCTAACATATTTAGCAGATTTGGACGTTTCATATCACAATTAACGTCAATGCATTTCAATCACATATTTGTCTTGCTTCATTGATAATTCTAGCTTGATTTTTGGTAGTTAAACCTCCTTCAAACTGTTAAAATATTGAAGCAAAAGATTAAAATTTCGCAAAATTCGAGGTTTAGGACCAAAAACAGGAAAACACGTGGACCAAATAATATTTCTATCGTGATTTTGTACATATATTCGTAAACTTGGACGTCAATGGCAGTTTTTTGGGTGAAAAGTGTGTAATTTCAGTGTATTTCTATGAAATTATTCTAACATATTAAGCAGATTTGGACGTTTCATATCACAATTAACGTCAATGCATTTCTATCACACATTTGTCTTGATTCATTGATAATTCTAGCATTTTTGTACGAAAACTTGGTTTCCAGTTTTTAAATCTTTTTCAAACTGTAAGATATTGGACGCCAAAGATTAAAATTTCGCAAAATTAGAGGCATGTAACCAAAAACAGGAAAACACGTGGAACAAATAATATTTTTCTCGTGATTTTGTACACATATTCGTAAACTTGGACGTCAATGGCAGTTTTTCGAATGAAAAGTGTGAAGTTTTCGTCAATTTCATAGAAATGTTCCGAGTAATATTAAGCAGATTTGGATGTTTCGTATCAAAATTAACGTAAATGCGTTTCTATCACACGTTTGTCTTGATTCATTGATAATTCAAGCATTTTTGTACGAAAACTTGGTTTTTGGTAGATTAACCTCTTTCAAACTCTAAAATATTGACACAAAAGGTAAAATTTCGCAAAATTATAGGTTTGGGACCAAAAACAGGGAAACACGTGGAACAAATAATAATTCTATCGTGATTTCGTACATATATTCGTAAACTTGGAAGTCAATGGCAGTTTTTCGGGTGAAAAGTGTATAATTTCAGTGTATTTCTATGAAATGATTCTAACATATTTAGCAGATTTGGACGTTTCATATCACAATTAAAGTCAATGCATTTCTATCACACATTTGTCTTGATTCATTGATAATTCTAACATTTTTGTACGAAAACTTGGTTTTTGGTAGTTAAAGCTCTTTCAAACTGTAAATTATTGACACAAATGATAAAAATTCGCAAAATTAGAGGTTTGGGACCAAAAACAGGGAAACACGTGGAACAAATAATATTTCTATCATGATTTTCTACATATATTCGTAAACTTGGACGTCAATAGCAGTTTTTCGAGTAAAAAGTGGGAAATTTTCGTCTATTTCAAGAAATGTTCATACTAATACTCGTATTTAGCAGATTTGGACGTTTCATATCACAATTAAAGTCAATGCATTTCTATCACACATTTGTCTTGATTCATTGATAATTCTAGCATTTTTGTACGAAAACTTGGTTTTTAGTTTTTAAATCTTTTTCAAACTGTAAGATATTGGACGCAAAAGATTAAAATTTCGCAAAATTAGAGGCATGGAACCAAAAACAGGAAAACACGTGGAACAAAAAATATTTTTCTCGTGATTTTGTACACATATTCGTAAACTTGGACGTCAATGGCAGTTTTTCGATTGAAAAGTGTGAAGTTTTCGTCAATTTCATAGAAATGTTCCGAGTAATATTAAGCAGATTTGGATGTTTCGTATCAAAATTAACGTAAATGCGTTTCTATCACACGTTTGTCATTGATAATTCAAGCATTTTTGTACGAAAACTTCGTTTTTGGTAGTTAAACCTCTTTCAAACTCTAAAATATTGACACAAAAGATAAAATTTCGCAAAATTATAGGTTTGGGACCAAAAACAGGGAAACATGTGGAACAAATAATAATTCTATCGTGATTTTGTACATATATTCGTAAACTTGGAAGTCAATGGCAGTTTTTCGGGTGAAAAGTGTATAATTTCAGTGTATTTCTATGAAATGATTCTAACATATTTAGCAGATTTGGACGTTTCATATCACAATTAAAGTCAATGCATTTCTATCACACATTTGTCTTGATTCATTGATAATTCTAACATTTTTGTACGAAAACTTGGTTTTTGGTAGTTAAACCTCTTTCAAACTGAAAATTATTGACACAAAAGATAAAAAATTCGCAAAATTAGAGGTTTGGGACCAAAAACAGGGAAACACGTGGAACAAATAATATTTCTGTCGTGATTTGTACATATATTCGTAAATTTGGACGTCAATGGAAGTTTTTCGGGTGAAAAGTGTAAAATTTCAGTATATTTCTATGAAATGATTCTAACATATTTAGCAGATTTGGACGTTTCATATCACAATTAAAGTCAATGCATTTCTATCACACATTTGTCTGGATTCATTGATAATTCTAACATTTTTGTACGAAAACTTGGTTTTTGGTAGTTAAACCTCTTTCAAACTGTAAACTATTGACACAAAAGATAAAAAATTCGCAAAATTAGAGGTTTGGGACCAAAAACAGGGAAACACGTGGAACAAAAAATATTTCTGTCGTGATTTTCTACATATATTCGTACACTTGGACGTCAATAGCAGTTTTTCGAGAAAAAAGTGTGAAATTTTCGTCTATTTCAAGAAATGTTCCTAGTTATACTCGTATTTAGCAGATTTGGAAGTTTCATATCAAAATTAACGTCAATGAGTTTCTATCACACATTTGTCTTGATTCATTGATAATTCAAGCATTTTTGTACGAAAACTTGGTTTTTAGTAGTTAAACCTCATTCAAACTCTAAAATATTGACACAAAAGATAAAATTTCGCAAAATTAGAGGTTTGGGACCAAAAACAGGAAAACACCTTGAACAAATAATATTTCTGTCGTGATTTTGTACATATATTCGTAAACTTGGAAGTCAATGGCAGTTTTTTGGGTGAAAAGTGTGTAATTTCAGTGTATTTCTATGAAATGATTCTAACATATTTAGCAGATTTGGACGTTTCATATCACAATTGACGTCAATGCGTTTGTATCACACATTTGTCTTGATTCATTGATAATTCTAGCATTTTTGTACGAAAACTTGGTTTTTAGTAGTTAAACCTCTTTCAATCTGTAAATGATTGACACAAAAGTTAAAAAAATCGCAAAATTAGAGGTTTGGGACCAAAAACAGGGAAACACGTGGAACAAATAATATTTCTATCATGATTTTCTACATATATTCGTAAACTTGGACGTCAATAGCAGTTTTTCGAGTAAAAAGTGGGAAATTTTCGTCTATTTCAAGAAATGTTCCTAGTAATACTCGTATTTAGCAGATTTGGACGTTTCATATAAAAATTAACGCCAATGAGTTTCTATCACACATTTGTCTTGATTCATTGATAATTCAAGCATTTTGGTACGAAAACTTGGTTTTTAGAAGTTAAACCTAATACAAACTGTAAAATATTGACACAAAAGATAAAAAAATCGCAAAATTAGAGGTTTGGGACCAAAAACAGGGAAACACGTGGAACAAATAATATTTGTATCATGATTTTCTACATATATTCGTAAACTTGGGCGTCAATAGCAGTTTTTCGAGTAAAAAGTGTGAAATTTTCGTCTATTTCAAGAAATGTTCCTAGTTATACTCGTATTTAGCAGATTTGGAAGTTTCATATCAAAATTAACGCCAATGAGTTTCTATCACACATTTGTCTTGATTCATTGATAATTCAAGCATTTTTGTACGAAAACTTGGTTTTTAGTAGTTAAACCTCATTCAAACTCTAAAATATTGACACAAAAGATAAAATTTCGCAAAATTAGAGGTTTGGGACCAAAAACAGGAAAACACCTTGAACAAATAATATTTCTGTCGTGATTTTGTACATATATTCGTAAACTTGGAAGTCAATGGCAGTTTTTTGGGTGAAAAGTGTGTAATTTCAGTGTATTTCTATGAAATGATTCTAACATATTTAGCAGATTTGGACGTTTCATATCACAATTGACGTCAATGCGTTTGTATCACACATTTGTCTTGATTCATTGATAATTCTAGCATTTTTGTACGAAAACTTGGTTTTTAGTAGTTAAACCTCTTTCAAGCTGTAAATTATTGACACAAAAGGTAAAAAATTCGCAAAATTAGAGGTTTGGGACCAAAAACAGGGAAACACGTGCAACAAATAATATTTCTATCATGATTTTCTAAATATATTCGTAAACTTGGACGTCAATAGCAGTTTTTCGAGTAAAAAGTGGGAAATTTTCGTCTATTTCAAGAAATGTTCCTAGTAATACTCGTATTTAGCAGATTTGGACGTTTCATATCAAAATTAACGCCAATGAGTTTCTATCACACATTTGTCTTGATTCATTGATAATTCAAGCATTTTGGTACGAAAACTTGGTTTTTAGTAGTTAAACCTAATATTAACTGTAAAATATTGACACAAAAGATAAAAAAATCGCAAAATTAGAGGTTTGGGACCAAAAACAGGGAAACACGTGGAACAAATAATATTTGTATCATGATTTTGTACATATATTCGTAAACTTGGTCGTCAATAGCAGTTTTTCGAGTAAAAAGTGTGAAATTTTCGTCTATTTCAAGAAATGTTCCTAGTTATACTCGTATTTAGCAGATTTGGACGTTTCATATCAAAATTAACGTCAATGCGTTTCTATCACACGTTTGTCTTGATTCATTGATATTTCTAGCATATTTGTACGAAAACTTGGTTTTTGGTAGTTAAACCTCATTCAATCTGTAAAATATTGACACAAAAGATTAAAATGTCACAAAATTATAGGTTTGGGACCAAAAACAGGAAAACACGTGGAACAAATAATATTTCTGTCGTGATTTATGTATTTATTTTCCGAGTCATTCCGGTGTAATTGCTGCTGCATTTATATCTATAACTTCGTAAATATTGAGAATTTTAAAATTTCCTATTGAGAACATATTCTTAAGTTTTTAAGCTTTGAGAATATGCAAAAAAATCAAATTTCTTCAGTAGATTACCCCATCTTCTTCTTAAGTCATATGTTGTCTGTGAATTAGTTAGTTTATCAAGAGTTAAATTTAAAAAATCACAATAACTAGTCCATAAACACAGAAAATTTGAGAAGCACTGCTTCAGATGATAGTTTTTGAAATATTGCGACTAAATAAATAACTGTGTTACTCTGTATTAGCCAAAATTACTTAAAAAATTGTTCACTCATAATTGCAGCGTTGCATTGAATGTGTATTCGCAGTTCACATGTGTTATTCCTTATTGTTGTCTATTATTGCGCGATTTTCGCATCCCGCAAGTTATTATTGCGAATCGTGCCTTGTAAACTGTACCAGAGTGTCGCAGACACAATACAGCATCTATACCACACACGGGGCTCGATGTACTTGTAACAGCATCAGAGATGAAGGTTGGTACAGATCAAACTCCACCAAATCTATCTCAATTGATTAAAAAATATCTCAAAATTTAGCTCGGATTATTCATGTGTAAATATTAAGTATGCCTTTGCGATCAGAAGACGGTTGTTGGTCGGGCCCTTCTTGTTGTTTTCTTTCATTGTTTAAAGACTAATTGCTTGTGTTGACACTGCAGACAAACAAAAATTTTGTTTTATATGGTACATACTTTGATATAAGAACCGCGAAAGGTTCTTCGTATCAATTGCATAAGGTCTTTCGGAGTGTTGTACCGCGTGGTTTAGTTTATGATGCCGTTGCGAAGTTGACTACAATCAAGCCTGAAGATGAAAAATGCAACGTTTTCGAAACGTCTGCATCATAAGCCAAACCATGCGGTACAAATACTATGTAAGACCTACTACCTACAATATAAGACTCGCTGCGTCCTTGGCATGCTTTACGAAGCGACTAAAAAAACTCTTAACTTCTAGTCAGTAAAATAACGTATTTCTTTCCTTATTTTATTTTCCTTTCCTTCTCCACCATCCCTTCCTTTTCCTTTGATTGGTGATATGTCACTTTATATGAAAATGAATGTTCGGGTGATTGTATGTCTTTGTGGGGTTCGTGGGCATATGCTCACTTATGTATTTATGGATTTCGTGGGGATGGATAGTCATTTGAATGATTTATGCGACCATGTAACTTGCTTCACATTTACTTTTGTCCGGTTGGTTGGAAGAGATAGCCGCCTGGCAATAAGCCCGACAGATTGTATTTGCAATAAATTTTTCTTTCTTGTTGCTGTATATCTTATATCTCTTTAAGCTTTGTTATATAATTTGGTTTAACCTGAGTATTCAAGTTTTATATAATAATTAAATGTTTGTTTACATATTTTTCAAAAATATTTTTTTTATATTTTGTTTTAAAATCCGTGGATTTGGCAATTTTCCAGTTCCATTTGAAATATAGTAATAACAAACCGTTACAGATCCCTTCCCATCTCTCGGTACAGATAAATTTACAACACGAATAACATTAAACTCCCTGCGGGGAATACGCGAAAATTAGATTGGATGTATTATTATTCATGCAATAACCACTGCATCACGAAGCGACCTTGGTGTGAAAAAAATAACAATGAATTACTCATTATGGATTTTATATCGACCTTATTACGTTTTATCGTGTTTTCTTGATATCTCTGCAGAGGCTAACAGTATTTTATTCTGTCGTTTGCAACTTTTTCAATATTTTTTTTTACCTTAAAATGTAACTATTATAGTTTCTCTTTGTAGTCATCGTGGTAACTGATAAATCTCGGTGTCAGAAAAAAATAATCGAAAAAGAAGTTAAAAAAAAATTAAGAAATATTTTTTGTTTTTATTATTGAAGTATTAAATGGGTTTATCCACTACTTTAACCCTTCCTGTGTCCTGTGATATGTAACTAGTACACATTGCTTCTAAAAACTTTAATATCTCTATAAATATAATAAATACTGGGTTCAGATTTTAGGTATTTCTAATACATTTACGCATTGAATGAAAAATATAATATTACTAATAATTAACACTTATCGGCTTCATCAGAGATATTTGTGAAAATCGGGAATAAATTCATCAATACAATCAAACGTGTGCCAGTGTGTGACGTAGGTATATTCATTCTAAAAAAACCGCTATGGGTGAGGAAGCGACGCTATTCACGTCTAACTCTCACTATACTTCGGTATATGGGAACGCAAGAAATATAATCTCAGTTCGCTCGCTTCTCTCGCTTTAGTAGTGAGGTAGTCGCTTCGCCCATTTTGTGAACCTCTGCCAATGTTTTTTTCATGTTTTCAGCAATTAAATTTTAATTATCATAACTTTTGACTTCAAATTTAATTAATTTAAGTGATTGGCTATGAATATTCTTATTTTTCCGATTTTAAATCGCTCATTTTTACATGCGTATTGATGTGTATTGAATACAACAGCACCGGAACGCTCGGATTTTTTTAGCACAGGAAAGGAAAGGTTAAAAATGTAAATCCTCCACCTTTACCTCAAAACTTTAAAAAAATATCGTACGCTTTTTTAGATGAGATTGTCAAACGCCATTTAACTTGCCGTATTATAATAATACCGTACAATAAATTATAAAATTAATAAATTGTTCATAAATATCGTTCAAATTAATAACAATTGTAATCATGTAAAAACTACCTTCATTTAATTATAATATAAATGCCAAATGGCATTTATCCCGCCAAATCATTGAAAAATGAAGTGGTAAATAAATATGTATTCTTCTTCTTCTTCTCAGTGTCATATGTCAGGTCCCCCCAACGTTGAATATCACTTGAGAGTAGATATCTTTCTCCCCAGCAGTACGAAAAAGATCTCCAACGCCCATTATGCCAGTCCAATCACGTATATTGCAGAACCAGGAGATTTGCCTCCTGCCAACACCTCTTCGGCCTTCTATTTTGCCTTGGATGATCATCAAAGATCACCTGATCAGGTGCAGTAATTAGTACTTTGCTCCTCTAAGTACATAACTCAAATGGGACACCTTTCGGATTTTAATATTAGTCAGCAACTCTCTATCAACTTTGGCTCTTTGAAGAACCCTTGTGTTGCTGACCATATCCATCCTGGGTATCCGTAGCATTCTCCGGTGCATCCACATTTCAAATGCTTCCAGTCAGTTTATACTACTTACTTTGAGGGTCCATGATTCCACTCCATACATACGTACCGTCTAGGAGTACAATAATGTAGTATTTCTCTATTCTTCTTCATCGTGGGCTCTGTGCTTAGGGTCCTGGTCTTCTGATATGTCTCGAGTTCGATGCACCACCTGGCTACATTCCTTCCACGTACATGACCCATGAGTAGGACACCTGAGTGAGCATGGGAAGTTAGTGATTGCGGTCATTAGATAACAAATCTAATGACCGCAGTCACTATCTTCCTATCATCTCTCAACTTATATATATTTATTATTTAATATTTTTAATCTGTAAATAATAGTGAATTTCAGTCCAGACTTGGAGCGCACTTGAGGATGGTTTTCTTTCTAAACGGCGCTATATAAATTGTCATTTTATTATTTTTATTATAATTACAGGTATATTGTTGGGATACTGGATGGATAATGAAATAGAAAGATTGAGAGAGAATGGTAGAATCATTTTTTTTTTTTTGCAAAATGACTCATCTGCGAATACTACTCGGATAAGATAAAACGCAAAACACAATAATCACAATATGTGTCATTTTAATCACGATAGAATATAATTTATTATCTTATATCACCTTCCATCCACATACTATTATTGATAAGTCGTGATAGTTTGTAATAAAAGTTGTTGAAAAGTAGGAAGCGTATTTGGAAAATTATAAATTGCTCACATATTTTATTTAGACTTTTATAATCAAAGAGTCTATTCAAACTTTGTTAATTTGCTATGTTTCCTTACAAACTCGCGTGATGAGGTGTGACCACGCTGATTCGTGATTGGTGGATTTAAAATAATAAATTATTTTATTTCAAAGGTATGATTTCGATATAAAAATAAAGAATACATTTTGTTCATAATGACGACCTCCGTGGCCTGGTGGTAAGACTCTTGTCTGCCGATCCGGAGGTTGCGGTTTCGATCCCCGGTGGAATATGATTTTTTAAATGGAATTCCAGTCTGGTTTTCACTTAGGGCCCATTAAAACAACTTCTGGTCGGTTGGAAGAGATTGCCACATGGCAATAAACACGCCAGATAAAATAAATAAAAAAAAATTGTGGTAAGACGCTTGTCTGCCGATCCGGAGGTTGCGGTTTCGATCCCCGGTGGAATCCAGATTTTTTTAAATGGAATTCAAGTCTGGTTTTCACTTAGGGCCCATTAAAACTTATTTCTGATTGGTTGGAAGAAATTGCCACATGGCAATAAACACGCCAAGTGAAATAAATAAAATAAAAATTTGCTCAGAAGATAGTAAGATATACGGTCAAAACTAAAACGTAATATTTTCCATCAGAAGACATTTTTCTTCTTTTTAGTACCATCTAAAAAGAGTCTTTCAAATTGAGCGGTTTTTTTAATTCTTGGTTTTTTTAAAACACAGATGGTGTCGCGAGCTTGCCTGGGTCTTGTGACATTTGAGAAGTATACTGTATGACACTTAGGCCTCGGCCACACAAGTAGGAGCCTCGCTTGATGCTTAGAGCTATGTTGCGAGTTAGGCGACATATCCTAGCGAACCAACTTACCGCATACTATCGCAGTGGCTACACTGCACGCTTCGCTCCGCGTTGCATGATGATTAGTCATCGAGTGAATCTCCTAGCGAACAGACGTGTTGGTTAATTTACAAGATGGCGGAAGTTTTAATGACAGCTGTGTATAAAAGGGAGCCTTTGTGGAACCTATCGAGCAAATTATAGAAAAATGTACCTGTAATAAAATCACTTTGGAATGAAGTTGCACAGAAAGTAAATAAATATGGTAAGTTGTAATGAAATTGGTTAGTTTTGAGAGTGACATCGTGTGTTGACTCAACCGCTCCCAACTGTGAAATTAATTTGTGTGTAGCACTTTGGTGTGACCATGCATGAAGTCTCCTAGTATATAAGTCACGTAAAACCTAGCTTAGCACCTAACGAAGCACTTTGGTGTGGCCTAGGCCTTATAAAAATGGAGTCGTATACAATACAACAACGCGTTCAGATTATTGAATTATTTTATGTCTTGTAATCTCCGGAAACGGTGTAGTTAATTGGTCACCAAGATCATGTGATCTGACACCGTTGGACTATTTTCTCTGGGGTTACGTGAAAAGACAGGTCTATAAGAATGACCTCCGATCAATTCCTGAGCTGAAGGACGAAATTATTTGCGTTATTGTTGAGTTAGAACCGCAATTATGCCAAAATGTCATCGAAATTTTTGATAAAAGAGTGGACATCTGTGGAGTTGCAATATGTGGACATTGTTTTTTTTGGCGGATATTGTTTTTTGCGTTTAAATGTCATACATTATACTTCAATGACCAATAAAAAGTTTTTTGAAATCAAAGCAAATTGCGTACCCGATACTGAAAGTTCTTCAAAGTTAAAAACGTAACAAGTGATATATTTTAGAAGTAGGGGTCCCTAAACTTTTTATAATAGGGTCATGTAAGAGTATTGGAATTGCTAAGTGGGCCGGATTAAAAAAAATATTCACATAAGTTCAACATTAATTTAAACTCCAATAATTGTTATAATAATATTTAATAAACTATTCAAACAAAAATATTATTCAGATATTTCAATTCGCCACCGGCACTGAAATAGGGCTAATGAGAACTATGGGCTAGTTTTTTTGTTGTCAGAACTACTTTATTAATATTAGGTGTCAAATTAGAAACATCTATTAAAAAAACCTTACAACTGATTAGTTGGTCTTTCCCGTCCCCGCTACACGCAACTGTGCTTTAATCACAGTGACATCAGAGTGAACACGCGTATTGCTAACAGCACATCGCAGTCCGTTCGGATATGGGCGCTACGAAGCGTGCGAACATGTTTGCTTAAAAAAATCATATGTTCTAAAGTTATTTTTAGTTACAAAAATTGTCTTGAAATTATATTTGGATGCATTTTATATCTAACATAACATAGGTAATATTTTTAAAAACATCCGCGGGCCGTAGTTTTGGGTTCCCTGTATTAGATCATAATTGATAAGTGTACATTAAATAACACTGCTCAACAATTTTTTTCTTTTTGTTTTTTTTTTTACAAAAACTTAAGTATAATTTATTTACGGATTTGGAGCGATGTATACGAAAACGGCACTCCAATTAATCAATCAATTTCTTGATTGGCTCCATTTTACAAGATATATTACTTTTAACTGTTTTTTTTTTCAAAATGTAAATGTGCATTACTGATTTTATTTACGTGTTGAGTTTTGCCCTATCATTTTTCCAAATTGTTTAATGATATTTTATTCTTGAGTAGGGTTTATATTCACATTGTTTTAATGATTATTTTGTTTTTATAAACATATTGAGTGGATGAATTTTGCGAGCGAATTTTTGTTTCTGTTGTTTCAAAATGGATTTTTTATGGGCATTTATTATTTTTTGAGAGTCCTTCTATGCGTTGGGTATAGCCCTAGGCCTTGGCCTGTTGTATGCTTGTCTCTGTAGTGGTGTGTGTGTGTTTTTTTTTTAATTATAATTTTGTATGAACATTTTAATGTTTATACTTTGTAACATCTTGTATTGATGCACAATATAAATTCTAAATTACAATATGCATTTTTTAATGGTCGAAATCGAACGTACAAGATATTAACTCTTTCACGGCGGGGGACCACTTAACTGGCCCATACATAATACGTGCCGTCCTGGCGAGCGGCCATTTAAGTGGCCACTAACTTTGCGTGTCGATATCTCAGTCAAAATTAAATCTTCTTTAAAATTTTTAACCTGAATATAAGACAAAACGTGTCCTCTAGTGACATCTCTTTTAAAATCATCAAAACTTCAAGTACTTGATCCATAAGAAGGATTTAAACAGACCGATTCGAGGCCGTCGAAATTTAAAGCATTTTAAATATTAGCGCCACACGTTCGGGTGTGTTGAAGGTCATGTTTCTAATGACGATTTCTCCCGATCAATATGACGTATTTTGCGTCGATATTTTTTTTGTAAGTACGCGTATTGAATTAATTGCCTTTTTCATTGTTTATGGATTATTGTTTTCTTCGATTATTGCTTCTTATATTGTCGCACTTTATTTATAGCTTTGATTTGGATAATATTACGTGTGTATAGTGTCAGCTAAAAAATGCATCGGCGCACAGTTCCACAGTAATCAGATTCGGGATAATGGTGAGTCATATTTTTATGTAGATACAATATAAATTTATTGAGGTAAAACACCGCCGCCTGTGGGACACACGAAAGATACTCGAGCCATCGCCGTAAAAAGGTTAAAATAATATGATATATATCGGATATTTCTGTATTAAACTGCATAGTCGTCCTTGTTATTTTATCTTATAAATGCTTTCATGAAACATAGCTTTATGTGTAGTGATGGTAGCAAAATTTGAATGGGATTCACTAGCGGTTCACAAACAACTTTTTTCGTACTAGATACAAAAGAAGTGGCATTCCTTTTGCTTGTAATGGACACTCCTAGCGCAGTTGTCCTAGTCAAGTTTGGCGCTGTGTCCTCTTTGTCCACTCCAGCAGAGAAACGGCGTGATGGTATGAATGTATTGTTGGCATATTTTATTTCTGTTAACATTTCATTGTTTAACAGTGTAAACTTTGTATAGTTAAAACGCTAGTCAGCAAATGCCATATTTATAAAAAAATTCAATGCCCATTTTGAAAGGAAGGTAAGATCTTCCTTAACAGTCTTTTTTGTATACCATCATGCTGCAAGGGTTACGTCAGTGTAGCGACTGCTCTGCTCATGATGTAAGTGCATCCTTGAAGAGTGGCCGCTGATTGGGCAGGCGTCCACATCTACCCATGCTTGTGGTTGTTACTGTGTCTTTGGTCTATGCAGAAGAGAAAACATTCAATTATCGCATTACTCACCAGTCGTTCTTGTTATTATGAAGGTGTATACTAGTGAATTGATGGGCAAATAATATGTCTGTATATTAAATCTTGAATAATAGTTTATTTATTCATATGGTATATTCTCTCATGTCGAGATGAGGTAAGCCGAAGACTTTTATTCAGCCTTCACTTCCTTAAAGTGTTGCAAAGATTTCTGCCTTCTTCTTCTTCCCAGTGTCATGTCAGGTCCCCCCAACGTTGAATATCACCTGATAGTAGGCATCTTTGTCCCCGGCAGCCCGAAAAAGATCCCCAACGCTCCTTATACCAGTCCAATCACGTATATTGCGGAGCCACGAGATTTGCCTACTAAAACTAAAATTTTACTCGGACATTCTCTGCTCTCTTCGATTTCGGACTATGCGGACGTCTGTTAATTGGATATTACGGAGAAACAGCAGGACAAATTACAGCATCTTCAAAAAAATTGTATAAGGTTTATTTTCACCCTGAGAAAGATGAATATTAGTTTTTAATGTGTTTTGAGGCCACGCACTCGTAACTTCCTTTATTTATTTTTTGTCTGGTTGGTTGGAAAAGATTGCCGCCAGAGAATAACCCCGTCAGTTTTTTTTACAATTAAGTGTTAAATAAATAAATACCATCACGGGTCTCCCTGTTGGGGTGGGCAGAGAGGACAGAGCGCACATCTATCACCTCTTTTACATCCATAAATCTCATATACCTATACGAGTATATCCTACGATTTCACTGATTTTTAACATTTCCTTATTTCAAAACAACAGTAATTTGACCAAACCATACTTTCCTTGGTCTTCCTCTACCCCACGTCTTCCACTCACATTTGAACTGTATATTTGTTTTTCATTAATTCGTTTCATGTGCCCAAACCATCTCAGAGTATTCTTCTTCGTCTTACTCAAAACTCATTCATCATCTATAAAAACTCATTCATTCTCTATAAAAACACTTTCATCCTCTATTAAAACTCATCCATCCTCTATAAAACTCATTCATCTTCTATAAAAACTCATTCATCCTCTTTAAAAACTCATCATCCTCTATAAAACTCATTCATCCTCTATAAAAACTCATTCATCCTCTATAAAACCCATTCATCCTCTATAAAACTCATTCATCTTCTGTAACATCTCATTCATCGTCTATAAAACTCATTCATCCTCTATAAAAACTCATTCATTCTCTATAAAAACTCATTAATCTTCTATAAACACTCATTCATCCTCTATAAAACTCATTCATCCTCTATAAACACTCATTCACCCTCTATAAAAACTCATTCTCCCTCTATAAAACTCATTCATCCTCTATAAACACACATTCATACTCTATAAAAACTCATTCATCCTCTATAAAACTCATTCATTCTCTATAAAAACTCATTCGTCCTCTATAAAACTCATTCATCCTCTACAAAAACTCATTCATCCTCTATAAAACTCATTCATCCTCTATAAAACTCATTCATCCTCTATAAAAACTCATTCATCCTCTTTAAAAACTCATTCATCCTCCATAAAAATAAAAACCAACTATTTTAAACGGAAGAAAAGGATTTTTAAACCTTCAATGAAAACGTCACGCTATACCAACAACCGGTAGACACCCCAACAGTCAGTTTTGACAGCTAAATAATATGATTGCCATAGCAAATATTACACGAATTCGATATTCACGTTACTTTGAACAAACATGTAAACAAATATTGTTTTCTATTAGTGAGGATCTAATAATACTAACTGCTGTCTCTATTCAAGTTTCAGGATTTGAGATGTTTTATAGTACAAACGAAAAAAAATTAACGAACATTTTGGTATTTTTTCTTCTTGACAATAAATACAATGTACAAGTACCCGGCGGTAAGTAATACACATCGGGCTTAAGAAATATACTGTGCCATAATCGGTTAACTTCGGCTTTGTAGAGCGTCGTCTTGGTCATTCATACACGTGTTTCGTCGCGAGACTGTTAGCGCATCGTGCGACAGAGACGATGCTCTACAAAGCATAAAGTTAGCCAATTATGGCCGACAGTCTCTTTCTTAAGCCCGATGTGTATTGCATACCGCCCGGAACTGTACACCACTTTTTTCGCTTAACGTAAAATGATTAAGTTTATGTCAAATCAAAGAGACATTTGAAAATGAATGGGTTGAATGCCATTTTCTGTTGATTTTTTACTAATTGGTCGACAGTTTCAAACATGACTTAAAAGTTTTAAAGTATTTGAAATGTAGTGATTCGATTTATCGAGATAGCTCGGGATTGGATTTTTAATGCACTCGTATTTTACAAATTAAAACCGTGCAACACTTGGCACAGAGCATAGATAATGCGAGTTGCAAGAATCGTTAACTAAGAAATGAATAAATATAGTGTGAAGTTAATCTGAAGCCAAGTGTATACTCTATGGTACTTGTACTTAGAGAGCGGCTGTGAGAATCGATCTAGCGAACCATAAACAATACGCGCATCCGCGTTATCTGTCACTTGCAGTTGTTACGATGCAATACAGTTTAAGGACGAGATCTTGTTTCTGGTATCGCATCATCGTCATCATAGATCAAAAAGTATTTTTTGCAAAATTGTTAAACCATACCGCGGGCCTAATTGTTAGCATACTTGTTTAATAAACAGTCGTCTCGGGTTCGACTTTCAATTAATTTCTGGGTGAGCTTTATTTATTTCTCTTTTTAATAAATGTTCATTTGTCGACATAGGTACAAGATTTTATTTCAATATTTTTAATATTTCCTTAGATAAAACAAAAAATATCCTGTCAAATATCCTGATAACTAGATATCCTGATGCAAAGACTTGGAAACGAGTTTTGCAACAATTTAGGTATTTTTAATATAAGTATATATATAGTATTCGTCAGAATATCACAACAATATTTAGAAATAGCTACTAAATTTGTGCTCTCCTTTATTAATATAAATAAGGTAATATAAACAAAACATTAAGGACAATACTTTGCCTCTGGAGTTGAGTAACCCTGCATCAACATGTAGGAAGGTTTCGATTCTGCAAAGCAACTTGCATCTCGTTCTACTAATGAGGCCATGTGTTTTCTATATCTCAATATCTATCCATAAAATTCCCACAAAATTCTCAAAAAATCCAATATTCGTTCTATGTATGCGTTATTCCACTAAAAACAAATCTGAGTTCTTTACATCTATAAAATAAGTCTTCGACAATTACGTAAGTCTGCTTGGTGAAGTTTGGAGTTTTTATTCTTGTTTCTTTCTTTTTTTTTTCTTCTTTTAAGTGCATGAGCCGTTGTCCACCAGCAAACTCATGGCCGTTGTCCACCAGCTGTACTGGATCCGATGGCACCGAAGCGAAACGATCGGGCATGTTTTTTTATTTGTGTTTTTTAATGGATAGATATGACCAATGTTCCATGGATCCTTATACCTCTGAATACAAGGCAGAAAAAATGCTTGTATCATTCGAGGGGAATAGCCGAGCGCGGGACTTGAACCAGCGATCTTACGCACGGAAGCCCAGTTTTCATTAATTTTTTTTCATGATTATGTGCGGTATATTGTGGAATGAATGTTTTGGTCTGTCTGGAGTGATGAAGTGTGAGGGGTTTGATTTCGCGTTGATGTATACACATGTAATTGAGTGTCGCTGTTTGTCAGGTTGATGAGAAAGTGCAACGGGGTTTTATATAATAAAAAATCGGAAAGAAGTATCGATTTATTGTTTCATGCTATATTTCCTCAGTGAGACACAGGCAAAATCCTAGTTTACTGGGGACACGACAAATGAAAAGCAACAAACCCAGATCCATTAAAATAGTGTGTCAAAATTAAATTACCTATTGTTTTTTTTCCAAATTATGTACATTTCTTGCCATGTTTAAATAAATAATCAATCTCATACATTCATACACGTGTTCCGTCGCGAGACTTAGCGCATTGTGCGACAGAGACGACGCTCTACAAAGCCGAAGTTAGCCGATTATGGCCGACAGTCTCTTTCTTAAGCCCGATGTATTATATATTACTTACCACCCGGAACTGTACACCACGTTTTTTCGCTTAACGTAAAATGATTAAGTATATATCAAATCAAAGAGACATTTGAAAATGAATGGGTTGGACGCCATTTTCTGTTGATTTTTAGACTAATTGGTCGACAGTTTCAAACATATGACTTAAAAGTTTCAAAGATATGACTTAAAAATTTCAAACATATGACTTAAAAGTTTCAAACATATGACTTAAGTATTTGAAATGTAGTGATTCGATTTATTGAGAGAGCTCGGGATTGGATTTATAATGTACTCGTATTTTTAATGTACTCGTATTTTAAAATCGTGCAACACTTGGCACAGAGCATAGATAATGCGAGTTGCAAGAATCGTTAACTACGAAATGAATAAATATAGTGTGGAGTTAATCTGAAGCCAAGTGTATGCTCTATGATACTCGTACTTAGAGCCGCTGTGAGAATCGATCTAGCGAACCATAAACGAGTTTGATTTCACGTGATATATACATATAGTATGTAATTGAGTGTCACTGTTTGTCATGTTGATGAGAATGTGCAACGGGGTTTTATATAATAAAAAATCGGAAAGAAGTATCGATTTATTGTTTCATGCTATATGTCCTCAGTGAGACACAGGCAAAAGCCTAGTTTACTGGGGACACGACAAATGAAAGGCAACAAACCCAGATCCATTAAAATAGTGTGTCAAAATTAAATTACCTGTTGTTTTTTTGCAAATTATGTACATTTCTTGTCATATGTAAAATAAATAATCCATCTCATACATCTGTCTTTTTTAAATTTTTCTATTTTCAAAATATTATCCACTTGATGCAACCCCATACTTTTCTGATAACACATACCTTTGGATTAAGTGAATAATGTGGATGAGGTATTTCGATATAAATATGTATTTCGAGATAAAAAGAAAAATCTAATTGCCAATAATATGGGAGCATGACCCTTAAATATCACACGCGCGCGGGAGAGACGCTGAAGAGCGCAACTGCTGTATAACTTAATTAAGTGATATAAAGTCATAATATTATTACATGTGAGACGTAAGCTACGTAGCACCATAGTACGTGTAGTTCTACACATATAGAGATACTTAGGACTTGCTGGCAGATCCAGATGTCAGCGGGGAAAGATGCAGATGTTGTCTTATTACGCTAAATCTGGAAATGTGGCGTACCAACCAACATCTGTGTTACAATTATAACTCTTATTGTTTGCGAAACTTGAAAACTGAGAAATATGTACATGCATGTATACCATCACGTCGTTTCACTGTCGGGGCAGATACAGAGGACATAGCGCCGTACTTTTCCATCGTGGCACATTTTAATTTGTCAATAATAGAGTGTTATTTGGTCAGTGTTATTGCATGGAGTAGAAATCATGGACTCTCAAAGTAAGTAGTATGAACCGACTGGAAGCATTCGAAATGTGGATGCACCGGAGAATGCGGAGGATACCCTAGATCAGTGCTCCCCAACCGGTGGTCCGCGGCCTGGTGCCGGGCGCAGAGACTTTCCGCCGGGCCGCAAACAGTATGCCAAATTTCAAGAAATTCGCAATGCAAAAATATTATGTATAGGATTTTCATCCATGTCCTCAATAAAATCGAAACAAAGGAATAAACTGGACGTGAATGCAGCACTTCGTCTGTCAGAGACAGCACTGCAGCCAAGAATATCCAATATATTAGCAAAGATCAACAGCAGGTTTCGCATTAGTTTGTTGCAAAAACCCCATGGTTTTTGTTCAATTTGAATTGTACCAGACAATGTTACAATTAAAATTGTTTAACTCTTATATGTATATTTGTCAATTATAGTTACATATGTCCATCTGTCACAATATAAGATTAAAAAAATATTAAATAAAAAAAAAAACATTTTTATTTCAGTATTAGTGGTCCGCGATTTTTTTTTCCTTTTTTTACCGGTCCACAGATCTAAAAAGGTTGGGGGACACTGCCCTAGATGGATATAGTCAGCAGCACAAGGATTCTTCAAAGAGCCAAAGTTGATAAAGAGTTGCTGACTAATATTAAAATCCGAAAGTTGTCCTACTCGGGTTATGTACTTAGAGGAGCAAAGTTCAAATTACTGCAACTGATCATCCAAGGCAAAATAGAGGGGAGAAGAGGTGTTGGCAGGAGGCAAATCTCCTGGCTCCGCAATATACGGGATTGGACTGGTATAAGGGGCGTTGGAGATCTTTTTTGGGCTGCCGGGGACAAAGATATCTACTCTCAAGTGATATTCAACGTTGGGGGGACCTGACATGACACTGAGAACAAGAAGAAGAGAGTTCGAGTCCCGTGATGGAGCGAGTGTATTGTCTAAACAGCGCTATATAAATTGTACTTTTATTATTATTATTTTCGAATTTTTAAACTTACTCCAGTGATATGAAATATTGAGAAGTGGATATAAGAAACGAATAAAGAAATTCTAAGAAAAAAACATTTCCCTACTTTCAAAATTATGTGAAATTACATATAATACACATACGTGCATACATACCATCACGCCGTTCCCCTGTTGATTTAGAGAGAGGACATAACGCCAGACTTTCCTTTTGCGACACATATCTTTCGCATCTTATACGCATCATAGTATAAATAGGCCAAAAAAACCCGTACGATGGTTGTCGCCAAAGAAAGAATACGAGAATTGAATTTTGAATACAAGAGAGCGAGAGAGGAATACTTGGATTCTCTCCGAAAGTAATTCGAAATTTGAATCTCGGGGGGTCCGTGATAACTGAACGAATTTTAAATACCTAGCTAACAATTTTTGAACCGGTGTAAAAGGGGACGATGTATAAATGACATATATAAACAAATTTTACATTTATCAATATATATTTTCATAAATGTAGAATTTGTTTTTCTTCCGTGAATATTTCACGGGTTGCAACTAGTCTTACGTAATACCTTAAGTTCAAATTAATCCCTAATCGTTTAATTTGGTATTCTGTCAAACATTTTTACCCTTTGTATTTTTTCTCATTTCAACTTATTTTAATTAAATATTATTTGTTCGGCCCTTTATTACATAAATATATAATCGACGTATTATTTGCCCTACAACAATATATTTTTACCAATCAGACATGAGTTACAAACAGGAGTTACATATTGTACGAGTATATTCGAGTAATATGTTATATGTAATACTTTTGGTAAACGAAAAATTCTACTATTAAAATATGAACGTAGGGACAGTAAATGCTAAAAAAATCGTTTTATGAAACACATTTATATGAAAACAAACCCAACCTTGAGGCCTCTTTACACACAAGCTGCCCCTCTTATGAAGTAAGAGTGCAAGTGTGACCTAAAATACTTCATACGTTGCTAATGGTTCCGAGTTTCTTTTTTTATAATTTCCACGTACACCCAGATTGAAGACCATAGATTCCCAAATTTATTTGACTCGACGCCCATTTTTCAACGTCAATATTTTTCATCGCCCATCTTTGGAAAACTGTGTCTCTATTTAAGATAATAGTAAATATAGTATGCGTATCTATGCGTATTTTTTCTTATATTCACCAATATATTCATTGTAACATGTGCATTTTTATAATTTCACATTCGAAATAAAATATTTTTAAATTGAATTTATAAAGTTGTTTCGCGAAACATGAATTTATGAAGGAGTCGCGAAACATGAAAAGAAATGTTTCCTTTGACAGTTGGTCGGTTAATGACTAGCAGAAATTAGTGTTGTACTATTTTTTGTGACTGTGGATTTCTTATCTACGAGTAAGCACCCATACCTGGAAAGTTTAATATACCCCTGGCTATTTTAATATAACCTAAAACGCATTATATTTCATGCAAAAAATATTTGCTTTACACATAATATAAAATGCTCAAAACATTTTTACACAACATAATTTTTTCAACAACCTATTATTGCCCATTTGACTCCTCACATCGCCCACCAAATTCTCCCGAAATCAGTATTGCCCACCAAGATTTCTTAATCGCCGACAAGTGAGCGATATTGCACAGTTTGGGAGCCTATGTTCTAGATGAAGGCAGATTGCTACGGGTCATATTTTATATTTATGCTCGTGTAATGATGGCGTCCTACTCTTAAAACCTATACTTATGTCTTAAGTATAACAATTTTAATGTCACAATCAAGTTGTCGCCTAACAAAACAAATATATTGTGCAGGTGAAAGTGGAGGAGGAAGACTAAGAAAGTATGGTTGGATCAAATGAACGATATTTTGTAAGAAGGAAATGAAAGTTCATGAGAGAATTGAAAACATTACATTACTCAGAATAATACCCTTTCATCCTAATTTTCTTTCGTTTCCATTTCTTATCCTTGAAATAATTATTTTCCTCTATTACTACCATTTTTGTCTGGAGATAAGCCATTTTTTAACTTGAATTGAAATAAATATTTTTCGTGAAACGTGCCATAGACTAAAGGGTGTATTCTACTCTAGAGGCGTGAATTTCGGGCGTTTTTTTCAAACTAAATAAAAAAAAATATTTTTTCTATATATTTTTACAGTTTGTTTCTTGATGATTTGAGGATGTAAAAAAAGTGATTTTTTTTAAAATTCAAGATGTTATCAGCCGTTATATCTTGTCGTAAAAAAAGTGGGTAAGCTGGTCGACATGATTGGAACCCTTTTGTAAATTCAAAACAAAAATCATATACAATTTTTTAATAAAAAATAATTTCGTTATAGTTGGTACCAAAAAGAAAGAAAACCGTAAAATAGTGGCTGTTGAAAAAAAATTCAATTTATGTATCCTTTTTTACAATTTTAATTTTTTTTAAATATATAATAGTGATAAAAAAATAGTTTTGAATTTTTCAAGGTAGGGAAGATATAAAAACATTTATCAAAGGTTCATACCAAATTTGAAGGCAATCGGTTGGATAGAACTTGAGATTTTATGTCGACCAGGTCGAAAAAACAGTTTCGAGAAAAACGCGTTTAAAGTTTTGAGATTATTGTCCGAGTCATTCCGGTGCGGTGTAATTGCTGCCTCGTTTATAGCTATAACTTCGTAAATATTAAGAATTTTAAAATTTCCTTTCAGAATATATTCTTAAAGGTCTAAACTTAACAAATATGCAAAAAATGATTTTTTTCAAATTTCTTGTGTAGATTACCCCCTTAAACAACTTAACGTATGTTATCCAAGAAACGCTTGTTGGTAAAAATAATTTACTGTTAAGAAATAAGGCTTCAGTTTGATGTTTCTGAATAATATATTCATAGTACATCTAATAATTTAGATGTACTATGAATAATCACATTTAAATTATTAGATGTACACACAATATTATAAATGAAATTAATCTATAAATTCCAGATTAATCATAAAATAACAAGGAAAGTATGCCTGGATCAAACGACAGGTATATAATAATATTTTGAAAAAAAAAAGAAATGTTAAAAGTCAGAGAAATCATAGGCGATGTTTGAAAAGGTTTATGAATTGAGAAAAGACAAAGGGTGTATTACGATAGGAAAGTCTGGCGCTCAGTCCTCTCTGTCTCTAGCCTATCAGATAAATAGTGTGATGGTATGTAAGCATAATATTATGAAATATATATTAACTTAAATCGCGTCTTCTCAATCTGCGAATAAAGTGAATTGCGTTTCTTCTGACATATATCGAGACACGATAGTCTTGAAACGACTGTCATCCTGAACAACGTTTCTGGTAGGATACCAAGATACCTCGTCTCCTGACGTTGGACCAACCAAATCAAGAACGTTACCAACTTCAATCCGTGAAAGGCTTCTTTACATCTGGCCTGAGACAGAAATGATTGAAGTAATATTGTACAGGCTTCATCATGAAGATCACGAGCCTTTGACATAAGGATGACTATCTGAAAAAAACTATAAAAAAACAATATAATCTCAAGAAAAATAGGGATAATGATAGAAATTGTACGGCAGTTAATGAAAAGGAACATTTTTTTTAAAATAATGTTTCTTTAGTTTATATCGTAAAATATCAATAACGAATTTTGCTAATAAAGATCTGCTTTTTTATTTTCTAATGTGTTTGAAGGAAAAAAAAACTTATCAACAACTTTTTAGTCATACTCTGGACTCTGGAGCCAGTTACCAATATATGTTAGACTCGCTCCGTCACTGACATATTTTAAAAAGCGATTAAAAAAATACTCTTAATTTAAAGTAAGTAAAGGTTGAATGTTAGAAATAGACACCAAATTCACATACTGTCGCTATTGTATACTATCCTTAACTGTCCCGCCGCCCCCTCTTATCTCGCCGAAAATTTTCAGCGTCTTATGATTAAAATCATGTATTAGCGCTATGCTCAAACAGAGATTGTCTATTGGCCTTTCCAGCTCACCGCTCCTTTTTTTTACGTCGTCCTTTACTGTTCATGCAGTGAGACTCTGGAATCAGTTACAAACCAATATAAGCCTCACTCCGTCCTTGGCGCGCTTTAAGAAGCGACAGAAAAAACTCTTAATTTTATAGTCAGTAAAATAACGTGTTTCATTCCTGATTTTTCTTTTCCTTTCCTCTCCGCCATCCCTTCCTTTCCTTTTGATTGATGATATCTCACTTTATATGAAAAATAATGTTCGGGTGATTTTCCGTCATTGTGGGGCTCGTGGGATTTCGTGGGGATGGATAGTCATTTGATTGATTTATGCGACCACGTAACTTGCTTCATTTACTGTTGTCTGGTTGGTTGGAAGAGATTGCCGCCTGGCAATAATCCCACCAGATTGTATTTGCAATAAAAGTGTGAAATAAATAAAATAAATAAATAAGTCCTTCATTCCCGATTTTTTCCTCCAGCATCCCTTTTTCCCTTAAAATCCAATGATATCTCACTCTCATTCTCGATAAGTACCATATATAGTACTCTTCATCATTTAAGTAGAAAGAGAATGAAAGTTGTATTTTGAATTGTAAATTTTTCTAAGATTTCGATATGTTTTTTTTAAATATTATGTACGTTACTGTTATATGTAAATAACATTTAAGCGTTATTTATTTTTTTAATCAATATAAAATGTTTCAGCTGTTGTCTTTACTGAGTTTGACCTACAGTGAAGCGAGTCAACCTGTATTTTTGTACGTGATGTAAAACGCGCGCGCCGCAGTCGGAAAGGTGGTGCAACTATGCCAAATGATAAACTTAACAATTACATCGAACATTATCAAGACAACATATTCATCACTTGACACTGGCGTATACACCTTCATATATAGGAGTTCACGGCCATTATTCAAAGAGAGAGAGAGAGAAGACAACACATGTATTGTTCAATACCGTTTATTCACCGCAGTCACTGCACTGCACGAGTGCTCTCAAAAAATCTTCGAAGAATAATCAAACACTATGAAATCGCTTATACATAATATGCCCGTGTGTGATATTTAATAAGTCATAATAACGATTGAATAGTTATTATTTAATTATGCATTTTTTTAAATTATTTTAAACTGATTTGATAAAGTAAAAATGTTTACGTTACACTAAAACATTACGATAAAATATAGCATGTTAAATAATATAAAAAAATTAATATTTCAACTATGACACTAACTTTTAATTGTTGCTCAAGGAGCTAAGCGACACATGAGGACACATACGGTTTAACAGTATGATTGCCCTACCTACCGGCATATCCAAAGGCAGGTTGGTTCGACTTATAAGTTGATAGAACAATCTATGGGTGGGTTGTCTCAAATAATTATCCGGAACATACAAAACATGTATGTACTCGTATGTACTTATAAATACATATTTGTATAAAATATTTTAATCAATTTATTGAAATTAAAATATCACCGTTAATATAAATATAAAATAAAATAATTTAATATAAAATAAAATAATTTAATATAAAATAAAATTAATAATCATTAAATATATTAATATAAAAATAATATATGTTATAACAAAAAATATAATTTTTTAAATTTTTAATAATAAATAATTACAATTTTAATAATAATTATAATACACTTAATAATATTAAAATAATATAAAATATTATTATTTATAATAATTATTAATGTTAAAATAATTAATAATAATTTATTAATATATAAAATATTAATAATAATAAATACTCTTCTCCCTGGCTCCATCCCAACTCATTGTCTGCGAAGACTGTTGGGGTCAGCTCTCCTCGTCCTCAGGTTGTATGCTCTTCTGTCCCGGACTACGTCCCCCAGGCCGTGCCTTTGCATCAGGTTATCTTTATACACCATCCATGAATTCTTTGGTCTTCCTCTGGTTGTTATTCGAGGCAGATCCATGGAGATTGCTTGGTTCACAATGTGATCCGGTGCTCTGCGTCCAACGTGTCCATACCGTCTCAATCGCCTCTCCTCCATCTTGCTGTTGATGTCTGTAACACCTAGGCTTCCACGAATGCGTGAGCTTTTTATTTTGTCTCTTAACGACACACCAGCTGACCATCTTAGCATGCGCATTTCAGCAGTTTCTAGTTGCCTAGAGTAAGAGTTATACATCGTCCAGCATTCGGAGCCATAGAGGAGTGCGGGTCTGACAATCGTTTGGTATACTTTTCCTTTTAACTTTACTGCCATTTTCGGATCACATAGAACTCCTGTCATTGATCTAAACTTCATCCATCCCACACTAATTCTATTTGTAACATCTGCTGCACATCTTCCATCACTATGGATGAGTGACCCAAGGTACTTAAAGGAGTCACAATTTGGTAATAATAAATAATAATTTAATAATAATAAAATAATTATATAATACACCTGTTATGGCCTTTTGCAACGAAAACACTTTTAGAATTTCAACTGTGTAGTTTTATTTGTATGAAGGTTGAATTACATTTTCAGTATAATATTAACAGTATTATAATAAATAGTAATATCTATGGTCTTTACATAGTAGTGGCTTTAAGAATAATGATGTCGCCTCAAATATGGCGTCCTATTTATAGCAAAGATAGCTATACCTTCGTTAGATTATGAAGGAATGTTATGTTTGCCCTTAAGGTCAATCGTCGCAACTTTCTCCCATTTAGTGATATTAAATCTTTATTGAATTTGGGGAGATAAGCGCCGGCGAGATGGTAAACAACTTGAATATAATACATCGAGTAATAATGCTAATATTGGTTAGTAGCGATAAGGGTGACATGGGTTTACATAACTTATAATATTTATTTGAACATCTATAAGCTAACATTGGTTTTGGTGAAAATATCATATTACAGATAATAATATTTATAGGTTCTAAGATAAGCGGAACATTGGTTGCGTTGAGGGTGAATGTATAGATAAGATTAGCATGCGCTGGCAGTAGATACATGACACACCGTTTCACTTTTCGTGACGTTCAGGCCAATTTGCCCTACCGCGCCTATAGAAGTTTCACTTCAAAAATCATTTTTAAATATTATAATATTGTCCACAAAGTGAAAGCCGAAACCTTTGATAAAACATTTGTATTTTTTGTGTTCTGGCAACAAGGTTCCACGATCGAGACCGAATTTCAGACTACAAAAAGAACAGTAAGAACAAGGGAGAGGGCGTAGATCTTGTTTTTTTACCCATCTCCTTGCATTTTAAGGTTTCTAAAATGTCTCAGTTGAAGAATCTTCTTGAACAGAGGAATTATTCTGTTAAATAAACAATTGTTTTTATCAACAAAAATTGTGTTTTTTTTATCCAATTTCAATATTCCTAGAACAATATAACAGGTTAATAAAAAAAACAATCCGAGTATATACCTCATCCTTTTCATCATTTCGTCAACTTGAAACGAAGAAAGAGAAAGGATTATATTTGTATACAAATTATTCACGACGAATCACAACACAGTTCGGTTTCCTCGACATGAGCGAAGGTCAGTGGCCATGTGACATCAATAATCACAAACAATAAATATTAACTAAAAGTAACCAAAATTTAAAAAAATATTATACAAAAAACGATCTTAATAATATTGTCATAAAAGCTAAATTTGTATACAAATACAATTTATGTTTGGTTGGAATTTTATACAATTGAAATCATTCATATCAATTCCACGCGTCGATTTTCAGTATTTAAGTGAACTTAATATATAAAAAGGTACATTTATTTTCATACATTTTGTTTTTACGTGAAAGGTTATTGATAAGTACTCTTTTTATCAAAACCTTTTTCCTGTGAATGCTGAGCTTTGATTTTTACTATGAACCAAGATTTGTTGATTGTTTGTATTCAAAAGCGTATATGAGAAAATAAATAAATACTTGGTTACATGAATAACATATGTTATACTACCTTGATCAAAAACTTTTAGGACTTTATTCATAAAATCGAAAGTACAAGTTTATTCATCAAAATCGATATGGTCCCCTTCAAAGTACTCCCCATCGACTGCAACGCACTTACGCCAGCGCTTGATCCAATCCTCGAAACACCGCTGGTACTCAATTTTCGGTATGTCCATCAAGAGCCGTCTTCGATTTTTTCATGACATCCTCTCGGATGCTGTGACGCGTTCCGCGAAGCGGTTTTTTAAGTAGGTTGAACAGGAAAAAGTCGCAGGGAGACAGATCACGTGAATTCGAAGGCTGCTGGATAGTATTCGTGTAGTTTTTGGTCAAAAACTCGTGGAAATCATGTCTTTCGCGATTTCAACGCGGTCCTTTTTTTGCATGAAATTAAGGTCTTTCGGCATCAGTTTTGCAGCGACACGTCTGAGGCCCAAATCATTAACCAAAATGTCTTGAGCTGATCCATAAGCGATTTTCAAGTCCTCTGCCAGCTCTCTAATGGTCAATTTGTGGTTTTCGGCTAACATTTCTTTGATTTTATCGATGTTTTCATCGGTTTTCGACTGCCACTGCGTTCGTCATCCTCGACCGACTCACGACCACTTCTGAAGCGTTCGTGCCACCAAAAAACACTTCTCCAACATTTCCAAGGTCTGCGGACCGTTAAATCCGTTTTTCACACAAAATTTAATGCAAACTCGTTGATGCCATTTTCAAACTTGTAAAAAATCGAAAACACGCACAAAGGTAGATGTACTCAGTATAGTGTAACTTTTACAAATGGACGCTGAAATTTGGAGGGAAGTGTCAATGATAGATGTGGTAACCTAATAAAAAAAAAGAATTCCAATCGGGTGACTGACAGCGCCACATGGTGGCCGGTCCTAAAACTTTTTATCAACGTAATATACCATCATGCCACTTCCCTATCGAGGCAGGCAGATATCAAAGAGCGCAAGAACTTTATATCGGGACACATATCTTTCATCTCCTACGGAACTTTTTACAAAGAAGCCGAAATAAATGCTGTAGAAATGTGTGCATTGAAAATAACACATGTGAATATGTGATGACAATGCATGACATAATACGGAACAAAGTGATTATACTCAAGAAAATGTAGCATGGTACCTGTAACGTTTGAAATGTCATATCTCAAAGGGATGGGGTAAAATAGTTTTTTTTACAAATCGAATCGTTTTTTATAAATCGAAAAATTATTTCTCTCTAAACTGACGTTTTAATTCCAAATTTTCATTATACTGACTTTTTAATGTATTGTATGATTTGTATATATATATTTAAATAGGTCAAGATCCACTATGAATTAATAAATACTAATTATATATATTTAATTTTATGTATAAAAAAAATCGAAAATCAAATTATCTTATACCCCACCCCTAGCCAATGCAGACTAACGTATTGACTTTTGACGAACGTCGCCAAATATTATTTGATTTTAACAAACTGTTATATTTTTTCTAATTTGTAACAAGATGTATTAATTTGTCATTAATGTTAGTTTTATGTAATGTATTTACCTAAATAACTTGTTATTCATTAGAATCGAGGCTTATATTAAAGTTGATAAAATAATTAAAATTACTGAACGTCGTTACAAGGTTGTGTTGGGGCAAATTTGTGAAACGTCACAGGGTCCATGCTACATTTTCTTTAGTGTAGGGATGAATATGATGTGTTGTGAATTATGAATATAATGGTTTGGGTACGAAGAACGAATGAATGAAGAAATACAAATATACAGTGCAAATATGACAGGAAATTGTGGTAGATAAATATCAAATAAAGTATAATTGAATAGTGAGCGATATTTTAGGAGGAAATGCTGAAAGCCAGAGAAATCTTAGGAGTTATATGGATATACAAGTAGAAGAGGTGTAGTATGTGTGTCCAGATAGGAAACTCTGGCGCTCTGCCTTCTTTGCCTAACCTGACAGGGAAATGGCGTGATGGTATGTTTGTACATATGTATGATCTTACCATACTTTCTTTGTTCTTCGTCTACCACGCCTCGCACTCATATTTGCATTGTATCATATATTTTGTAATTTGTTTTATCAAACACTGTTTATTCCACTTTTTGTAACGGCATAACCCTACCGGTTTCAAGACTTTCACCTCATCATCAGGGGAAACCAAACAATACTCTTGAATTAGAAGTCTTGTTTGTGCTCCCTGATGATGAGGTGAAAGCCTTGAAACCGGTAGGGTTATACCGTTACAAAAAATGGAATAAACAGTGTTTGATAAAACAAATTACAATGTATTTAAACCTCCACGATGTTATTTATTTATTTAAAACTTTTCTTGCAAATACAATCTGGCGGGTTTAATGCCAGGCGGCAATCTCTTCTTACCAACCAGACAAAAGTAAATGAAGCAAGTTACGTGGTCGCATAAATCATTCAAATGACTATCCATCCCCACGAAATCCATAAACATATACGTGAACATGCCCACGAGCCCCACAAAGACGGACAATCACCCGAACATTATTTTTCATATAAAGTGAGATATCATCAATCAAAAGGAAAGGAAGGGATGGTGGAGAGGAAAGGAAAAGAAAATTCAGGAATGAAACACGTTATTTTACTGGCTAGAAGTTAAAAGTTTTTTCAGTCGTTTCTTAAAGCATGCCAAGGACAGAGCTAGTCTTATATTGGTTTGTAACTGATTCCAGAGTATCACTGCATGGACAGTAAAGGACAACGTAAAAAAAAAAGAGAAGCGGTGAACTGGAAAGGCCAATAAACAATCTCTGTTTGAGCGTAGCGCTAATCAATGATTGGAAAGACGCTGAGAATTTTCGAGAGAGAATGGCGGGACAGTTAAGGATATTGTACAATAGAGACAGTACGTGAATTTGGCGTCTATTTCTAACATTCAACCAGATCAATGTTAATGCCTTAACTTTAAATAATACATTGTATATTTGTTTTCATTTAATGTGTGGTGCAAAAAGATAACCTGATGCAGAGGCACGGCTTGGGGGACGTAGTCCGGGACAGGAGAGCATACAACCTGAGGACAAGGAGAGCTGACCACAACAGTCTTCGCAGACAGTGAGTTGGGATGGAGCCAGGGAGAAGAAGAAGATTGTATATTTATTTTGATTGGGTTTCATTATATAATTAAACACGTTTTTTTTTCTACAAAAAAATAAAACTAAAAATTAAAATCATTAATTTAAATCAATAGACTTGATTTGAATATTTTTAAACGTAAAATCTTGCTTTTACAAAGCGATTGTTTTTAATTACAGTAGATACACTGTAAACGGACTTATGGTTGACATATGGTAGTACATAGCATCAGGCTTGGGTATTAACTCTAACAGTACGCTCTCATTAGTTCACCTGGAGGAACTGTGTGAGTCTATCGAGTATTGGGATTTGTAATACGAGTCTCTGAGTAATTTATGAGGGGAGATGATGTCAGGTACCTTTATAGTGCGCTGGTATGTAGCAAGCTAGAATGTGGGGCATTGTTCTGGAACGCGCAGGGGGAATCATTACACTAAAATGGTGGAGAAAGTTCAAAAGAAATGTTTGATATATCTCGACTTTCGTGAGTGAGTTTTTTATCCATAGTTCTATCCTACAAGGATTCTTCTAAGAATGTTGGGACACTACCTTCTAAGCGTGAGGAGAGGGATATGAGAGTTTTGTCTTAAATATTTAAGTTGCTATACTAAAGAAAATGTACCATGGCCCCTGTGACGTTTCTCAAATTTGCCCCAATATAACCTTGTAACGACATTTAGTAATTTAAATTATTTTACCAACTTTAATATGAGCCACGATTCTAATAAATGGCAAGTTATTTAGGTAAATACTCGTACATTACATAAAACTAACAACTATGACAAATTAATAGGTACATCTTGTTACAAATTAGCAAAAATATGTCAGTTTGTTAAAATCAAATAATATTTGGCGCCGTTCGTCAAAAGTCACTACGTTAGTCTGCATTGGCTAGGGATGGTGAATACGAGAAGTTGGATTTTCGATTTTTTTTATACATAAAATTAAATGTTGTAATTAGTATTAATTCATAGTGGATCTTGGCCTATTTAAAGATAGATACAAATTATACAATACATAAGAAAGTCAGTATAATGAAAAATAGGAATTAAAACGTCAGTTAAGAGAAAATCAAAATTTAGATTTACAAAAAGACGATTCGATTTTACCCCATCCCTTTGAGACATGACATTTCAAACGTCACAGGTACCATGCTACAGTTTCTGGAGTATAACAGGAGCAACATCATATATTTAAGTTGCTAACAGAAGCAACATCATATCTTTATGTTGATAACAGGAGCAACATCATATTTTAGGTTGCTAATAGAAGCAACATCATATTTTAGGTTGCTAACAGAAGCAACATCATATTTTTAAGTTGCTAACAGGAGCAACATCTAACCCAACTGAGTTAGAAATGTAGGATTTTATATTTCTAACAATTATTGGAAGTACAGAAATATTGATTAATTTAGATTGGCAATAAGTAAAACTATCTTTCCAAGTTCTCTTCATTTGTGTCGCGGGCTGTCACTTTTAAACAGGGCCTCGGATAGTGATTGACAAATTCAACATTTCAGAAAATATGTTTATGGTAATGAAATCATAACGAGCTTTCTTAATAATGGGAGTTGATTGTTAAGACTTGACAATTATTTATATTTATTTAGTTAACATTTATTTCATGTTACTATACATGAGAAGCATTTAAGATATGATTAAGGTTTATAAAATAAATGATTAAGGAGTTTTTTAATTCTGCCTGTCAATAACTTTGAAAAATCAATATGAAAAATAAAATCTCAAATACTGGACAAAACGTTAATTTACAAGTATTTCAGTTTTGACGTAACAACTCCCGATGAAATTTAATAGTCGTTTTTTTGTTCATACAACCGCATACAATTATTTGAACGTATAAGCTCGCGTTGTCTGCAATGTTCCCTCCAAGGTGTGCGCGTGTGCGGCCGCACATCTGTTAAATATTTTCCGCACACATGTTTCCATCTTCCGCACACATCTCAAAGAAAGGAACTTGTAACCATATTTTATTTTGCGCAATTATATATTTTATTTGATATTTTATGATGGGTTCTCAGGTTCCTTTCTTTGAATGTGTGCGGAACATGGAAACACCATATAGAGTCCACGCGCCGTAAGGAAAGAATAGTATAGAAGGGTGACCATGATTTTTTATTTATTATATATTCAGATTATTTAGTTTATTTATTTATTGTACATTTAAACATACAGAAGTGGATTTTTTTGTTTAGAACAAATATTTGTTTATTGTTTATTGATACAGAAAAACAAAGTCTGCCATTTGAATGCCATAGATTTTACAACCTCCCTGTAAAATTTATTGATTCCCGTAAAATTGGTGATACTCGTAATCTCAGAAAAATGTAATTTATGATTTAGTGGTACATTATGTTGACTATTTAGTTTTATCTATGCATGAATATGATATTCCTGTTATATATTATATTATAGGAATATATTATATAATATTATATTCCCGTTATATAATATTATATTATATAATATTCCCGCTGAAACCCAGATTTAAAAAAAATAGAATTCCAGTCTAGTTAACACTTAGGGCCTATAAAAACATATTTTTTTCCACCTGGCGAGTTTATGGCCATGTGGCAATCTCTTCCAACCAACCAGAAATAGTTTTTTAATAGACCCTAAGGGAAAACCAGACTGGAATTCCATTTAAAAAAAATTGGATTCCAGCGGGGATCGAACCCGCAACCTTCGGGTCGGTAGACAACCGTCTTACCACCAGGTCACGGAGGTCGTCGTCATCTTTCTTGTTGGTTGGAAGAGATTGTCACATGGCAATGAATTCGCCAGGTAAAAATAAAAAAAATAAAAAAAGTATGCATATTAGCGCACTTTCCTCTTTTTTCTTGCACATATAAGTTGATGGGCCGCACACACAATGAAAAAATTAAAGGGAACGTTGGTTGTCTGTTTTTACGTTTTTCGTACGTTTTATTTTTCTTTTTGAAAAGCGTACATTATTAGCTTGTCATCGTTTTTTAGTTGAAAATAGGTATTTTCAAACTCCATTATCGGTGCATAAAACATAACATCAATGCAGGCAAACATATCTACTATACTCGTAAAAAATAAACATTTTGAGTATGGGGTTACTTCGCTATTATTAGGTCGGCAGTGAACGTGTTCAACCCGAGTTTTAAATAATCAATGACAAGTCTACTATTCAGCAGAGATTCGCACTTGCAATGTTGCCTCTAGTGTTTGGGCAGATATCTAGATTACTACATAATAAATATGTAGAATGATAAATTCAACGGGGCAGGGTAGGAGAAACCCTAAGGCCTCGGCCACACAGGAAGGAGCCTCGCTTGATGCTTAGAGCTATGCTGCGAGCTAGGCGACATATCCTAGCGAACCAACGTACCGCATACTATCGCAGTGGCCACACTGCACGCTTCGCGCCATATCGCATGACGATTAGTCATCGAGTGAATCTTCTAGCGAAAAGACGTGTTGGTTAATTTACAAGATGGCGGAAGTTTTAATGACAGCTGTGTATACCATAAAAGGGAGCCTTTGTGGAACCCATCGAGCAAATTATAGAAAAATGTACCTGTAATAAAATAACTTTGGAATGAAGTTGCACAGGAAGTAAATAAATATGATAAGTTGTAATGAAATTGGTTAGTTTTGAGAGTGACATCGTGTGTTGACTCAACCGCTCCCAACTGTCAAATGAATTTGTGCTTAGCACTTTGGTGTGGCCAGGCATGAAGTCTGTGTATAAAAAGGAGGCTTTGTGGAACCCATCGAGCAAATTATAGAAAAATGTACCTGTAATAAAATCACTTTGGAATGAAAGTTGCACAGAAAGTAAATAAATATGATAAGTTGTAATGAAATTGGTTCGTTTTGAGAGTGGCATCGTGTGTTGACTCAACCGCTCCCAACTGTCAAATGAATTTGTGCGTAGCACTTTGGTGTGGCCAGACATGAAGTCACCTAGTATATGAGTCACGTAAAATCTAGCTTAACGCCTAACGAAGCATTTTGGTGTGGCTTCGGCCTAACACAATTTTATAAGACCGCTGCTTGTGGTGTATAACTGGTCTAATGTTTCCACTTTGTATGTACAGTGTATGACAGAATAGGGAAAGATGACATTAAGAATGTGAATTTAAAGAAGATGTAGTGAATAAGATGAGACAAGATGGTTCGACCACGTAGAAAAAAAACAAAGAATGAATTATATAGATGTACAATGCAACAACGCGTTCAGATTGTTGAATTTTATGTATTGTAATATCCGGAAACGGTGATGTTAATTGGCCACTAAGGTCATGTGATCTGATACCGTTGGACTATTTTTTCTGGGGTTACGTGAAAAGCCAGATTTATACGAATGACCCTCAATCAATTCCTGAGCTGAAGAATGAAATTATTCGCTTTATTGGTGAGTAAGAACCGCAATTATCCCAAAATGTCATCGAAAATTTTGAGAAAAAGAGTGGACATCTGTGGAGCTGCAAGAGGTGGACATTTGGCGGATATTATTTTTTGTGTTTAAATTTTTATTAAAAAACATACATTATACTTCAATGACCAATAAAAAGTTTTTGGAAATCAAAGCAAATTGTATGTTTTATTCATGAATTAAAAAAACTGCTCAATTTGAAAGACCCTTTTTTAAACGTGAATTTTTATTTGATTTTTTTTTGCGACTATATAATTTCTTTTACTAACTTTTCTCTGGATGATTGAAAGAGTCTGTCACCTGGTTATAAATCCGCTAGTTTGTTTTTTTTTTACAATAAGGTGTTGAATAAATCAATGATGTTTTCAGCCGCCGTCCAGGATGTAGGAAGGCAATTAACGAAACCGAAGTCCGAGCCTAGCCGCTTGAAGAGTAGAGTTAATTAATTTGGCAACAACGGCCATTGCGCCGTACTCTTATTCCTGTTCGCAGAACACTATAATATGTTCCATTGCTAGTTGCTGGTGCGCCATTGTTTGTGACCTTCGTAGATTAGCAACGGTCCATTGATGAGAGAAACTTGACTACCTGCTCAAGAATAATATTATATTGCATTAAAATTAGTTGAAGTATCCATGATAAATTATCCTCATCATTACATTTCTGTTATGGCCTTTTGCAACGAAAACACTTTTAGAATTTCAACTGTGTAATTTTATTTGTATAATCGTTGACTTACATTGAAGTATAATATTAACAGTATTATAGAAGTAATAATAACGATGATGTTAACATCGTAGTGGCTTTAAGAATAATGATTGCTGCCTCTGATATGACGTCCTATTTAAAGCAAAGATAACGTACGCACGACCCTTAGATAGATTAAGAAGGAATTTGTCGGGTATGTTATCGTTGCCCTTAAGGTCAAATCGATATCAGGCGTCACCATTTAGTGATATGAAATATTTATTGAATTTAAATAGTAAGCAGTTCCTGATAACTCCAACAGATAATAAATTTAAACATAATACATTGAGTTAAGTTTGACATACACGTGATAATACTAATATTTATTGGATGTAGATAACATTGATAAGCTTAACATTGGTTTGCATGATAACTTATAATATTTATTGGATGTGGATAAGAGTATATGATAAGATTAAACATTGGTAGGGATACATTACATTTATACCATCACGCCATTACCCTGTCACAGTAGGCAGAGAGAACAGAGCGCCTTACTTTCATAACTTGACACACACACACACATTCTTAGCCTCTTCCATATATCTATACTTTCTACTTTTCTTTCTTTAAAAATATCATTCACTTTATCCAACCATACTTATCTCTTATACGTCTTCCACTCATATCTACACTTAATATCTGTTTTGTTAGTATTTCGTCATTCATTCGTTCTACATGCCCAAACCATCTCAACGTACTCTCTTATTCATCTCACTTATTGACACATCACCCTTAAGTTCACATTCCTCCCTTATCATTTCATTCCGTATTCTGTCATACATTGTCACTCCATGTTTTTTTTAAATAAATTAACAATACACCTTACTAATGTAACATTAAATTTAACAAATCTACACAATTGACTTAAATTTAAATGATCGGCCTATTTCGCCTTACAAAATCACTGTCAATCTACTCGCGTAATAAATATATTGTTTGCCGAGCTTACATAGCAAAATATTTTACAATCTATGAATTTAAACTAACATTAAAATTGAATAGGAGTCGATCATCCTGGCATGTAGGGAACCCCTTTTGAACAACCAGCCCTCACAAAACTTTAATACTGAAATGTAATAGAATGTCTTCACCAAACTTTAATGTAAAACCATTGATCCTTCCATTTTGTCTTTCAAAAGATATTGGTTCATAACATGCCAGGATGGTCGGTTCCTATTAAGTTTTGATGTTAGTTTTTAACCTTTTCCTTTCTGTGCTAAAAAAAATCGCCCGTTCCGGTGATGTGTATTCAATACACATGTTAAAATGAGTGATTTAAAATCGGAAAAATAAGAATATTCATAGCCAATCGCTTAAAATTCAATTTGAAGTCAAAAGTGATATTAATTGAAATTTAATTTCTGAAAACATGAAAAATACATCGGCCGACGTTAACAAAACGGGCGAAACAACCACCTCAAATAGATGCCCGAAAGCTACTGAAGCTAGAAAAGCGAGCAAACTGAGTTTCTATTTCTTGCGTTCCCATATACCGAAGTAGAGAGAGAGTGAGACGTGAATAGCGTCGCTTTCTCCCTCATTGCGGTTTTTTAGAATGAATATACCTACGTCACACACTGGCACACGTTTGATTGTATTGGTGAATTTATTCCCGATTTTCACAAAATATCTCTGATGTGGCCGATAAGTGCTAATTGTTATTAATATTATTTTTTCATTCAATGCGTAAATGTATTACGGAGGAATACCTAAAATCTGAACCCAGTATTAATTATATTTGTAGAGATATTCAAGTTTTTAGAAGCAATGTGTACTTGTAAAACATCACAGGGAAGGAAGGGCTTCTAATATTGCCCGAAAATATTATTTTTGTAGATCTTTCATTGTTCATTCTTTTTACGTTACCGAACCATTGTAATCTTGACCAATGTATCTTATTTCAATCATCATTCTTTCTTTTTGTGAAATTTACTTATTCTGTCATATATTGTTGAATATCATGAAGAGAAATATGCTCGAGCCAATCGATGTTCACAGTTCGCTAATGTGTTTTGTATGCCAACTAAGTTTGGGAGTGAAACGTGGATGTGGAAATATATATATGTCTGATAAATGCTTTAGAAATGAGTGCACTGAGGGCAGTATGTAGGATGAATGCACATATACGACAACTCAGAGGAAGTACATAATTATGACCCGCTGTCTAGCGGCTGAAAAGCATTGTATGAGGAGATTGACTTATTAACCTTTCCTTCCCTGTGATGTGTAACTAGTACACATTGCTTCTAAACACTTTAATATCTCTATAAATATAATAAATACTGGGTTAAAATTTTAGGTATTCCTCCGTTATACATTTACGCTTTGAATGAAAAAAATAATATTAATAATAATTAGCACTTATCGGCCACATCACTGATATTTTGTGAAAATCGGGAATAAATTCACCAATACAATCAAACGTGTCCCAGTGTGTGACGTATGTATATTCATTCTAAAAAAACACAATGGGTGAGAAAGCGACGCTATTCACGTCTCACTCTCACTCTACTTCGGTATATGGGAACGCAAGAAATAGAAACTCAGTTCGCTCGCTTCTCTAGCTTCAGTAGCTTTCGGGCATCCATTTGAGGTGGTCGCTTGGCCCGTTTTGTAAACGTCGGCCGATGTTTTTTTCATGTTTTCAGAGATTAAATTTCAATTATTATCACTTTTGACTTCAGTTTGAATTTATTTAAGCGATTGGCTATCAATATTCTTATTTTTCCGATTTTAAATCGCTCATTTTTACATGTGTATTGAATACACAGCACCGGAACGAGGGAATTTTTTAACACAGGAAGGGAAAGGATAATGGGTTGATTTTATCATTTTATTAGTGAAGACAACGTAAGGTAGGTTTACAAATTTCTTTAGAATTAAATGCAATTCTCAAGCCGCCACTGTATATATATTAGGTATTAACATAAGTTGTGTCCGTTTTTTTCCAATTTCAAAATGAGCACCAAAAGTAAAACAAAATGGTAAATGTTAATCTTTCATTCGAAAGAAAATTTTCTGCTCTACAAGATGTGGCGTTTGCTTTTACGCTACATATATTATTTTATTTGATTACAAGCCTTCAAAATGGAATGTCAAGTAGACGAAAGCAAGCATTTTCGACAGCTCCATCTGTTCGCGTTCAATCGAGGGAATAAAGCTGCGAAAGCTGCTCGCGATATTTTTGTATACGGTGAAGATGCTATGAATTAAAGGATAGCTCATCGATGGTTTTTGCGTTTCAAAGACGGTAATTTCGACCTGAAAGACATGGAGCGTTCCGGACGACCAGTGGACTTCGATGAAGACCGCTTAAACCAAATTATTCATGAAGATCCCCTTCAAACATTTTTCATCACCATTTTCAAACCATTTTTCATCACCAGTAATGATGCGGTAAAGGAACCTTTGCTTGTGGCCATGCGTAGCTCGATGACGCGCGAGCAAACCAGTAGAAATTGTCGACATTGATTTTTGTTGTTTTCACTCAAAACATTTTGAACCCAAGCGCCGAACTTTTGGACTTTTCCCATTGATTTAAGATGGCGGTATACAGTTGTGACTACAATTCATCTGCCAGCCAATTCTACGGTGGTTTGAAGGGGATCTTTATGAATAATATGGTTTAAGCGGTCCTCATCGAAGTCCACTGGTCGTCCGGAACACTCCATGTCTTTCAGGTCAAAATTACCGTCTTTGAAACGCAAAAACCATCGACGAGCTATCCTTTAATTCATAGCATCTTCACTGTACACTTCGCAAATATCGCAAGCAGCTTTATTCCCTCGATTGAACGCGAACAGAAGGAGGTGTCGAAAATGCTCACTTTCGTTTACTTGACATTCCATTTTGAAGGCTTGTAATCAAATAAAATAATATATGTAACGTAAAAGCAAACACAATATCTTATAGAGCAGAAAATTTTCTTTCGAATGACGTATAAACCTTTACCATTTAATTACTTTTGGGGCTCATTTTGAAATTGGAAAAAAAAAACACAACCTATGTTAACAATACATTCTGCCATTATTTAAGCTTACGTTTAAAACAAAACAAATATAAAAAAGGATCAAATCATTTTCAGCTTACATCGAATCTTATTTTAATGTCTAAATATATATTTTTACTTTTGTTTAAAACATATTTGTAATGTTTTATTTCATTCGATCCAAGTGAACGTATCGTGACGCAGTTATGACGTAACATTGTCGCAATGTAAATTTCACGTGGTCACCATATGGTATGAAGTCAAAATTGTTGAATAATTTCATATTTTCTTCCAAATAAAATTCCTGTTTTTTTACTAAGTGTACAATTTTCGCTAACCATGTTGAAGTATTATTTTCGCTAAGTATATTTTACGTGGCTTTATGCCAAAAGGTACGAGTAATTTGTGTTTGTCTTCGAGGAAATGGTAAGTATTTTTTAGTAAGTAGACAAATTTTACTAATGTATTCCAAAGTATCATACATTTCGCGTATTAACTTAATTGGCTTCGTATCAAAAATAAGCTTGCTCGAACTACTTGTCTTTATGTAAAATACTGACTTTTTATTAAGTGTAAATTTTTTTAAGTTATCTTTTTGATGTGATTCCTCTTTATGTAGAATTTTGAACAGATTACACGTAAACTTTATCCTAGTATACATAGGCCAAAACCCGTACGACGGCTGTCGCCAAAGAACGAATACGAGAATTGAATTTTGAATACAAGAGAGCGAGAGAAGAATACTTGGATTCTCTCCGAAAGTAATTCGAAATTTGAATCTCGGTGGGTCCGTGAAAACTGAACGAATTTTAAATACCTAGATAACAATTTTTGAACCGATGTAAAAGGGGACGATGTATAAATGATATATATAAACAAATTCTACATTTATAAATATAAATTTTCATAAATGCAAAATTTGTTTTACTTCCGTGCATATTTCACGGGCTGCAACTAGTATTCATTAAATTGTATTGCATTATTTTTCCTTAGTCAATTTTTGCAGACTGTTGACTCTATAATAGACGTGGGCAAATGCGGCTCTTCGTTGGGTAAAGTGCGGCTCCCAATGTCTCTTATAAAAATATAGATACTTTCTTTCCCCATTATACTTGTGTTTTCGCGATTTTCCTTTCTAAATGTTGTAAGTGACAAGATGCGCATGTATGTATGTAACTGTCAAAGACGCAAGTATTGGTGTATACGTGTGTGCTATGATTTCAATGTGTAGGGTGCGCGGGCATCTCCTGCCTCTTTATGCACGTAAACCGTATTCTGCGCTATTTTAATATTTTCTTATATGTGTATTTTTGATATTTTATATAGCAAGTAAGATTTGTGTAGAATAGGTAATAAATTACTATTAGTGTATTTAATACTACGTGAGAACGTGACTATGGTGTGGCTCTTTATATATTTGAAAATGCAGAATATGGCTCTCGTTGACCTCATGTATGCTACCCCTGCTCTATAACTATAATTTTTTTAAGCATTTTTTTTCCGTAGATCATTAAATTTAATGAATGGCGTCTAATAAAGAAAATGTCATTGTATTAATTTCATATTGAGGAAATACTAGTTACTTTTTGTTTTATTTTATTTCACCTGGCGAGTTTATTGCCATGTGACAATCTCTTCCAACCAACCAGCAAGATGTTTTTAATGGACCCTAAGTGAAAACCAGACTGGAATTCCATTTAAAAAAATCTGGATTCCAACGGGGATCGAACCCGCAATCTCCGGATCGGTAGACAAGTGTCTTACCACCAGGCCACGGAGGTCGTCTTTTTACTAAGTTTGCAAGTTTTATTAAAATTTTATCCGTACAATCTCGCTAGGTAGCGACGACGGACGTAAGGTCCGACGTTACGGAAGAAGGATAAAATTACTTAGTTAAACAATTATATTTTATGATATATACTCGCACATGATTTAAATAATAATTATCCAGATGTATCCGGAATGCTCTGAAGTTCGTCCGAAGGGAAAAAAATGTTAATTCTACAAACATATAGTACAATATGTTAGTGTCAAAATAATTTAAATCAGGGCTGGCCAACCCACGGCCCAACCCAAATTGAAAAAGTTTATTTATATTCACATCCTGATGTAACTCTGGAATCAGTTACAAACCAATATAAGGCTCGCTCCGTCCTTGGCATGCTTAAAGAAGCGACTGAAAAAACTCTTAATTTCTAGTCAGTAAAATAACGTGTTTCATTCCTGATCTTTCTTTTCCTTTCCTCTCCACCATCCCTTCCTTTCCTTTTGATTGATGATATCTCACTTTATATGAAAAATAATGTTCGGGTGATTGTCCGTCTTTGCGGGTTTCGTGGGCATATGCTCACGTATGTGTTTATGGATTTCGCGGGGATGTATAGTCATTTGAATAATTTATGCAACCATGTAACTTACTTCATTTACTTTTGACTGATTGGTTGGAAGAGATTGCCACCTGGCAATAATCCCGCCAGATTGTATTTGCAATAAAAGTGTTAAATAAATAGTGTTGAATAAATAATAGTAGTAAGTGAAGATTTTATAGTTTTTACATTCAGCTGTCAGTTGATGCGTCAGTACCGTATTGTTGTGTTTAGTGCGGTTTCAGCACTAAAATACATAATTATACTCTTAAGCCATGTCCCCTGTGGGTCTTGTAAAGAAGAGAAATATTCACATATTTCTATCTAATACATCGATTTTCTTGTTCACATCCATACATCTTGTCGTGTACTCGTTATGCTTTTGTTTCTCCTAATTCTCAACTTTCTTTGATATATTTATATTTGTTGAAGTCCAAATCAACTTGTGTTCTCTTCTCAATGTTACTTATAACTTCCGTCTTCAACGAACAGTTATCCCTTATCGAATCATTCCTTACTCTATCATATTATACATTGAAATACTCGATATTCTTCGTAAATCACGCATTTCTACCTCATACGTTTGTACAGAACTTATATTCAATGTTAATATTAGGTCCTTACATATGAAATTGGCGTTTTGCCGTACTGGCAACTTTGATCTCAAATATCTTCTCTTTGGTTCGGAATTCCAAATTCAAATTTATACAGCTATTTACTCAAGTATTTGTGTTTCGAAAATTATAATTCATTTGTTTTTTCCTCAATTGTTTTTTTTCTTTGCGTCACTCAGTTTACAAAATGGAAAACTTGAAATATCGCGTTATTTACGAGTACGAGTTCCACCGTGGCACCAGTGCTGCAGAAACGGCTCGAAGGATTAATGATGTGTATGGCGACGGTGCCGCAAAAGAAAACACAGTGCGTTTTTGGTTCCAACGTTTTCGTTCTGGAAATTTCGACCTGCAGAACAAGCCCTGTGGACGGCCGGAGACCAAAGTTGATAATGAAGAATTGAAGGCTATTGTGGAAGCGGATCCATCGCAAACCACGTCCGAGTTAGCTGCAGGCTGCGGTGTTAGTGATAAAACTGTTTTAATCCACTTGAAGCAAATTGGGAAGGTGAAAAAGCTTGAAAGGTGGGTACCTCACGAATTGAGTGAAGCAAATCAACAAACGCGCGTTGACTGCTGCGTTGCATTACTCAACCGGCACAATAATGAAGGGATTTTGAATCGAATCATTACCTGTGATGAAAAGTGGATCCTGTATGATAATCGGAAGCGCTCATCGCAATGGCTGAACCCTGCCGAACCAGCCAAACCATGCCCCAAGCGAAAATTGACTCCAAAAAAGTTACTTGTGAGCGTTTGGTGGACTAGTGCTGGTGTCGTTCACTACAGCTTTCTTAAATCTGGCCAGACGATTACGGCAGATGTTTATTGTCAGCAACTGCAAACCGTGATTGAAAAGCTAGCTGCTAAACAACCGAGGCTGGTTAATCGCTCTAGGCCACTGCTGCTTCATGATAACGCTAGACCACACACTGCACAACAGACGGCTACCAAATTAGAAGAGCTTCAATTGGAATGTCTAAGACATCCACCGTACTCTCCGGACCTTGCTCCAACAGATTACTATTTTTTTCGAAATTTGGATAACTTCTTGCAAGGGAAAAAATTCAACTCCGATGGGGCAGTCCAAACCGACTTCAAAGATTTTATTGATTCCCGTCCGAATGGTTTTTTTAGTAAAGGGATCGATGAACTACCTATGAGATGGCAAAAGTGCATAGATAGCAATGGTACATACTTTGATTAAATAAATATATTATATCTAAAAAAAATCAACTTTATGTTCCTCCCAAACAAAACGCCAATTTCATATGTAAGGACCTAATATTTTCAAGTAAATATTGTTTTTAAACGGGACTTAAAAAATCTTGCTAATTGGTCAAAGAAAATTGCTACGTAGTAAATAAGTCCGCTCAGTTGCATTGTATACAATGAAAATACAACAAAGTAAAATATTTTGTATATATACGAGCAGCGGCGGCCGGTCTAGAGGTGCGGTGGTGCGCTGAACCGGAGAAATAATTCGCAATAATTAAATTATATATTCGCAAACATGACTTCCAAAAAAGTTAAATATTTGTATAGATTAAATATGTATAAGAATTTAAGTGAAATTTAAGTGAAAATTTAAAAAAATTTAAATAAAATTTAAAAAAATATTCCTTTCAAATTGACCGGCCAAATTTGCCAATACTACCGGAGCGATCTCCAATACGCACCGGACGGACACGCAGATTCATATAGGGCAGACAGAGATATACAGTAAACCGTGAGACAGCGATATTTCATATTCGTTCAGCGTCTCGAGGTGCGTTGGTGCTCAGCGCACCTCGGGACCAGCCTCCCCTGTATACGAGTATGTTATAGCATAATACATTAGCTGTACGAGTATACAACGAAATCTTACAGGTTGATTGTATATTATAAACATCTTCAAACAATTTATAATATATTAAAAGGCTTGCAAGTGAAAAACACCATATCCTTTGTGGGTCTAACAAAGACGCCAGATGCCGACGTCTTTCTATCCAACCATATAACTTTCTTATCCGCATTCATACATCTTACCATACAAGTGCATTATTCTATTTATCATAATTCTCAATTTTATTTAAAACACATTTCTATTTTTTTAAACCTGGCGAGTTTATTGCCATGTGGCAATCTCTTCCAACCAACCAGAAAGATTTTTTTATAGGTCCTAAGTGTTAACTAGACTGGAATCCTATTTAAAAAAAACTGGGTTCCAGCGGGGATCGAACCTGCAACCTCCGGATCGGCAGCCAGTGTCTTACCACCAGGCCACGGAGATCATCCACTTCTGAATCAAAATCGAACGTTCAACCAACGAATCACGGTAGCTGTAAACGAACGGATATATACAAAAAGGAAACAACTCATAAAACACATTTTTTAATAACGAATAAGGCATACCTCAATATTGCATAAGCAAAAATATTAAATCATACAAGCCCATACAAAACGGCTTGATATTTCCTCAATTATTATAGAATATGTAAAATATGAGTTGGGTCCTTCATGCAAACGTTCAAATAATAATATAATATTTTGAAAGAGCGCGCAGCGGTCAACCAGTCATTTATATAAATGTGTATACCTATGAACTATAACAATAAGGTAAATGTTAGATATACTAGGCACAATTGGGAAACAGTAACCAGTAATGGACCAAGGCTACAGAGCCACTGGACCGTCACAGCCGCGCTGCCTCGCTGTGTCGCCAGGTTTCCCAACCTGCATTGTCTCCCATTAGCCGAGCTTGCTCTGCAATAGTTTCCTAATATTTTACCAACTCGATCATTCATTTTTTCTTTTCTTTTAAGGATGTACCTTAGGCTATTCTGAGATACCCTGAAGTTTAATCGAGTAGGTATCATAAATATAATAAAATGACAATTTATATAGCGCCGTTTAGAAAGCAAACCGTCCTCAAGTGCGCTCCAGCTCGGGACTCAAACTCACTATTGTTAACAGATTATAAAATAATATATATATATATATATTAGTTGAGAGATAAGATAGGAAGATAGTGACTGCGGTCATTAGATAATGACCGCAGTACCTAACTTCCCATGCTCACTCCTCTATACCTACTTCGATGGGGAAACGGCGTGATGGTATGTATGTGTGTATTCTAAATATTACAAAACCCTTCTTGTCCTGTGATGTGTAACTAGTACACATTGCTTCTAAAAACTTTAATATCTCTATAAATATAATAAATACTGGGTTCAGATTTTAGGTATTCCTCCGTAATACATTTACGCATTGAATGAAAAAAATTATATTAATAATACTAGCTGTACCCTGCCACGCGTTGCTGTGGCTCAGTCTGGTTAAATGTAAAAGAAAGAAAAGAGAAAGCACACGTTTCAATTGTGTTTAATTTCACAATGCGTATACAATATTTTTGATGTATTGTATACAATATTTTTGATGTCTTGTATACAATCTGGGTATACAATATTTTTGATGTCTTTCAGGCACTCTCAGTCTGTCGCGTTTATCACCGTGCTTGCAAATGATCGCGTCACTCCAAGAGGTCAATTCACGATATGATTTGAATTCAAATCAAAGATCGATTGCACTGAAAAAGAAGAAAAATAGTTATAACAAAAACATATAAAATTGCGAAACATTAAAAAACGAACTCAATAATATTGTTAAGTTCGGATACATCTTTGTTCTTGCCGCCAACAATAGCTCACTTAGCTAATCGTGATTCTTATAATTGATTTGAATATAGGGAAATACTTTTTCAAACAATTCCTCTTTTAACGTCACTAAATTGCAGAAGTTCTATTACCGTAATTTACAACTGCATCTCGCAAATCAACGTATACTTCAGAGCGAAGCTTGGTCCGATTCAAACGGATGAATATCAAATTTTATCAACTTTAATATAGGCCTCGATCGTAATAAATAGCAAGTTATTTAGGTAAATACATCACATAAAACTAATAATAAATCTTGTTACAAATTAGCAAAAATGGGCAGTTCGTCAAAAATCTAATGTGACATTTGTTAAAAGTTAGTTGCATGAAACTTTTAATAATTCAAATGTATAAAACATACACAGATATATACCATTAATTCAAATGAAAATCAATAATAACAAAAACCGGTTTAAAAAACCCGAATTGAAAGATATTTAATATTCGGAATTAAAATAAATTGAAATCTATATTGCGTGTGTTGCCGTTACATTCAACAGGGGGCGCTCTTATTATATTGTCTGTTTTATATACAACTGTTTATTAAATTTCACAATGCTTGTGGATAAACAATATTTTTTGTTAAAAAGCAATTCTTCTTTTGACGTCACTAAGTTGCAGAAGTTATGAGGCAATGAAATTCGTCCTGAGATCAGATCAACTGGTACCTTTCCATTCCCGATTTCCAGCAATTGATGTGAGAATATCTCAGCTGATCGATCGTTTTGCAACTGGACATGCATATTTCTAGTTAATTTCAACGTCTTTACGTGTCGCCGCAAAATAGAGTATTTCAGGCAAGCATTTATTTCATCCGCCGGTGTCGATCGAGGAATTACAGGTAATGTTTGCCTGAAATCTCCTGCAAGCAATATAAATGCGTTCCCAAATGGTCTGATGTTTCCACGCAAATCTCGCAATGATCGATCAAGAGCTTCGAGCGACTTTTTGTGTGCCATTGTGCATTCATCCCAAACAATAAGTTTGCATTTCTGCAATACTTTTCCCATGCCGGATGCTTTGGAAACGTTGCACGTGGGAGTTTCAATGAATCGCATGTTCAATGGCAATTTCAAAGCGGAATGAGCAGTTCTTCCACCTGGTAGAAGTGTCGCAGCTATTCCTGACGACGCAAGAGCTAAGGCTATGCCATTTTGGGATCGAATTGCTGCCAGAATCAATCTAATTAGGAACGTTTTACCAGTTCCTCCTGGCGCATCTAAGAAGAAGATTTCTCCAACCCCTTTATTGACAGTCATTAGAAAGTCAGTATAATAAAAATTAGTAATTAAAACGTCAGTTGAGAGAAAACAATTTTTCGATTTATAAAAAAAATCAACAGCTTACCATTTTACAGTTGACAAATTTGCCCCAATACGATGTGCTGGGCTGAAAAAGCTAGGGTGTGAAAACATCTGGTGTCCCCGAGGCTGGGTTCACCCTATATTGGTGGGGTGTATCTTGGCCGAAGGGATGCTATTAGATGAGCCCACACCTTTTGATAGCTTCTGTATATAATGTATTATCTGCAATTTATGTGTTTTAAAAGTGTTATTTAAATATAATCTGGACATACTATGCTGCTATCAATAAACCTATTATTTATTTATGTAACAACGTTCAGTAAGAAAAAAGAAAGTTAAAACATATAAAATTGTGAAACATTAAAAAAGGAACTGAGCAGCGTAAAAGTTTGTTTTAATTTTCATTCATACAATACATTAGAAAGTCAGTATAATAAAAATTAGTAATTAAAACGTCAGTTTAGAGAAAACAATTTTTCGATTTATAAAAAAAATCAACAGCTTACCATTTTACAGTTGACAAATTTGCCCCAATACGATGTGCTGGGCTGAAAAAGCTAGTGTGTGGGCTGCAAAACATCTGTTGTCCCCGTGGCTGGGTTCGCCCTATATTGGTGGGGTGTATCTTGGCCGAAGGGATGCTATTAGATGAGCCCAGACCTTTTGATAGCTTCTGTATATAATGTATTATCTGCAATTAATGTGTTTTAAAAGTGTTATTTAAATATAATCTGGACATACTATGCTGGTATCAATAAACCTATTATTTATTTATTTATTTATGTAACAACGTTCAGTAAGAAAAAAGAAAGTTAAAACATATAAAATTGTGAAACATTAAAAAAAAAACTGAGCAGCGTAAAAGTTTGTTTTAATTTTCATTCATACAATACATTAGAAAGTCAGTATAATAAAAATTAATAATTAAAACGTCAGTTTAGAGAAAACAATTTTTCGATTTATAAAAAAAATCAACAGCTTACCATTTTACAGTTGACAAAATTGCCCCAATACGATGTGCTGGGCTGAAAAAGCTAGGGTGTGGGCTGCAAAACATCTGGTGTCCCCGTGGCTGGGTTCGCCCTATATTGGTGGGGTGTATCTTGGCCGAAGGGATGCTATTAGATGAGCCCAGACTTTTTGATAGCTTCTGTATATAATGTATTATCTGCAATTTATGTGTTTAAAAAGTGTTATTTAAATATAATCTGGACATACTATGCTGCTATCAATAAACCTATTATTTATTTATGTAACAACGTTCAGTAAGAAAAAAGAAAGTTAAAACATATAAAATTGTGAAACATTAAAAAAGGAACTGAGCAGCGTAAAAGTTTGTTTTAATTTTCATTTTTTTTGCGATATTTCTACGGGTACTTCTTTCTAATGTACCACCAAATAATTTATTTATTTAATTAATGACATAAAAGTGTCTTTATATACAAATGAACATGTGACAGGTTATACAAGTACTTAAAATTATTGACAAATAATACAACTTTATCTTAAATTAACATGTGTACTTTTCTTTTTGAAAAAAATTAGGTTAACTTTTGAAATATGAATCAATAATGAAAGTTTTTCATCAAATATAATTCTTAAGTCCATTATTTTTTAAACTTACAACTTACCACAACCACTCAAGTCAATTTTATGACAATATAACTATTTTTTATTATTTTTTATCAATTTTTTTATTAACGACGTAAGATCGCGTCACAACGATAATATAAAATGCGTCACAATGAGAATATAAAGCTTGGTTCGTGTCTAGAATAAATATATTTACGAAAAAAAAACCTGTATTATTTATAAAATATGTATTATATATAAAATTTATTATTTAATATTAAAGATAAAATTATTTTATATTTTATGTATATAGACTTATTTGAATAAAAATATTCATCACGAAATGTCAAAATAGAATATGGTCAACTGTCAAAATGTTTAGTTGATAAAATTTATTATTTATGAAATATGTAGAAATATGTATTAGTTATAAAATTTATGATTTAATATTAAACATAAAATTATTTTATATTTATATAGATTATAATTAGCACTTATCGGCCACATCAGATATATTTTGTGAAAATCGGGAATAAATTCACCAATACAATCAAACGTGTGCCAGTGTGTGACGTAGGTATATTCATTCTAAAAAAACGCTATGGGTGAGGAAGCGGCGCTATTCACGTCTTACTCTCGCCCTATGATTACTGTCTAATTGAAGAAGAAAACCGGGAAAACATACCAGGTTATCTCTGTAAGCCTTTAACCCTTCCTTCCCTGTGATGTGTAACTAGTACACATTGCTTCTAAAAACGTTAATATCTCTATAAATATAATAAATACTGGGTTCAGATTTTAGATATTCCTCCGTAATACATTTACGCATTGAATGAAAAAATAATATTAATAATAATTAGCACTTATCGGCTCTACATCAGAGATATTTTATGAAAATCGGGAATAAATTCATCAATACAATCAAACGTGTGCCAGTGTGTGACGTAGGTATATTCATTCTAAAAAACCGCTATGGGTGAGGAAGCGGCGCTATTCACGTCTCACTCTCGCCCTACTTCGGTAAATGGGAACGCAAGAAATAGAATATCAGTTCGCTCGCTTCAGTAGCTCGCGGGCTTTCGTTTGAGGCGGTCGCTTCGCCCGTTTGGTTTTTTTCATGTTTTCAGCAATTAAATTTCAATTACTTCGGTATATGGGAACGCAAGAACTGGAATCTCAGTTCGCTCGCTTCTCTCGCTCAGTAGCCAGCGTGCTTTCGTTCGAGGTGGTCGTTTCGCTCGTTTTGTGAACGTCATCCGATGTTTTTTTTTCATGTTTTCAGCAATAAAATAAAAATTATTATCACTTTTGACTTCAAATTTAATTAATTTAAGCGGTTGGCTATGAATATTCTTATTTTTTCGATTTTAAATCGTTCATTTATACATGTGTATTGATGTGTATTGAATACACATCACCGGAACGGGCGGATTTTTTTAGCACAGGAAGGGAAAGGTTAAGAGTATGAAAGTGACTGCGGCCATTTATTGGATACTTTCCTCCATTTGAATATGTTTAGAAAAAACATATTTGGTAAGAAAACCGCAGAAAGCTTATCAATTGAAGACGAACTTTCAAGAAACCTTTGTAGATCTTCTGAAATGTAACAGTAACATATTCAACTTTAGGTCTCGTGTAGTGTTCATATATAGTACAATCATGACATTTGATAACACCTTTCCAAAAGAGATGTCTTCAAGTGTTACCTAAATCTGTCTTAGGCGGCATGGTACAGCTCTTCAATTATCTGCATACCTACCCATTCGCGAATGTTGCGTAATCGCAATAGGGAATTTCTATCGTTTTCCCATCGACTTTAGATTTTGCCCATCAATATTAATTTTGATAGTTGTATTTTTCGTTCGCTAATACAGGGTGCGTTTTATGTTCCAGGACGATGTTTTTTTTTTTTAATAACTTTTAAATGAAACAATTTTATAATTTATATTTAATTGATTGATTATATGGTATTTACCATTATGTATGGAATATATCATGTTAATGTCGGTCAAGTGGCCGCCTCTGGCCGTGGCGTAAACGCAAGCTCTTTCAAGCATATTTTTCATAATTATCATCGACTTCTGGTGTTAATTCAGCAATTTCTTTTTGAATGTTGTCCTTAGGCATCGGGTTTGTGATTGGTTTGTTGGTGTACACCTTTCCCTTCAAGTTACCCCATAGGAAATAATCGGAGGCGGTCAAATCAAGGGATCATGTGAGCCAGTCTATATCACCACTTTTTGACATTATTCGGCCGGGAAAAGTTTCTCGCACAATTTGCATCGTGTAACGAGCTGTATGTGATGCGACACCGTCCTGTTGGAACCACATATACTGTAGGCCCAATTGATCCAATTCGGGCACAAGAAAGTTTACCAACAAGTCATGATAGCGATCACCAGTAACTGTTACAGCATTGCCTCTAGCATCCTCAAAGAAATGTGGCCCAATGATGCCGCTGTCCCAAATGTCGCACCATAAAGTAATTCTACGAGGGTGTAATGGTCGTTGGTGTATTAATTGAGGATTTTCAGTGCTCCAATAGCGGCGTTTCTGTTTATTAACAAAGCCAGCCAATCCAAATGGGCCTCGTCGCTCATGACAATTTTTTACCAAAAATAGTGGTCATCTATACCGACCTGTAAAACCTGAGCGCTCCAATCTCGCCGCCGTTTATGGCCATTTTCCCGTAGCTCTTGTGTCAATTGAATTTTATACGGATAAAAATGCAAATCTTTTTTGATAATTTATAACAAACATGATGGAGACATTCCCAATCTTTGTTCACGGCGTCGATGAGAGGATCACGGACGTTCACCAACTCTGCCTCACTGCATCAATCTTTCCTGGCGTACGTTGGCTACGTTATCGCTCAAACTTTACTGTATCTCCCAGTGTATGCAAATTTTCAAAACTATTCATTATACGCTGAATGGTTGACTTGCTTGGCACATGATTTAAACCAAAAAAAAACATGTCATTTTCTTCGCGTATTCACGATTGAATAATTATTTAAATAAAATATTTTAGTAACTTCAACACGTTGTTGCAAAGTTAGATGCTCCATCCTTCCGTGGTTGCAGTCCTAAGACTGGTTTGCAGCAATTTGAACTCTTCTTCTCCATTCCCCCCTGTCCTGTGCGGCTCTTTTTAAGTCTGTATATGTTGAGCAGCGCACGTCCACCAACAGGTCCTCCAGGTACTCTCGGCGTGGGCGTCCCCTAGAGTTTGTCCCCTCGGTCATACCCTCCATTATGGCATGCAAGAGGCACTCTTGTCGTATTATATGACCGATCCATCTTGCACGCCTTTCGAACAGGATCCTGAGCAGGTGCCTTCCTCCTTCGATTCGTTGGAGAACCTCTTCATTTGTGATGCGGTCTCTCCAGGAAATTCCTAATAGTCTTCTATAGGACCACATCTCAAAAGCCTCTAGTCTTCGTCTATCTCTTTCGGATATGCACCATGTCTCGCAGCCGTACATCAAGATACTCCATACATAGGTCTTGATGAGGAGTATTCTCAGTTTTAGGTCTATATTATTTGATTCGATGCTCCATAATAAATTGTTATTAACCACTCTCTACGATTGTCAAATATGAACTAACAAATGACAGCCAAATCAAAATGGCGGCCAAACAAAATCGGCCTGGAAAATAAAACGCACTCTGTATATGATCCAAATAGGTAATCATTCGACATTTTATTGTACTTACGAGCTTTTCTTGTTCTACACGTGCTTGGCGTAGTTTCTCATTGTTTTAGATATGATTCCAAGAAATTCTGAGATACAACTATAAATTCACATTTCGTTGGAATTATTGTTACAGAAAATTTATTTTGAGAAATCCTGCATGTGCCAAATCAATTCGGAAGCTCACTTCTCTATATGCATCAAGAACATGAGTAATTAGGCATAGATATTTACTGTATTTTTGGTACAAATTTATGACTAATGTCATTCCAAGTGCATCTTGCTTTATAATGCAACATCTATCATAAAGTGTTAATTTGGTTGTTTTTTAGTAGTATTGGTCTTACCAACCTGCCCTCATGAGGATGTCTATTCCATGCCATATAGGGCCAGTCACTTTAACCTTTCCCTTCCTGTATTAAAAACATCCGCCCGTTTCGTTACTGTGTATTTAATACACATCAAAACACGTGTAAAAATGAGCGATTTAAAATCGGAAAAATAAGAATATTCTTAGCCAATCTTAATTAATTAAATTTGAAGTCAAAAGTGATAATAATTGAAATTTAATTGCAGAAAACATGAAAAAAAAAAACATAGGACGACGTTAAAAAAAACGGGTGAATCGACCACCTCGAACGAAAGCCCCCTGGCTACTGAGTTAGAGAAGCGAGCGAACTGAGATTCTATTTCTTGCGTTCCCATACACCAAAGTAGAGTGAGAGTTAGACGTGAATAGTGTCACTTCCTCACCCATAGCGGTTTTTTAGAATGAATATACCTACGTCACACACTGGCACACGTTTGATTGTATGGGTGAATTTATTCCCGATTTTCATAAAATGTCTCTGATGTGGCCGATAAGTGCTAATTATTATTAATATTATTTTTTCATTCAATGCGTAAATGTATTACAGAGGAATACCTAAAATTTGAACCCAGTATTTATTATATTTATAGAGATATTAAAGTTTTTAGAAGCAATGTGTACTAGTAACACATCACAGGGAAGGAAGGGTTAAATGCTTACAGAGATAACCTGGTATGTTTTCCCGATTTTCTTCTTCAATTATACAGTAATCATCTGAGCTCCAGATGATCTTAGTGTTGTACAAAAAACCTTTGATGGAAAATATGATGAACACCTTAATTTATTCAGAATAATTGAAGTGAAAAAAATTGTAAAACCTAAAAACAGATGTCATCTAAATAGTACGATATTTTTTGATAATAATTAAGATATTTATGATTTGTAATAACAGATGTCGCACTATTTTCACTTTATAAATAAAATTATGCGCGCGCTGTAAAACTTCAATTATAAAAGTGAATTTTTTTTGCTCATGTTCTGATGTAGTATTGAATAAATAATATAAAAGTAGTAATAGAAGATTTTAAAGTTTCGACATCCAGCTGTCAGGTGATGTGTCGGGGCGTTATTATTGTGTTGATTTGGGAAATTGACATAAAATGTGTTAAAAGCAGTAGAATGTAGTTAACCTCATGAATATTTTACAACGTAGCGGTTTTATATCAGTTCAGAAATGTAAGAAAAAAACAGTTTGTTTCAAAAGACAGGTCGAAATTAAACGATGTTCATATGCTGCTGGACTTTTCTCTTCTCTTGAAAGAATCTTGATAACCCTGATATAATAAAAATTTTAACATTTCAAAATATAACGAAACAATACTTCTTTTGTTGTCTCTAGTTTATATACAACTGAGGATAGATGTATTCAATTTCATCTTTTACATATCACTAAACCATGCAATTTGGGTGGCTGACTTGGTATTTTTCCAGATATGATCTAACTTGTCCTCGCCGGAAACTTTTGGACTATAATGATATATTAATTTATAGTCAATAATTAATCTACGTTACAAATTTCCAAGTTTTCAAGTCAACAATCGTTATATCAGATATTTTAAACACGCGACCTTCCAACGTCAAGTCTGCGGCCCTCTGAGATTCCTTGACTTTTCAACGTTTTTCTCCACGTTGGAGGTTTGCAATCATCATGACTATTTTAATTTTGTCTGTAGCTGTTCTGAACAATAACTCCGTGTTACAGTGGAACCACTCTCTTAGGCCTCGGCCACACAAGTAGGAGCCTCACTTGGTGCTTAGAGCTACGCAGCGAGTTAGGCGACATGTCCTAGCGAACCAACGCACCGCATACTATCGCAATGGCCACACTGCACATTTCGCGCCACGCTACATGATGATTAGTCTCCGAATGAATCTCCTAGCGAACAGACGTGTTGGTTATTTTACAAGATGGCGGAAGTTTTAATAACAGCTGTGTATAAAAGGGAGCCTTTGTGGAACCCATCGAGTAAATTATAGAAAAATGTACCTGTAATAAAATCACTTTGGAATGAAGTTGCACAGGAAGTAAATAAAGATTGTAAGTTGTAATGAAATTGGTTAGTTTTGAGAGTGGCATCGTTTGTTGATTCAGCCGCTCCCAAATGTCAAATGAATTTGTGCGAAGCACTTTGGTGTGGCCAAGCATGAAGTCACCTAGTATATGAGTCACGTAGCACATATCTTAGCATCTAGCGAAGCACTTTGATGTAGCCTCGGCCTTAGGGTTTTCAGCGAAGAGTTTCCTTGTCTTCTTACGCTTCGTTTTCATGATATCTTCCCCTGCAATATGACTTGGATGATTTCATATTTGTTTCCTCTTTAACTAAAATATACGGCATGAAGTAAAACGGGGCGAATGCGAACCTAAGACTTAAGGCCGATGCCACACCAAAGTGCTTCGTTAGGTGCTGAGCTAGGTTTTACGTGACTCATATACTAGGTGACTTCATGCATGGCCACACCAAAGTTCTACGCACAAATTCATTTGACAGTAGGGAGCGGTTGAGTCAACACACGATGTCACTCTCAAAACTAACCAATTTCATTACAGCTTACAATCTTTATTTACTTCCTGTGCAACTTTATTCCAAAGTGATTTTATTACAGGTACATTCTTGTATTGTATAATTTGCTCGATGTGTTCCACAACGACTCCCTTTTTTATACACAGCTGTTAGTAAAACTTCCGCCATCTTGTAAAATCACGGTGACACAATAAATTAACCAACACGTCTGTTCGCTAGGAGATTCTAGTGGCGCGAAGCGTGCAGTGTGGCCATTGCGATAGTATGCGGTCATTGTAGCTCTAAGCATCAAGCGAGGCTCCTACCTGTGTGGCCGAGGCCTAAGTCTTGAGTAAAATCAATCTAAAAATATTTGGGCATCTAAAACGAATGAATGAAGGAAGAATAACGAAACAACTATATATAGTACAAATGTAATCGGTAGACTTGGTAGAGGGAGACCGAGATAAGCATGGTTGGATCAATTAAATGATATTTTAAAAGAACGTCTAAGACATCGTAAGAGTTACATACATGAGAA